>JAPPVO010000014.1:88804815-89183363 GCA_030407325.1 Camellia japonica | reverse complement strand
AAGACTGCATTGACTAAGCCGTTGGTAGGTGGCCCCCGCGTTCTTCAATCCGAATGGCATGACCGGTAGTGGTAGGTGCCCCGATCGGTGATGAAGGATGTGTGTTCCTGGTCGGATGAGTGCATCATGATTTGGTTATACCCGGAGAAAGCGTCCATGAAGCTGAGCATTTGGTGACCGGCCGTGGCGTCGACCAGCAGATCATGCGGGGGAGTGGATAGCTATCTTTGGGGAAGCTCGGTTCAGGTCAGAGTAGTCGACGCAGAGACGCCACTTGCCATTGCTCTTGCGGCTAGAACACATTGGACAACCACTTGGGATAATCCACATTTCAGATAAACTGAGCCTCAGGAGTTTGTCAACCTCTGCAGCTATGAGATTGTTGCGTTCCGGGTGGAATATACGCTGTTTTTGGCGGTAAGGTCGGAAATGAGGTTCGATGCTGAGGCGGTGAGTGATGAAGGAGGGGTCAATACCTGGCATGTCCGAGTGAGTCCAAGCAAGACGTCGTTGTGCTCGGTCAAAAGGACAGTGAGGTCGGCTTTTGCTTGGGGGGACAATTGGCTGCCGATCTTGGCAGTTTTCAGTGGTTGTGGGGTCAGTAGGAACCTCAACGAGCTCTTCCACCGGTTCAACCTCTGATCAGCTCGTCCTCATCCCGGACGTCAAGTCCTTCAATGATCATTGCCTCCTTCAGCTTGGCTTCTTTGAGCGAGGCAACATAGCATTCTCGGGCCATGGTCTGCTCCCCTCTGACTGTTCCGACCCCGAGATCAGTGGGAAATTTGAGGGCGAGATGATAGGTGGATGTGATGGCTTGGAAGGTGTTGAGGGCGGTTCGGCTGAGGATGATATTATAGGCAGATGGGCAATCGACTACAAGGAAGGTGAGCACTTCGTGGCCTGCCGCGGGTATTCGCTAATTGTGATGGGGAGGTCTATGGAACCAATGGAGTCCACGGTCGCCAGTGAAGCCGACCAAAGGGGTTGGAGTGGCGACAAGCTTTCTTCCCCATCTTGAGTTGACGGAAGCAGTTGAGGAAGATGATGTCTGAGGAGCTGCCATTATCGATCAGAACTCGTCTGACCTTGTAGTTGGAGAGGATGGCGGAAATGACAAGGGGGTCATCATGAGGGTAGTGGATGCCTGTACAGTCGGCGTCCGTAAAGGTGATGGGCTCTGTCCACTGTCTAGGCTGTTTGGGGGGTCGGTCCACTGTGGCGACGATTTTGTCTGAGCCTTGCCGTATTTTTCGAAGCTCTGCCCTCTGAGCCGAGCGGGATGGGCCTCCGCAAGCAAGTCCGCCTGCAATAACTCGGATCTCACCAACTGGCGGGGGGGGGGGGGAAGGCCTGGTGGCGGGGTTGTTGCGGAGGTCGGTCATGGCCTTGGTTTGTTGGGCTGGCGGCCGAGGCGGGGTGCGTCGGCGGTCATCTCTGGGGGCTCGGTCGTTCTTGCCTCTGCTGGGGGCGGGTATCTGTGAACCGGCTGAGACGCCCCTGATGTATGAGGGCCTCGACTTGGTCCTTGAGGTTGATACAATCATTAGTGGTATGGCCGTGATCCTGGTGAAAGCGGCAGTATTTGGACTGGTCTTTCCGATTGGAGGGGTCCGAGAAGGTAGTGGCCACTTGAGTGGGTAATCTCGTTGGATCTGATGAAGGACATGTTCCATGGGGGAATTAAGGGCGTGTACCTCTCGAACCGACCGGTCGGTCGGGTTTGTGCCGATCGGTCGGCACGGGGGGGTTGGTCGGTATGGTGGGGTGTTTGGTTGGTGTACTGGGTGTTTCGGGGTTCCGAGTCTTTTCGTTTGTCTCTGGGGGTTGGCTGTTTGGTGAGCGGATCCTGCCGGCAGCTAGGGAGTCCTCGCATTCATGTATTTCTGGGCTTTGGAGAGCAGGGCGGCCATGGAGGTCGGGGGGTTTTTGGAGAGAGAGAAGAGGAAATCGGATGACCACAACCGCCGGCCATAAAGGCTGTGAGGATGACCTTGTCATCATTTTCGGCAACTTGCAGGGCTTCGGTGTTGAAGCGAGTGACGAAGCTGCAGAGTGATTCCCCCTCGGTCTGACGAATGTTGAGAAGTTGGGTTGCTGGGCGCCGTTGGCGTTGGGCTCCGATAAAGTGACTCAGGAAAGCTCGCTGAGATGTTGGAAGGTGGAGACCGAGTCCGGTGGTAACTGGCTAAACCACAACCGAGCCGACCCCTTTAGTGTCACGGGAAAGGCTCGGCACATGATTTCGTCAGGGAAGGCATGGAGGATCATGAGGTGCGGTAGGTCTCCAGATGGTCGACCGGGTCGGTAGTGCCGTCGAAGGAGTCAATGGCGGGCATTTTAAACTTGGCGGGCAGAGGTTTGTCTCGGATGGAAGCGACAAATGGGGAGTTTGCTGTGGTGGAGGGCTTATGCTGGATATTTTGCATGACCCTTGGAGCTGAAGTTTCATGGCTCGGAGCTCAGCGTCCCAAAGGGGAATGTTGTCACCACCAGAGGGAGACAGGTGTTGGATACTGCTGGCCTCTCCTCGGGGGCTGGTGCTATGACCGATGGGTGTGGGGGTGGTGGTGGCGGATTTATATGTGGGAGAGGAGGTTGCAAACCCCTGAGTTGAGAGGGTTGGGTTGTGGGACGGTATGGCCCGGAGTTTGTACTGGATGGGGTGGAATATCTGGGGGTGGTGGAGGAATAGGGAGGTTCCGTTGGAGCAGAGCATTGATTAAGGCCTGGTTTTGTTCGGCCATACGGTTGATGCTGTTAGTGAGCTCGATGAAGTATTGTGGTGGGTTGTTTGGATTGGGAGGGTCGGTTTGGTGATCTGTAGCATTATGGTGGGAAGCCATGGATCTATTCGTGACCATACACTTGACGGATGGGGTGAAAAGGTTACTGGAACAGGGTCTCGGCGGCAATGAACAACTGGCGACGGACAAACCAGTTCCCACAGACGGCGCCAACTGATGCTACAGTTCGTCCTGGTGAATGGGCTAGACCGATCCAAGCTCCTCAAGCCCACTGGATAACCTGCAAGCAAGTTCAACGGGGAACGGGTAGTCCCCCGGCGAACCTCCGGTGTATGAATTAGGAAAGGTGATGGGTAAAAGTATAGAGAGAGAGAAAGATAGAAAGACTTAACCTTCTTCTTGCCTTCAGGTCTTGCTTATATCCATTGGTAATCATTTCGCCGTCTCATCTGTTCTGACCTTCCTGCCGAAAGCTACCCGTGTTCGTCTTGTTCAGCGTGAGGGGATGCCATTCCGGCTGAGAGGTGTTGTCGCAATTAATGCGGTGATGGGTTGCATTAATGGTGATGTGCTGTGGCAATAACTTTGCAGATCTTTGTCTGCTGACGTGGCCTCTCCTGCATCTGCCGTGTGTCCGAATTATTATTGGCCTTTCCTGTCTAGTTGGCTTCCAGTGATGCTGGGTTTTACTAACCGGTTATGCAATGGGGTTTGGATGGTGGGCCTGGGTTTACTCATGGTGGGTTGTGGCCCTTGTGGGCCTATCCATGTCAATATTGATTAAACAATAAACATTCCCTCTCATATATATAATGGTGAAAGTTCAAATACAATAAATTACAAGAGGTGCCTTAGGCTTACATTGATGAATATAAAGCAAAATAAATAATTAGAAAGGATCAACCATCTGTGCAAAACATTGACATTCTGCCTACAAAATATTAGGTTTCTTGGGCCAACAAAAAAGAAGACTACTTGGTCTCGAACAATCCTTCAAACTTCACACCAGAAAAAGATTTCAACGTGGGATGAATAATAATGTTCAGTAGGAATCTCAATGAGTCTAAGCAATAACATCTTATAGATATCTATGATCATAAATACTCTAAATCAATATATATAAATAGTGTTGTTTTTCATATCCAAAATATACATATGTAAGTATGCTTTTCACAAAGAACCATTCTTTACATTTCAAGAAAATCATTTCTTATCTTAACGACTCATCATTAACAATTCAAAGAATTACTCAACTTTATTTTGGATTTAAGTCCATACTTAACTGATTATGCTCTCATCCTAATAATATATCAAATGTAACATGTATATTCTCAAACATAATCCGACGGATGCACAACACTACTCCGTTTACACGCCTAGATCATCCACTAAATTATTACCATTACGATGCAACTAGTGACAATCCCAACATAGCATAACACTATTTCAAGTATATTCTCAATATACGTACTCATCAACCAAGATCTCAACAGATATATTTATACGGAAAATGTTTGGGACCCCAACAGAGGAGGACCCCCATGAACCCCACTAATCTAATGTATTAATCATTGATGTATTTGAATTTTTTTTTGGGAGTTGTGTCTGACAGTGACATAAATGGTTCAGATCATTTTGGGATTGTGGGGGTTGTGTTTTATGAG
This sequence comes from Camellia japonica, assembly GCA_030407325.1. Classification (NCBI taxonomy): domain Eukaryota; kingdom Viridiplantae; phylum Streptophyta; class Magnoliopsida; order Ericales; family Theaceae; genus Camellia; species Camellia japonica. The sequence goes on along the minus strand of JAPPVO010000014.1, from coordinate 89,178,952 downwards.
GGTCTTTATCATTACTGTATTTACACTAATGATAAAATTACAAATACATCAGTATCTCGTGGTCTCATCAAGTCCCATATAACTGTGACACCCTAAATATTTAATTAGTACCACAACAAATCATGATAATAATAATAATAATAATAATAATAATAATAATAATAATAATAATAATAATAAAAGGCAAACTTCACTTTACCCCTATAATTTGGGTCATGTGCGGATTACCGCTGATATTCAAATATCACCACATAATCCCTTTGTGGTTGATGGACTAAAACATACCGTTCACCTTTCCTTCCAAGTTAACGGGCTATGTAGTTCAAACGTCCATACAGAGTATAAGTTACATTTTAAGACCAAAGTATCCTTAGAACATCTTTAAATTTGCAAAGGCATGCCATGGGTCTTCCTCCTTCTCTCTCTAAAATTACAACCGAAAACAAAACCTAAATTAATTAAAACAACATAATTTCTATAAAAAATTAATGTATATATATATATGTATACATATAATCTGTAGCTATATATATGTATATATTCAAAGTACCCACAGAAGCAACAATGTATATATTCAACATAATTTCTCCTCCAGTCGTATCTTGAGGTTCTCCTCCCAAGCTTCCAAGAGCATAGTTCGCAGCCACCCAAGCATAAAGAGCTTCTTCTCGACCTGAGTCAGGATTATACACAATGTGACTTACATCAGTAGTTGGCAAACTTTCCACGCATGAGAATCAATTACCGTTCTAACCATTGGGTAATAATGTACAGACCAAAAAAAAAAAAAGAATCTCATAAACATAGATTGCATTACCAATTGCCGAATCCTAAACCTAGTTCATTCATAGCTAGTCCGATACATCATCCAAGGTTCTCACCAAAGACTATTAAGCAAATAGCATGTTCAAAACAATGAGCTGAATAAATGAGATCATAAATCCATAAAATAATTAGGAACCCTTTTCTTGGCAAACTCAATCAACTCCACAACCGACCTTCCAGCCCTTACTGGGTAAGGAGGAAGAAGTGAGAGAGAGAGAGAGAAGAGGTATAACTGTTAATTTACAACTTCTGTTAACAGAAATTGATGTGCGTTTTAGTCTACCAACTATAAGGGGGTTATGTGGTGATATTCGAATGTCAGTGAGGTAATCCGCACATGACTCAAACTATAGAGGGTAAGGTAAAGTTTGTCCTAAAATAAAATACTTAATGATGATATGTGATAAAATATAATTTAAGTTACGTTTGGGGTGATTGTGTAAAAAGCAAAAAGGGGTGATAACGTAATAACCTTGGTTTAAGGGCCAAGGTTATGCAAACATCAAGATTATAGGTAGGCCATAGGTTGTACAAATGGAATAAGAGGGAACTAATAACAAAAGGTGGCAATTCAGTGATGCACCACGTGGACTTGATCGAAACAATAGAGAATTAAGCAAACAACAATGATTCATTCCCTTTTTTCTCTATCCCTTTGACCCCCTCTCTCTCTCATTAGTTATATATATATATATATATTTTTCCTGCTTTTCTAATCACCACCCGTCACATGATAAAGGGGGTGAGGGAGTGATCCCTAAAAGGGGATCCCAAGCATTATTCTTAAGCAAAAAAATGACGATTCAGTGAGGAAACACGTGGACTTAATGGATGACTCATCAGAAGTAAACTCTGATATATATGGCATAATTAGCATTAGCAATCGGTACTAAAAACAAATAGGGAGTGAAAGTTGGTAAGCAAAGAAAGGGAAACGGAAAACGGAAAGGAAGGAAAAAAATAGTTAATATTAAAGTGAGTTATATTATATTTTAAATTATTATAACAAGTTTTATATATATTTTGAGTTATCATAATATATTTTATAAATATTTTGAGTTATCACAATTTATTTTATATAATTTATGTTTTGTAGTTAAATTAAAGTTTTAATTACGTGAATTATTTTCTGAACTCTATTTTCTCAAATTAAAATCCATGGATATGTTTGTTTAAATTTTAGGAATTATCTAACAACGATTTGATAAACAATTATTTTTTGTAAGTACCTCTAGGGGAATCCAACGCCTTGGGGGATTTAAATAAACTATTGGCTTCTGTTTGGTGACTTTGTGGTCCTCTGTTTGTCATGAATCCATTGACCTCTGTTCTGTTCTATATCGTGGTTGTGGTTATTTGCATAATTTCTGTATTTCAGTTTCTGCCACTTAAATAATCTATTTATTCAAATTAAGTTATGTTAACGTTTTAGCTTAAATAACTATCCATGGCTATTTTTATGCCCCTATACTCACAGTATAATATTTCTCACTCTGCCATGTGCTTATAGCTGTTATCCCTTTCAGGTGACAAGGTTTAGCGGGATCAAGATGGGGAATAAATCGCTGTGTTTTTTTTTTTTTTTTTAAAATTCCTATTTGTATTTTTGATTGGACTCTTGTAATAAAATAAAGCCAAAATGACTATTTTCCTTTTTTAAAAACTTCTTGGTACCCACTTATTTTATTTTATCTTATCCGCTTGCGCTACTAATTGAAAACTTTTAGAATTATTTTATTTTTATTGTCTTGTTGCGACGCCAAAACTTTGGGTATCGGGTTTGGGTCGTGACAAAAGTGGTATCAGAGTAATAGTTTTGGGTTGTTTTGTTAAAAATAAATAAATAAAAAGAAAACAAAAAATCTGTTTAACATGATTCATCCATTTTATAAATATTTTTAGGCTAAGTTTTTCCCGTGTTGTAGGAAATGGCAAACCTAATGGAATTATTCTGGTTCGAGCCCCCAGGAGCTCATCTTATCTCGAACCTATTAGAAGGCTAGGGTGATTCGGAGAGTCATGTCAGGAAAGCCTACCCGACACTTGACCGGCTCATGAGGAGACCCGTATATTTGCAGGCCAACCCCAATGAGGATTTCTTATTTTAGAGACTTAGCCAAGGCAGTACTTGTGAGAGGTACATAAGGCTGATCCACGTTGTTGGTCTTGCTCCAGACCTAGAACAGCGGCATTTTTTGGTCGCACCTCTACCATTGGGCTTCGCGGAGAGGAGGGGACACACATACCCTAGCAGCCACATTCATACTACGACACCTTCTCCACAACACATTATCCATACCCCAGCTGTAGACTTCACTGATAGTGTATCATACTTGGAGATACTGGTACGGATTACTGGCCAGGAGTTTTGGGATTATGATCACAGTGTCTCTGCCTATATAGTCTAGGTGGTATGGCGTTGCTTTGGAATAAAGCACAATGGCTGGGAGTTTGAGTCCCTCATGCAAAGTGAGTTTGCGGGGTTATTTCATGGTCCAGTTTTCCAGAGTCAGTTCTCATGGTGGCCTAACGGCCCCTTCTAGACGTTCGGCCAGGAGATTTTTTTTGACCTGACCATGATTAGTCTGATCCTTATGTTTTTGCATTAGTAGGATTAGACACTAACTCTTGACTGTTACCTAAGTATGTTGTATTAACATCTTTTCTTTTTGCATACTATAGATACCCTATTTTTGATCGACCTCAAGACTTTGACGTCATCGTTTGTGCACTCGATGATTGTGCATGTTTGTGCTCGTTCTGAGTGCCCGAAGGTCTCAGCCGAGCGCCTTGTCATTGAGCCTCTAAACTTTTTGTGTTTTGGCCTTGTTTTTGGGCTAAATTTTAGTGCCCCTTGCCTGGAGGGAGGAGAGGCCTTGTCGGCCACTTTTGGCCCTTGTAAGCCACTTCTTCCTTTTGTCGGCCACCTTGGGTGGTCGGTCGGCTAGGGGAGGTGGCCGATCGGCCACCTAGAGTGGCTGACGACCATTTTTCTCCTTTTCCAGATATTTTGTGTGCTAGCTATGCCAGTTGTTGGTCACTGAAGCCATCTGTAGACGCGCCCGTGGGCTTCGCTTTACAGTTCGGACTCTCTTTTGTTTGTTGCGGTTCTTAATCTGAACCAAAGAGTCCAACTCTGGCAAATCGTTTTGAGAAAAATAGATTTTGAAAAGAAGTGCCAAACATGGACTGCTTTGCCAGATACAGAGTCGCCACCTAAATATTTTATTTTTGGGAAATTTAGGAAACCCTGACTCGGTGCCAAAGGCCACGTGTCCGTCATCACCAAAGTTGTCTTGGCTCGGGAGCTTGGGTACGATCGGGGAAGGTCAGCTATGAGCACCCCCTTTCGCCCGGTCCGAAGACCGGCCTCTACTAACCGTGATATCTTGTTTTGAAAACGTTATGTGTTCTTATTCCGGTTATTAGCCTAGATTTACTATGTTATGCGCACAGCAAACAAGTATAGACCAAATCGCCTAAATTGGAACAAAACATTTAATGTTTGTTTTGAAAATGGTTTGCTACTCGCAAGTAGGCTAAAATGCAGGTTTTGCCACCCTCAAATGGGCTTTTAGAAAAGATGGTTTTGCCACTAACTAGTGGGCTTAAAACTCACAGTTTTAATGCATTATCCCAATTTAAGCAATTCGACCTCCATCCACAGGCATTCAAGCAGTTATATCACATAAGCAGCTAGCCTCATGGTAATCATGCTATTATGGCAACACTCACACGCATGCGGTATGCTAAAGCATAACAGCTCACCTAGTACTCCAAGCCAAAACAGAAACCAGTTAGTAATCAAATGCATGATCCTAGTTCATGTTAAGTGGCTAATGCAACACAGGCAAAGATGCAATCTAGACAGGCTCGGCTATCCTAAACATGGCATGTGAAATACACAGGTAGCATGTATTCAATTTGGAATTGAAAATACGATGCAGTTAGTATGATGCGCCGAGCCCGGTGCATGTAAACGAATGTATGGATGCACGCATGCTATCATACTGTTATGCTAATTTAAATATGCCCTAATCTACCATCATAAGCAGGTAAATAAAAGGGAGAAAGAAGTGGAGGTTGGAAGACATACACACCACTCACACACACTTATTACAAATGTGCCCTCACACGGAGGGACCAAAAGAATATACAGTCCCAAATAGTACAGTCCAAATACAGAATAAATTATTACAAAAATTCTAATTATCAAATTAAATCGAATGTAAAAAGAAGGGGGGCCTCAGCCCTGCCTCGGGGTGCGCAAATGATGCATGCTCGATCCGTCTTGCCCGGAAAACCCGCACCATACCACTGCTGCCTCTGTTTTCACTGTCCTGCCTTTCCAAAGACTGCCAAAGTCCCAGAATACCTTCTATGCACACTGCTTCACACCATCGGCTGGATGAAATGGCCACCGGCCATGTAAAATGTCTGTCGGCTGCTTATGAGGTTGTCGGCCACCAATACATTGCCGGTCGGCACTCTTTACTGCCGGTCGGCAAACAACTCCTGCAGAATCTGGTTTTTGACAGCAACAAGGACAGACAGTGTATGGCATGGAATTTTGGGCACATGTAAGCATGGCCATGTTTCCTATCATGTATGGGACTCAAGGAAGCATGGCCCTTGGTCCTTGGGCCACCAACTATGCATTTTGATGCATGATGGCCTAAGGGACCAAGATTGCATTTCAATGAATATGCATGCAACACGTAAATGAAGACCAAGACCCTATCATGTCAAGGTCAAGGGCCTCGGTGACCGAGAGTTGAGACAAGTTGCATCACTTGTGGTATGAACTCTTCTCAACCCTCACACTTGGCTTGACACCCCAAACCAAGTAATGCAATGCATGTTGTGCAAACATGGCTCCACAATGCAACCTAATACTAAAGTGCAAACATGTCACATGTAATGCAATCTATCATGTTGAATATGCAATGCTAGACATGGATAATCATGCAAAAGATTAGCATGTGACAAGACCTTATTAAACAAACATGCAACAAACATGAGATAAGCATGTAATAGTGGACTTAAACCATAAGGGGCAGACCTCAATCCACCCCAAAACAGTGGCCAAAAGTGTCCAAAAAGGTGGACAAGTGTTCAACCAATATGCAAGCCAATGGGCCTAAAGCTAAGGCACCAAAGAGAGCATCTTACCACCACTAACATGACCACTCATGGCATGTATTATACAAGCAAAAACAGAATTCTAGCATGCGAAAATACACCCAAACCCTCTGATATGGCAGCCCCAAAGTACCCTAAACATACAAGCATGCACAAGGCCTATTTCAAGGCACAAAAGAACAACCTTCCAAGGCATGAAAGTGATGACCAATAAGCATGTAAGTATGGATTAGGGACTGAAATATAGCCTACAATGATGCCAAATCATGAGAAGAAGCTAAGTTAAGCATGCTAGTGATCTACACAACCAAGGCTTACGAGCCAAAATGCAAAGCAACCATACCAAGCATGCCAAACATGGCAAAATCATTGACTAACAGACCTAAAACATGACAAATCATGACCAAAAGCTTCAATAAGCCAAGCTAAAACATGAGGATAGACAAGACTAAACACATGGCAAATTTCTAGGTAAAGTAGAGCATTTCAAAGCAAGTATAAGATGCATGCTAAGGGCTACAAATCCAACCAAAAACAGAGATATAACATATCATATGAACACCTAAGCTCTGAAATGAAGCCAAAACAAACCAAGTATGCATGCTCCCTTATGAGCCAAAAACAAAGGCAAAAGAGGGACAAAGGGGAGAGGGGTGTCCCTCCCCTATACAAGACTTCAAACCACCTTCCTCACCACTAAAAACCCACTAGTTTTCAGTGGTGAGAAGACCAAAACACCAAGGCAAACAAAGCCTCAAGAAAAGGCACCAAAGAGGCCAAAATAAGGCCTAAGAGGGTGAGTTTGCACTCAAACCACAAAGTGACCTTAATGAAAGTTCTAAAGCAAGAAAATATAAGACTTTTTCATGTTATACACAAGACCCAAATCAGTATACAAGGCAGGTAGAAACTTGTTGCAAAAATGGGGAAACTAAAGTAAAGTGCTCACCCTTGAAGAAACCTTGAAGAACAGATGATCCAGCCACTCTCTATTGATCAAAACCAGTCCAAAAGCTCAAGAATCAACCCTCCAAGCCTCCCAATCTCGAGATAAGGTGTGATAGTGTGTGTGTTAGTGCAAAAGTAAGGTAAAACTACACTTTTAAGCCTAAAAACACACACACAAGAGGAGAGAGAGGGAAAATCTAGAGAGAGGAGATATATGACAGATATAGATACAAAGCTCTGGTTTTTTGTTCAAGAATGGCCAACCTCTAACAAAGGGAGAGATATGATGCTTATATAGGCAAAATAAAGCTAAGAAGCTTAGTGGTTAAGCAAAGGGGAAAGGGTCAAGAGGTGCAAAGGGGTCTTGGCTTCTTGGAGAAGCTAAGACAGCTGGCCAAGCTTCTCTAAGAAGCTTGGCCAAAGGGTTCAACCTTCTAGAAGGTTTGGGGGTTCAAAGGTGCAAAGGGGTCATCCCCGTGCATGGGGAGTGGTGTGGGTGCATTCCAGCTGGCACAGGTGGCATGCACCATGCTCCAAGGGGTGCAGAAAGGTCATCGGCCAACCAAATAGGTCACCGGCACAATAAAGTGCTGGTCGGCTAAACATAGTGCCGACCGACCATTGTTTTTAAGAAACCATGGCCGGTGGTACACATATGCAGCCGGTGATGGTAGGGGAGGGCCGGTGGGGTGTGGGGATGGCCAACAAGCCATTCCCTGCCCTTCAAAGCAAAAACACAGGTGTTTGGTGCCAAAACCAAACACGAAGCAGTCGAGTCAGGAGGTCCTGAGACGAGGCGCGCTGCCAAGGCCTCCGGGAACTCGAGACGAACACAAACACGGATAATCGCCGAGTGTTCAAACGGTGACGTCCAAGTCTTGAGGACGGTCAAAAATGGGGTGTCTACACCATCCTCCATACACGTGTATGGAGGGATGGAAACAAGCTTTTTGCTTGTTTTTCTATATAAGGGGTGGTCCCTCTCCTTTTGTGAGGGTTCAGAGAATTTGGTGAGCAAAATTTTGACTCGCTCTCTAGAATTCTCTCTCTTCCTATTTTAGGCTTAAAAGTGAGAAATCTCTACATATTTGCATAGAACCCCTTTATCAAACTAGACTACCTTGTGGTTGAGGTCCTTGGAGGTTTTATTTGAGCTCTTAAAGGCTGGTTTTGGCTCAAAAGTTGTGCTGTTTGTTGCTGTGCTTCAAGGGTAAAGCCTTATCCTCTTTAAAGCTTTGTTTTAGTTGCTTGTTTGGCCACCTTTGCATGTTGTTTTAGGCCTACTTTTCAACTACAAAAATCTCTATTTTTAAGGTTTAAAAATGATAGTTCAAGCCCTTTTTGAAGTTAGGGGTGGTCTACCCTCTTTTGTAGCTTGTTTGCTAAGGTTTGTGCCATCTTTTAAAGCTTTTAAAAAATTTATTTTTTGGCCTTTTAACCACTGAATTCCAGAGGAATTTCAGTGGTGGAAAGGTGGTTTTGAGGTCTAAAATGGGAGGGGGTGGTCCCTTCTCCTCATGTCTTGTTTGCATGTGTTGGTGGCCTAACATGTGAGCATATATTTCTCCCTTTTTAAAGCATAGTTCAAGCATGTTTTAGGCTTATTTTAACCTGCTTTAACTCTATTTTTGGCTAGTTGGGTCACTTGTTGCTTGTTTTTTGTACTTGTAGTGCAATCATGCTTACTAGTCTAGTATATTTGATGATTTAGCCTATTGATCTGGCTTGTGTTGGCTTAACTCCAGCATATTTTTGCTACTATTTCAGCATGTTTTAACTCTGTTTTGAGTGGTCTTGGTCCTTTGAGGCTCGCTTTACATGGCTATAGTGTAGTTGGCCTTAACTAGCTTTGTGTTTTAAGGCTCTTGGCATGCTTTATTTGAGTTTTTTTTTCATGATATAGCATCATTTAGCATGTAATTTCAGAGCACATATCTTTGCCACACTCTCACATATATCACTCTTTCATCTCTTTTGAGAGTTGTGTCTAATGCCTTGTTTGTGGGCCAACAAATGAGCATGATTTTCCTATCTTTTATGCTTCAATCTCAGTGTGATTTAGCCATTGTTTTAACATGCTTTAACTCTATTTTGAGTTGGTTTGGCCCTTTGAGGCTTGTGTTGTAAGGTTGCGGTGCAACCCCCTTTTATTAGCTTAATGAGTTAAGCCTTTAAACATGCATTACATGGTTTGTTTGCATGATTTTAAGTCATTTAGTATGTCATTTCAGTGCTGAAATATATGCCATCTTCCTCCATGCTTCACTCTTTCATTCGCTTTGAAAGTGGTCTTAAGCCCCTTGTTGGCTTGAGCATGGAATTGAGGCTCTCATGCCTAATGGTTTTAGCCTTCTCTTGAGGGTTTCTACTAACCAAAAGCACGAGGCTTCTTTCATGCTCAAGGTGCTTGTGGCTGAGGCTATCTTTCCCATTAGAGGACTTTCACATTGGACTTAATCGGTTAAAAGATTAATTGGTAATGTAAAATGTGTAAACAAGAATTGAGCAAAGCAAAACATGCAAGATAAGCATATTTGTTGTTGCAAAGCATATTTATTGTTGCATCGCATGTGTTTGGATTGGACGTTAATCCAAACACAAGAAATGTGGGACGTTTCATACTCAAAGTGATGAAACGTGTCACATTTCTTGGTCGCCGTCACCCTTGATCATGCATGATAGGGTGGTGGCCATTTGAGTCTATGTGTGCATTCATGAAGCTAATACAAGCTTGGTCCTTTGGCCATCATGCGTCAAGATGCTTGATTGGTGGCTTGAGAGCTGGGTGCCATTCTCCTTTGACCTTGAGAAATGATGAGGAGAGTGGCAATACATACATTTCCTGCAAAATACCTTGCTTTGCCTCTATTGTTCTCTGTTGCAACAAAAATAGCATTTCGGAAAAGCAGGTGGCTAATTGACCACTTGAGGTAGCCAACCAGGCACCTACACTAGTCGACTGGCCAGTTAGGGTGGCCGACAGTCCACCAGAGGGTTCCTGTTTTGAAGCAAAGGCAGTCTGGAGATTGGCACAATTTCCAGAAATCACAGCAAGTGCAAACCGAGGCAACTCATGGCAAGGCAATGCATTTTCGGGAGGAAGCCAACCGAGCATGCATGTCTCCCTCACTCACGAGGCCATTTAACTGCTTTACTTAGCTAGTAAATTTACCGATTTTGTAATTAGTTAGTTAATGTGTTTAGCTAATTAATTCATTTTGTAATATTTTAACTAGCTTATAATAGTTAGTTAATTTACTTCAAATTGTTGTAATAGTTAATTAGTTGGTTTGTAATCAGAAGCTTAGCTTAGCGTAGCTAGTTAGCTTATTCATTCGGACCCTCCTTCGAGAGGGCGCAATGTTGTAATAAGCATGCGTGTGTGTGTATGTCTTCCAACCTCACGTCTTTCTCCCTTTTACTTATCCGCTTTTGATGGTTAGTTTTAGGGACATGTTTTGATTAGCATACCTTATGCTTGCATGTTTGCATTCATTCATTTGTCTTGCATGCACTGGGCTCGACGCATCATTCAAACTGCATCGTATTTCAATACCTATTTGAATACATGTATCCAATTGTTGCATTCATATGCCATCGTAGATAGCCGAACCTATTTAGTTGCATTATTGCATGCGTGGCATTAGACATTCTGTATAGTTAGGATCATGCATATTTCTGACTAGGTTTCTGTTTTGGCTTGGAGTACTTGGTAAGCTTTTACGCTTTAGCATACTTGCATGTGTGTGAGTGTTGCCATGTTAGCATGCTTGCCATGAGGCTATTTGCTTATTTGATAAACTGTATGAATGCTTGTGGATGAAGGCTTTATTGCTTGAATTGGAACAATTCGATACTTGTGAGTTTTTAAGCCCACTTGAAGTAGCAAAATCATGTTTTAAGCCCACCTTGATAGGTGGCAAATCCGCGCTTTAGCCCACTTGAGGGTGGCACTTTCAAACCATTTTCAAAAACAAACATGAGTTGTTTTGTTCCAATTCTTGCGATTCAGTCTATACTTGTATGCTGTGCGCATCACGTAGTAAAGTTAGCTAATAACCGGAATAAGAACACATGTGTTTATAAAATAACATATCATGCTTAGTAGAGGCCGATCCTTTGATCGGGCGAGCGGGGGTGCTCATTTCACGACCTTTCCCCCTCATACCCAAGTTCCCGAACCGAGACAACTTTGGTGATGACGGACACGTGGCCTTTGGTACGAGTCAGGTTTCCTAAATTTCCCAAAAATAAAATATTTGGGTGGCGACTCTGTAATCTGGCAAAGCAGTCCAATTTTGGCATCATTTGATTTAAAATCTGATTTTTCAAAATGATTTGCAGGATTGGAATCTTTGGTGATTTATCGGTCTTACATTGCACTTTGTGAGACTAGATTCAAAATCGTGACAGGAGTCCAAACTATAGGACCAATTCACGCCTCTCTGAAAGGAGGCACGTGAAGAAAGTCGAGCTACAGTTTCTGGCGACTTTGCTGGGGATTTAGAGAACTTGACTCGAACTCATGATATGTTGTTTTATCTACACTTATGTGTTTCTTTGCATTGCATTTGCATCGGTGCGCCTAAGTCACAGTGTTTGCCATCTGCTATTCCTGAACGGTTTGCCGGAGGCTTGCTTGGAAAAGCGTGCCATAAGGCTGACCAGTTGCGGGCTCTGCCACGATGGGAACACAAACCTTGGATCGGGATCACCGCTGAGGCACCCTTTTTGACCAATCGACCTAGTTGCATATCGGAAGCCATAGAAGTCCGTTCCAAACTAGGACAGGTTGCTCACCCGAATGTAGGTTGTTTGAAACCATTTGCTTGCGTAGCGAACCCTTAGTTCCTGACGAAATTAGGACAGGGAAACCCTACCCCACCATAGGGGTGTTTTGGCTCTCACTTGCTTGATATGTGCTTTTAGAGTGTATCTCTACAGAAATATATGTATCAGTTGCAAGTCTGGGTATCAGTCTGAGGACATCAGTGTTTGGGGATATTAGTTTGAGGCAGAAATTTGGGTGCTAAAATCAGTGTTTGAGAACAGATTATCCAGCTTATGATTTTCAACTGTGTGTTGTCTCTATCTGAGCCAAGGTGCTGTCCGTTTCTCTGATTTTTGTTTCCTTTTTGCTTTATTTTCTTTTTGCAACGTAGTATATCACAATTGCTTCCGACAAGGCAGATACCCCCCGAGCACTCTGGACTAGAAGAAGAAGACTTTCTCGATCTGAGGATCTTATAGGAGGACAACCAGTATTTGTTTCGCTACCCCCGGTTACTAGACAGAGGTTAGTCAGGCACAGATCACCAGTTCAACAGTTTCCAGTTCAGCGGTTATTATCTACCTCACCTGTGCGCAGTTGGGCTCAGATTCTTGCGTCTACCTCAGAAGGAGAGAATACACTAGAACAGATAGATCAGCACCCCTTAGGCAGTATGAGAATGGAAGACATGATGCGTCAATTCTAGCTGACCATTGAGGCCATGCAGTGGGATGCTACCCGCCAAGCAGAGGTCATAGCCTAGCAGTCTGAGCTTATTGCCAAGCTTCAACAGCAACAGCTGCAACAACCGCAGCAGGCAATAGCTTCTGCATCCCATTCACCTCTGGTAGAAATTCCTATACCCAGGGCTCCTGTCCCTACAGCCAATGTCCAAGAGAATACGAACATTCCAGTGGATCCAATTCCACCTCAAACGTCCAAAGCACAGGCCTACCCAACCGAGGCCCCTTTCGAGTTTGAAGTTGATCCAACTGCATTAAAAGTGAGCAAGCTTGAAAAGCTGTTCAAGAGGGCTCAGGGCGTTAACTCCATTCCAAACATAGAGGATGGCTACACTGACTCGGCAGTGACATTGCCGGATAGGTTCAAGATGCCTCATATAGACCGTTTTGACGGTTTGGGAGATCCCATGGTACATCTGTGGTTGTTCTCAGATATCCTACGGCCAATGGGCCTCTCTAGACTGCAAAAGCATTCCCTCTTCGGTCGGACCTTGTTGGGTTTTACGGCCATCTGGTATGCTAAGTTGGAAGACTCTGTGAAAAGAAGTTGGAGGAGATGGCTGAGGCCTTCGTTGCCCAATATTCATATAACACCCAAATCGAGGTCACAACTCGTGATCTCGAGGCAACTAGGCAAGAGCCAAAAGAGGGCTTCTCTAACTTTGTCACTCGATGAAGGGCCAAGGCCTCCATGATGACAACCAGGCCAGCTGAGAAGGACCAGATAAGAATGGTCGTTAGAAATTTGCAACCGAAGCTGATGCAGAAGATGATTGTCCTACCCCTCCCTACCTTTGCTGACCTCTATGAGATTGGGGTATAGATAGAAGATGCAATGAAATAAGGACTGATCGACCACGAAAAGGAACAGCCCAATAGGGCTTTCTCGTGCAGTTCTAATGCAACCACGAGTGGTAATGCAGCTGCAAGATCTTCTGAAGTTGGAATGGTCACCACCACTCCGAAAACAGCTAACCCCTTTGCGGGTACATCTAAAACCACCGCACCACCTGCAAAGTACCAAGCCCGAGGTGAAAGAGTCTTCACCTCGCTCCATATAACTTTGTCTAAAGCCCTAGGAGTCTTGATCAGAAAAGGACATTTGAAGCCCCTGGAGCCACGTCCTCTACCTGACCCTCTCCCTCCAAAACATAACCGGCCAAGTACTGTGCCTTCCACCAGCAGCACGGTCATGATACTGACTTCTGCTTTAGACTACGTCATGAGATTCAAGATCTCATTGACAACAAAGTAATTGCGCCGCCGCCAAAATCGAATGTCACTACAAATCCCCTCCCACCACATAATCAAAACCCTTCACCTAGGCAGGTAAACCTCATACAAACAACGGCCATCCCGTTTGACCCCAGCATATACATCACTCCCTCCAACCTACCCAAGCTGACGCTTTTCATGCCAGGAAGCACAGACTTGTGCATGCTGAGCGCGTCATTTACCCAACCCAAGCTAGTGATGGTGATCGTCGAAGACAAAGTCAGCGGGGCCTTGGAGGAGAATGGGAATGTTGGTTCAGAATCTGGAGAATCTAATGGTGCAGCAGAAGAAGAATTTAATCCTTGTCGCTATATTGTGCCAATTGGTCAGGCGAGGCCAGAGTTGGAATTTTCGAAGGGAATGGAGGTGAACGTAGTCCGAGAAGATGGACCAAGTCAGGGGCTGGATAGCCTGATAGAGCTTGAGGAGGATATCAGCAACTTACAATTCTTTGACAAGCAGGATCTGGGGAACGTACCAGTTGATTGGTTTGATTTGAGTGGATCTGCGGATGCAACGGGATGGCTTAGTGATGAGCCAAACATTGTTGAAGGGTCTCAGGAAGAGCTGGAATAGCTAAAAGTGGGAGCTACTGCGAAGGCCGGAACGGCCGAGGACGAAGAGAAACCGCCGAAGAGCACTAGTACGAAGAATTTTGCTCAGGAACTGGGCAGTGTTTGTACAGCTGACACAGAACATGAGGCTGCAATGAAGCAGTTTGAAAAGGAAAGAACTGAAGATGTTCAGAGGGCTAGAAAAGCCAAAGGTCCTGCAGGGACAGAATGTGTTATGAACATAGGAACAATTTCAGCGGAATCCAACAGTTACTTATCAGTTTCTGGAGGAATGTGGTGGGAAGACGATGATTTGTGTCTTGTCCACACTGATGAAGATTGGGGGTGGAACCAACTCGATAATACATGGTATACCGAGGAGGTGGATCATATGACTCGAAGTGGGCGGTACTTTAAGCCCCCACACCTCGACCAACCAGAAGCGTTAGGGAAAGACAAGGAATCAGAGAAACAGAAAGACAAACTGTTAGAGGAAGAAGCTGTACTGAAGCAGCTGAAAAAGATTCAAGCAGACATCTCCATTTGGGGATTACTCATGGCCTCACGGGTGTATAGACAAGCTGTCTTTTCAGCACAGACAAAGAATTGCCGCCTGAGGGCTCCGGGCATAACAAGCCACTTTACATCTCTGTCGAGTGCAAAAAGAAGTGGATACCGTTTGTCTTGGTTGACACCGGGTCTGCGATCAATGTATGCCCGTCGCGCGTGGACTACGCTATCGGTTTGAAACCCATAGATTTTGAGCCAACAGCTCAGGTGATTCGGGCTTATGATAATAAGAGTAGAGAAGTGATGGGGATGGTCCGAATTAGAACGCAGGCGGGCTCGGCGCAACAGGACATTGAGTTTCATGTCCTAGATGTTCCATCCACCTTTAACTTACTTCTGGGGCGGCCGTGGTTGCACCAAGTGAAAGCTGTCTCTTCCACTTTACATCAGATGTTGAAATACCCCCATGGGAAGAGGGTAGCAATTGTTTTTGGGAACTCTATGATCCATCCTCCGCCAGAGGTGACTACGCCGGTTCTGGAAATTGTGCATGGCAAGGAGGATGTCTTTCTATCTGGATTCACCCTAGCTGAGGCTCGGGTAGTACAAAACATTATGGCTGTTGATGAGGGTTTATATGTTGTGCACAATCAGTTTACCTCATGAATAAGCTTCAACATATGCCTGGAATGGAACTGGGGAGAAGTGGTCGGAAGGGCGTCGCTGCGTTGGCTGAAGTGCCGCACCATCCTCATACCTTTGGTTTAGGTTATATGCCTACCAAAGAGGATTGGGTCAGAAAAGGAAGAGAGATGGCCGGAAGGGCCAAGGCAAGACAGATTGGGAAGCACTACGAGTTAGTGCAAAGACCGATCCAAGGAACCCTAAATGGATGCTTTGTCCGAGAGGGGGAGGATTTCCCATTCTGCGACTTTCCGGAGCCTTGGCTGAATTCAAAAAAGTAGCGTTTGCTCGGTTTTGAGATCTTTTTTCACCTTCAACTGCAAGGGGATGAAGCCCCAGAAGAACAAATTGACTTACCTGCTGAAGCAGAACAGATTGTAAAGGATGAGTCCGACGAAACAGAACTTGAAATGGGGGAAGCGCTGGCTTGTCTCCTCTCAGATCCTCAGATCACACCAGACAGCTCGGAGGGTAACTTCTCTGTTTCCATGATTGGGGATCAATCAGCTGTGGGCCCTCCTTCTAGCATTCTGGACGCATCTATTGCACCCTCTCTCGTTTGGCAATTCGAGGAGGGCTTTTTGTCTAGCAGTTTTGGGTAAGGTAGTGAACTGGAATCTGATTCCACAGAGTCTGTGGAGTCGGAATCAGATTCCAGTTCTTCTGAGTTGGAGTCCGGTATTCCTGGGGTTGATAACCCGGATGCCGTTGTCTTGTCCCAGTCGTCTTTTTCTTTTTCTTTCGAGTCTGTTGTAACCGAAGGATTAGACGAACTGGAAGTTGTGAATGAAATGGTACCACTGCGGCTTTTGAGCACTTTTCTGTGCCTCTTGTTTATTGCATTAATCAGGACTTTCAAAACTTTAATGAAAACGATGAGAAAGGAATTCCTCCGATTTTAAAGAATTTGATTGATCGAGAGGATGAGAGGTTTGTAAAACCTTTGGTTGATGAAATCACTTCAATTAACGTGGGTACTGAGAAGGATCTGAGGTTGGTCTAGATCGGGTCCACGTTGTCTTCGGAGGAACGCGAGCGCTTAGTCGCTTTATTAAAAGATTTCAAAGATGTTTTTGCGTGGTCCTACGAAGACATGCTTGGAATCAATCCTAAGATTGTACAGCACCAGATCCCTCTTGACCCTGAGGCCCGACCTGTTAAGCAGAAGCTTTGGAGAATACGCCCGGATTGGGCCTTGAAGATTAAAGAAGAGGTCACCAAGCAGATTGATACAGGGTTTCTGCTAGTATCTGAGTATCCTACTTGGTTGGCCAACATAGTTCCTGTGCCGAAGAAAGACGGCAGAATTCGCGTATGTGTGGATTTCAAAAATCTGAACAAAGCTAGTCCGAAGGACGACTTTCCTCTGCCACATATCGACGAATTAGTGGACTTTACTACGGGGCATGCGCTGCTCTCATTCATGGATGGGTTTTCCAGGTATAACCAGATCTTGATGGCACCCGAAGACAGGGAAAAGACTACTTTCACCACCCCGTGGGGAACCTATCGCTATAGGGTGATGCCGTTTAGGCTTAAGAAGGCTAGGGTTACTTATCAACGAGCTGTGACCACGATTCTGCACGACATGATCCACAAAGAGGTTGAGGTGTACGTGGACGACATGATTGTCAAGTCCAAGGAAAAAAAGGGCCACTACACCGCCTTAGAGAAATTTTTCCAACGGATTAGGAGTATCGATTGCGACTGAATCCTCAGAAATGTACTTTTGGTGTCACAGTAAGGAAAATGCTAGGGTTCTTGATCACGCAGAGGGGCATTAAGGTGATCCTTCCAAAATTAAGGCCATCTTAGAAATGCCACTACCAAGGATTGAAAAGGAGATGCGAGGCTTTCTGGGTAAAGTGCAATTCATAAGACGGTTTATTGCAAAATTAACCTTGACTTGTGAACCACTTTTTGGTCTCCTGAAGAAAGGAAAGAAATTCCAATGGGATGACCGATGCCAAGTTGCTTTCGAGCAGATTAAGCAGTATTTACAGAACCCACCCGTGTTGTCACCACCAGAGCCGGGGAAACCATTGATTCTGTATCTATCAGTAACCAAGACAACAATAGGCTGCAAGCTTACATAGGAATCTGAAGATAGGGTGGAGAAAGCCATCTATTATCTGAGCAAGAAGATACTGGAATATGAGACTCGTTACACTCCACTAGAGAAGGCTTGCCTAGCCTTGGTATGGGCCACCAGGAAGTTGAGGCACTACCTGTTAGCTCACTCTGTAATACTGGTTTCGAGATTAGATCCCATCAAAAATCTCTTCGATAAACCAACGCTTACGGGTAGGCTAGCCCGTTGGTTGCTTCTTCTCTCCGAATTTGATTTGAAGTATATGACTCGCAAGTTAGTGAAAAGGAGAACGGTAGCAAAGTTCTTAGCCGATCACCCAGTAGAGGGAGATAAAACAGTAGAGTATATGTTCCCAAATGAGGCCATTTTGCATGTCGAAGAAGAGACTTGGATGATGTACTTTGACGGAGCATCAAACTAGTACGAGTATGGGATAGGGGTGTTGCTGATAGCACCCGACAATTCCCGCATACCCTTAGCCTGCAAACTCCGGTTCAAGTATTGAATAATGAAGCAAAGTACAAAGCATGTATCGCTGGCTTAGAAGTTGCCCTGGAACTAGGAGCAAAGAGGTTGGACGTCATCGGAGACTCGAACCTGGTTGTATCTCAAGCAAAAGGAGATTGGAAAGTTAAAGAAGAAAGGATGAAAACCTATCACTAGACCTTGGACGTTCTGATTCCTCGGTTTGAGAAGCTGACCTTCACCCATCTGTTAAGAGAGAACAACAGGTTTGCTGATGCTTTATCAACTCTATCTTCCATGATAGACATCCCGTTGGGAGTCCGGATGCATCCGATTATCATTGAACAGAGATATGTGCCGGCCTACAAGTTGATTGCCGCAATTGATGAAGTTCAAGATCAAAACCCCTGGTATTATGATGCTTGGAACTTCTTGGAAAATGAGGCTTATCCACCAGGGGCAAATGCCAAACATAAAGGGCAATACGGTGAATGGCTGCTCAGTTTATCATCTGTGGGGGTAAATTGTACAAACGAGACCATCTAGGAATGCACAAGTTGTGCGTGAATGCTGAAGAGTCGAAGCGCCTAATGGAGGCCATCCAAGGGGTAGAATGTGGTTCACATATGAGCGGGGTGATGCTAGCTCGGAAGATTCTCAAACAGGATTACTACTGGTCAACCATGGAGGAGGATTGTATCGATTTTTGTTCAGCGATACCACAAGTGTTAGATCCATGCAAACCGCATGAATATTCTGCCGTCAATGCTATACAACATGACTTCTCCATGGCCGTTTTTAGTCTGGGGAATTGATGTGATTGGGGCAGTTGCTCCGAAGGGGTCAAATGGGCATGAGTACATCCTCGTATCGATAGACTACTTCACAAAGTGGGTCAAGGCCCAATCCTATGTTGTGCTGAAAGTGTTGCATGTAGCCAAGTTCATCAGGAATAACATCATTTGTCGCTACGGAGTTCCGAATGAGATCATCTCTGATAATGGTTCCTACTTCAAGAAGGAAGTGATTGACTTGTTGAAGAAGTATAACGTAGCTTTCATAAGTCATCCACATATTGGCCACAAACCAACGGAGCTGTTGAGGCCGCCAACAAGAACATCAAGCACATTCTGCAGAAGATGGTAGAAACCTACAGGGATTGGCCAGATAACTTGCCATTTGCTCTCTGGGGCTACAGAACATCGATTCGGACATCTACTGGGGCAACTCCGTATTCTCCGATTTATGGGATGGAGGCTGTTCTACCGATTGAGATTGAGGTATCGTCACTGTGGATTTTGGCTGAGTGCCAAATAGCATAAGCGGATTGGCAGCAGAGTAAGTTTGAAGAACTCATGCTCTTTGATGAGAGACAGCTTAAAGCACTGTACCACGTCCAAGGTTATCAATGCAGGATTGCTAGGGCTTTTAACAAGAAAGTTAAGTCCAAGAATCTGAAAGAAGGGGATTTGGTGCTCAAAGACAACCGAGCTCCTATCCATGACCCTAGGGGCAAGTTCAGACCCAATTGAACTAGCCCTTACATCATCAAATCTATTTGGTTGGGTTGAGCCGTCATTCTTATGGACCTAGATGGCCTTGAATTCTCCCAGCTAATCAACATGGACAAGTTGAAGAAATACTACCCCTGAGAGGCTTGCTAGGCCGAAAACCCGAAAGGGCGACCTAGGCAAAAGTGAGAGCACAGAAAATTGAAAATAAGAAAAACTGAGCTCGCAAGGTTGAAAACCCAGAAATGGTGACCTTGGCAAAAGTTAGAGCGCAAAAGGAGAGTGTTAATACTCGAGTGAACCCGAACCGAACTACGTAAGGCTTGATTCCCATCTTCGGGATAGGTAGGCAACTTCATTCTGAAGTCCAGCCATAAACACTTCCAAATCAACTATGTCAATGTGATTGTTTTGGTCATCTTTGTCTTCTCTGCATCCAAGAGTTCGATTGTGACTTTTACTATGAGGACTGGTTACAGTGTGCTGCGATACCATTCAGACAAGGGCCAACTTTCCGTTGCTAGATTTGGTGCAGTGCAGTGCTATTCAGACAAGGGGCAACTTTCCAGTTGCTGTATCCAGGGTTGTACATCTCAGTGATAGATCTTGGGAGTGTCCAGTTGTTATCCATATCGAAAATGGTTTTGAAAAGTTTTAATAAAAGTTGATTTTGTTCAAATTAATCTTTTTTACAACTTAGACCATTTTTGGACCAAACGGAAAATTTTCAATACCCACAACCTTCAATTTCATTAATTTCAATACAAAGTTCTCCGACTCTCAATACAAATTGAAGTTGCTTTTTATTACATTCAAAAAGAAAACTTGAAAGTACAGATTAAAGCAATAAACTTGGGGCATAGTCAAGTCAGGTGTTCCTGCGCCCCCTCCCCGAGCTTATGGAAGCTTTAGATGCTAAAGGAGGCCTGGTTTGCGCTTCATCTTCAAGCCAAGCTACGCACTCGTCAGAAAGGGTACAACTGAAAGTGGGAGCGAGGGCCAGAAGCTCTCTTGTCCTCCATGAAGTGGGATATCAAGCTAGCTGTGAGCCTTTGATTGGATATGAAGTCCGGTATTCCACTCCCTCTTCTGGGCAAGTTTGGTCGTGTCCAAACTGACGCCAAAATCAGAATGGAAAGTAGAAGACACAGTGCGTCAGGCTAATCAACTGAAAGCCAAGTTACCGGGACATGCTCTAGCTCATCTCAGGCAGATCAAGCCAGGGGCAACGCCAAGTGATGTCAACAGCAGATCGAGTGCGCATCTATTCGCACCACCATCCCTCATCTGGGGTATCAACTAGCCATTGGCGAAAGAAATAGCCGCGTGCTGAATATACAGGGCATGAGTCCACTACTTTCAATTTATCCATGAACCATATCTGGGGAGGGATGAAAAATAAGAGAGATTAAAGAATAGAGAGGTGTACGTGGAGAGAAAAGTGAGAAAGGGTTTTGAGAGAAAAACAGAGCCTGAGGGCCAAGTGATGTGAGAAATACACATGTGAGAAGGGTAGGAAACATTACCTATAAGAGTAGTGGACTTTCTGCGAACCTGGTTGTCTCCTGGCGACGGAAAGCATCCAAACCCATCAAAGTTTCGGCTAATGTCAAGCCAATGTAGCTTTTGCCCTCTTTCAAGCCTTGGGCAACTTCAATCAAACAAATGCTAGACCCTCCGAAGCCAGGGGCAAGTAGAAAATGAGACAACATGCACAAGCAAAGGGCATGTCGCCAAAAACTTTGCCAAAGATGATCGTCGCGGTCACCGGCGTCAGAAAATCGATGAATCAAGTTGGGAATATCCAACTCCCCATTCTGAATCAGAGATCGAGCATCATGCAAAGTAATTCCACACATCCGTCCTAAAGCTTGGATGTGACCAAAACAGGACTGGGCCAAAATTTCGTCGTCACGCCGAGATTCCATCAAAGCTTGGAATTCTTCAAAAGTGGGGCACATCTCTTGTCCCCCGAAGCTGAAAACATAAGTAATCGGATTCCAACATCTAGGCGCGGCATGAAGGAATGGAAAATGCAGCGGGGTACGACTCAGTGTGAATAGTGCATTTATCTCGAAACCCAAAAAATTCAACTTTTCTGAGCCATCTAAAGCTGCAATCCAAGTCGAGATTTTTTCAGCAAAGAATGGCTCCATTTGTGGCAAAAACAAAGCTGAAATGAAGAAACTATGAAGCTGGGGCTTTTGTAGAAGATAAGGCACTGAGTGGAGGATAGGTGGCAGCAATCTAGAGATCCTCAAAATTTCTGCCTGACCGGCCAATTCAAGTAGTCGGCCGGCCACCTTAAGTGGCCGACAATGATCAAAAGTGGCCGACAATGATCCTAAGTGGCGGACAACCACTTCTTGTCTCCAGCAGAGAGCCTTTAGCCTTCCTGTGTGCTAAGATTGCTGGAAACCTGAGTTTAATTCTACTTTGGATGCGTCATGCTGTTTTGTTTAACAGTTGCAGTTGTTTTGTTTATCGAGTTGTTGCGATTGTTTATTAAGTTTGTTGCAATTTGTTTATCGAGTTATTATTTTGTTTATCGAGTTGTTCTTTAATGTTGTCTTATTTTGTTTGTTAGGTCTTGTCAGTTCACTACCTAACAAAGCAATTGTTAAGATAATATACAAGCATTCAATTTTTATCAATCTCATTTTTGCGTAAAATGGTGCGATGCAATGCTCAGGATACCAAATACAACACATTTTCATCGAAAAGTTGCTTTCATTCCAATCATGGTTTCTTTTTACAGAACGTGCAAGTTTTAAAGAAAATAAAACTGCCTAAGGCTGTACAATAGGCTAATACTACTGGCAAAAAGAGAAACAAAGCAAAAGCATCTAGATTAGTGCCAGCTGTCTCAAGATCGAGAGGCTCTCTTCATCCTCTTCCTCGGCTGTGTGGTCTCAGAGTTATCGCCGTTGGCGCCGCTGTCTGAATCTGAGTCAGAGCCGGAGCCGGAACCAGAACTGCCTCCGCTCCCATCCTCAGAGCCCTCTTCACCATCGTCGCCGCCATCAGAACCTGAGTCGGTGCCCTTGTCGCCACCCTCAGATGACTCTGACTGGGGACTTGTTGGCTCCTCATCCTCACTAGTCTCGTCATCATCATGCGTGACAGGCTCCCGATGTCTCCCTTGGCCCCGTGCTGGAATCTCCCTCCCTGCTGCTGGAGAAAGCTCTGATGGTCCTGTCTGAAGGGGTATAACCTGAAAAGGCAATTTGAATATATCAGCTACAGTATATGCATTAGATGCAAGTATGGTGTGCAAAGTGAGTACATGCAGAAATCAGATATAGTATAAAGAATGCAATGTGTCAGATGTGATTTATACATGCAGGGTACTAGTGTAATGAGATGTCAGTTTTAGTATATTAGTAGAAGTATGATAAATGCAAGAAAACTGAAAGTTACCTGAATCTCGTGGGAGTTCAGCATCATCTCTCTCCTCAAGATCATGCCCTCAAATGAGGCCATCACTTGGAGTAACCCCTCGACATACTCTACGGACGGCTGCAAATGCAAGTTGAAACCATGAGTGCATGAATGAATAGGTATCTGAGCAAGAATGAAATGATTGTAAGCTGTAATGCATACCGGTGGTGAGTCAGGTGTCCTGACATATCGCTGATCAGGCAATGGGGGCTCGATCGGAATCGGATAAGGCACTCTGTGATATCGCCAACCTGTCAGCTCAGTCGAAGGATCTGGCCATCCAACACTCCGCCTAGCAGGAGGCATCCCTCTAGCCCTGCTCCTCGCTGGTCCAGCACTGCTCGTCGAAGGAGCATCTGCTGTCTGGGCCCTACTCGTCGAAGGGACATCTGCTGTCCGAGCCCTCCTCGACGAAGCAATATCAGCTATCCTCTCCATGTGAGCACGAGCACCTGTCAGAGGAGGCATCAGGTATGTCTACGGGTAAGTCATGTAGTCCCCATTCCCGATGAACCGGTCTGCATCTGCACCTTGCATGGCGTCAATAACCTCCTGTGGGGAGAAACTCTTTGTGGCACGCGTGGAAGGTGGGGGCGGTAACGGAACCGACTGCAGTGGCAGGCCCAATGTCTGGCGCATGAAGCACTCTCCAATAAACCAAGCTCGGCCCACAGGCCCCTCGAGCACAAGTCGGTATCGGGAAGCACCTCGAGCTCTAGTGAAATGGAATCTGGTCCCTGCTGGCATCCCCTCCCAAGGCTGCCATGTGATCTGCAAGCAACAAGTGCATGAACTATTTAGTTTTCATTAACTATGCAAAATGAATTGAAATCAAAAAGTAAGAAAAAACTGTGGGTTTTGAGTTACGTCAGTCACCCTCACAGTGTCGAAATACTGGCGAAGGTATGGGAGGGTCTCTCGGGCCCTTGGTTGTCACCGACCATCATATCTATGCGAATACGGTACCTCAAGCGGCGTCTCGACCTCCGGCTCGGGGGCAAGCGCTGGGAAATAGGCGTATACCCACAGCTGTGAAAAATAAGACAGTGGCGGTGAGAATACAGAATATACAGAAAATGCAGAATACAGAATATAGCGTGTGCAGTGTGTGCAGTGTGTGGAATGTGCAGTGTACAGAAAGTGCAAAGCAGAAAGCATGGTAGAAAACTGTAAAACTGAAAAGTAAAGCATACCTCCCAGGCTCGCCAATAGCCGCCCTCTCTATTCCCGCTCCTGCTGGAGGTCGAGCTCATATAACAGTAAAGGGTAGCGAGGCTGGCGCCACCCCAATCATAGTGCCGAACTTGGGATAGGTCTACTAAAGCACTCAGAAGATATAGCCCGACGGTGTTCGCCCTGTCAGCGAACAAAGTAGTGCCAAAGAGGAACATCAAGAAACCTCGGGCGTACTGCTCTGTAGCCTCAATCGTCGCGGGCTCAGTCCCTCTAAAGTGGTCTGAGAACCAGTGTATCTGACTGTGCCTAATCGGAAGATGGGCGGGTGTGCTCCCAGCAGATAAGTCCAAGCAGCCTCCCACTCACCCATGTCGGGATCGTAGGCGATCGGCCAACCTCCCACCTCAAGGCCTGTCAATATGGCGAAGTCGTACGGGGTCATCGTCATGTCCTCGGTGGCAGAGAAATGGAAGGAGTTGGTTGTCACGACCCGAACCCACCCCTATGGGTTAAGGACGTAACCGGCCAGTAATCCTGGGATTACCTACGGCCTCAAACCAAAATAGACATAACTTAACAGAGTAAAGGGGCCAAACGGAAGCAATAATCCAAAAACTTTGTCCATAGAGCCGTGCTTATATGCACTTTAAAACAAACCATACTCATATACGTTAATAACCCACGCTTCGGAGGTACAGTACCATAAAATTCTTTACAGACAGGATCATCCAAACTAAGTCAACCCATAACAGAACTATATACAGAAATACACAAGTCCTTGCCAACAAGACAAAATATAAATACATAACAAAATCGCAAGGATGGGTCTCGTGCGTGAGACACAAGGCTGACTCTCCAAAACTCATGTTGTTCCTGGCTGACTTCATTGGGGCTGGGTTTGAACTTCTCTTGGCTCACCTACAAATACATGAAAGAGCATGAGCGATAGCCCAGTGAATAATATCAAATACAGAAGTCATATAATCAATATGTAGAACAACATACTCCAAACGGCCTTGGGCCCAATTCATATCCTACTTAACATATATACATTTATACAAAGTTTAGATCAAGTGACTGTAGTTCCAAACATACTGGCCTTTGGCCCATTCAGATTTCCATTCATGTCAAAACGGCCTTCGGCCCATTCATTGATGCCAAAACGGCCTTCGGCCCATTCATTTATGTCAAAATGGCCTTCGGCCCATTCATTGATGCCAAAACGGCCTTCGGGCCCATTCATTTATGTCAAAACGGCCTTCGGCCCACTCATCCATATCAGAACGGCCTTCGGCCCACTCATCCATATCAGAACGGCCTTCGGCCCACTCATTCACGTAAAAACGGCCTTCGGCCCATTCATTCATGTCAAACGACCTTTGGTCCATTCATTTCTATCCAAATGACCTTGGGTCCATTTATTATCATCAAAGCGACCATTGGTCCATTCATTATCATCAAAACGACCTTTGGTCCATTTATTTTATCAAAACGACCTTTGGTCCAATCATTCATTCATGTCAGACTTTTGTCCACAATCCCAATTAGCAACTCATAGAGCTTATAAGGGATAAACAATTGGACATTTACAAGCATTCAAATATCAATATTACTCACAGTGATCGGCTTGTGGATTTGCCCTGGAGCTTGACCCTACACATTTCATGAACACAAAAGGGTCACTAACCGTTCAATCCGTTCTTTAATTCACATATTCCTCTTCAGGCTTTATTCTTATCTCATTAACTCATTTACAATGCTTATCATATGCCTAAGAGTGCTTACAAGTGAAAGAGAATGGAAAACGAAATACAGAATGAGCATACAAAATTTCAGAAAACAGGGTCCTCGCTCGAGCGTAAACTTCCCCACTCGAGCAGACTCTTAAGGCCTGCAAAAGTACTGGTTGCATGAAAAATACGCTCGAGCGTGGAATAGAGCGCTCGAGCGGAAGGCCTGTCCACAAAAGCTCCCCGCTTGAGCGTGAGATATCCCGCTCGAGCGTATACCCAATTCTGCAAAAAGTGCTGGGAGCACGATTTTACGCTCGAGCGGAGGTTCTCCCGCTCGAGCGGACCTCAAAATTCTGGAAAACCCAGAATGTGTTCTTGAGCTCAACTTCGACATTTCAACCACATTACTTGCATGCAATGGCTCAAATTACACATTTACACATGTTAACATGCTACCAATACCAGATTACAATAGTAGGAAGCTCAATTTCAAGGATTATACACTTGCATGTTTCAAATTGACATCAACTTCAACTCTATCATACATATTCATGCATTTCAAGCTCATATCTTCTCAAATTATACATGCATGTGATGAACTAGCCACATTCTCAACTTAGACAACACCAATGGTGATCAAAACATGAGTTTCAACCCAAAACTCTACTTGAATCATGTATTTCAAGCTTATACATGCTATTTCAAAACAATCTCTCACATGCATGCACATATCAAGCCTTAATTCAACAAAACCAACCCAATTTCATTCAATTTTACTCTTGATCACTCAATTAGCTTGAACACACACAAAATTGCAAACTATGATCCAAGAATTACTTACCTAGAAGCTTTGATTTTCCAAACTTAAGCTTAATTCTTGAGTTGGTCTACAATTTATCAAGTTTTGAAGCCAAACTCCAATCTCTTCACTCCCTCCCTCTCTTAGCCGACCCCCCTCTCTTCCTCAATGTTTATGATCAGCCAAAATGTAACTAAAGGAGAAGAATAGAGAGTGTAGTGCTATTATACAACAAGCCCCACTAATATAATATTTTAATATAAAATATTTGGGCCCTTAATTCATCAATTTAATCAGTTTAATCTGACCAGAATCAATTTCTAATTAAATTTCACCGTAGGCTCTAAAAATTATGCCAATCACAATGGCGTAATCAATTTCGGGTTCTGTGGCCGATAAGGCCCTCAATTTAATTTCCAAAGCAGATTATTCAAACAGATATTCCTACGGTGAACAGATAGAGTTCCAAAATCACATATATCCATATAATGGCACACAAAATCATATCAAGACATATAATCACATACGTATTAGGGACCAATTAACATAATACCGAACAGGGGTATCACAGTCTTCTCCCCTTTAGGAAGTTTGGTCCTCCAAACTTAAGTTACCTTCGTCGGGAAACAGATGTGGGTAGTGTAGTCGCATTTCCTCCTCTTTCCCATGTAGCATCTGTCCCATAGTGTTCTTTCCATTCCACTTTCACCATTGGGATGGATTTGCTGCTCAATTGTTTCACTTGCCGATCAACAATTCGTTCCGGCCATTCAGCATATTCCATATTTTCATCAATAGCTACCCGGTGATAATCAATCACATGTAACGGGTCTCGGAGGTAACCCCTCAACATCGACACATGAAACACATTATGGATTTGCTCGAATCCCGGTGGCAAAGCAACTCTGTAGGCGACTGGACCAAGCCTCACCAAAATCTAAAACGACCTAATGTAACGGGGCGACAACTTGCCCTTTTTCCCAAATCTGACTTGGCCCTTCATCGAAGAAACACGGATGAACACATGATCACCAACCTCATACTCAAGAGGCCTTCTCCGAACGTCTGTATAATTCTTCTGTCGGTCTTGAGCTGTTTTGAGCCTTTGCCGAATGGTTTTGATCTTTTCAGAAGTGTCTTGCACAATTTCTGGCCCAAGCAAAGCTCTATCCCCGACCTCTGTCCAACAAATAGGTGATCTACACCTCCTACCATACAAAGCCTCGTATGGTGCCATACCGATGCTGGAGTGGAAGCTGTTATTATAAGCAAATTCTGCAAGTGGCAAATAATCTTCCCAACTCCCCTGAAAATCCAAAGCACACATGCGAAGCATATCTTCCAAAGTTTGAATCGTTCGTTCTGATTGCCCGTCTGTCTGTGGGTGAAATGCAGTACTGAACCTCAGTTCTGTTCCCATAGCTTCCTGCAAACTCTTCCACAATCTAGACACAAATTTCGGATCTCTATCCGATACAATAGATACTGGAACACCGTGTAAACGGACAATCTCATCAACGTAAATGGTAGCCAATCTATAAGCAGTAAACGTGGTTTTGACAGGTAGAAAATGTGCAGATTTAGTCAGTCTATCAACTACAACCCAAACGGAATCCATACCTCGAGGAGTCCGAGGTAGGCCAACGACGAAATCCATAGTTACATGTTCCCACTTCCACTCGGGAATAGGGAGAGGTTGAAGTAGACCGCCCGGTTTCTGATGTTCAGCCTTAACTTGCTGACACTGAAGGCACTTGGACACATATTCTGCAATCTCTTTCTTCATTTTAGGCCACCAATAGGTCTGTTTCAAATCCCGGTACATTTTATTGTTGCCCGGATGCATAGCAAATATGGATTTGTGGGCTTCGTCTAAAACCCTTTTCTTAAGTTCCGGAATATCGGGGACACACATTCTGTTTCGGAATTTCAACACTTCACTCTCAATGCTAGATTTTGCTTTTGGGCTCGTCTCAAATTCATCAATTACCTTCCTGAGGAACTCATCCTCTTTCTGTTTCTGCTTGATTTCATCAACAATCACCGGCTCGGCTGTAATAGTGGCTATCAATCTGCCCTGTTCACACATTACCACTTCAATTTCAGACTTCTCAAAATCTTGCAAAATCTCCCTTTGTTCAGTAAGCAACCAAGCCATACTCCCCGTTGATTTTTTTGCTCAAGGCATCAGCCACTGTATTAGCTTTCCCAGGGTGATACTGAATTTCTAGGTCGTAATCTTTTATCAATTCCAGCCATCTTCTCTGACGCATATTCAACTCTTTCTACGTGAAGAAGTATTTTAGGCTCTTATGATCTGTATAGACTTCACACTTTGCCCCATACAAATAATGCCACCAGATTTTCAAAGCAAAAACAACTGCGGCCAGTTCTAGGTCATGTGTTGGATAATTCTTCTCGTGTGGCCTCAATTACCGGGAGGCGTAGGGAATAACCTTTCCGTTCTACATTAACACACAACCCAAACCCTTATAAGATGCATCACTGAAAATTACAAAATTTTCCGTACCTGACGGTAGTGTCAAAATTGGTGTAGTAGTCAATCTCGTCTTCAATTCCTGAAAGGCTGATTCTCTTTCTTCGTTCCACTTGAAAGGTTGCCCTTTACGTGTCAATTGGGTAAGAGGCACAGCTAATTTCGAAAGGTCCTTCACAAACCTCCTGTAGTACCCAACTAAGCCCATAAAGCTGCGAACTTCTGTTACATTGGTCGGCGTAGGCCAATTCACGATTGCCTCTATTTTCTGCGGGTCCATTGAAATTCCTTCCTTGTTGATCACATGCCCTAAGAAAACAACTTCATCCAACCAAAACTCACATTTCTTTAGCTTAGCAAATAATTTCCTTTCCCAAAGTATTTATAGAACAGTTCTCAAGTGATGTTCATGTTCGAGTCTATCTTTAGAGTATATCAAAATATCATCGATGAAGACTACAACGAACTCATCAAGGTAGGTTTTAAAAATTCTATTCATTAAGTCCATAAATGCTGTCGGAGCATTAGTCACTCCAAACGGCATAACAAGAAACTCAAAATGGCCATACCTCGTTCTGAACATGGTTTTCTCAACATCCTCTGCCTTAACTTTCAGCTGATGATACCCGGATCTCAAATCAATCTTAGAAAACACCTGTGATCCTTGCAACTGGTCAAATAAATCATCAATACGGGGTAAGGGATATTTGTTCTTTATCGTTACCTTGTTCAATTCCCGGCAATCAATGCACAGGCGCAAAGTACCATCCTTCTTCTTTACAAATAACACTGGTGCACCCCAAGGCGAAGTGCTAGGCCGAATAAACCCTTTATCAAGCAGATCTTGCAACTGTTCTTTCAATTCCTTCATTTCAGCAGTAGCCATTCTGTAGGGAGTTTTAGAAATAGGCTGGGTGCCTGGCACAGTCTCAATAGTAAACTCTATCTCCCTGTCTACTAATTCCCCTGGTAATTCATTCGGAAACACATCCGAAAATTCTCTAACAATAGGAATATTGTTCAATTCAACATTCTCATATTGTTCAGACAGCACATAGCACAAATAACCCTGGCACCCTTTCCTGATCAGTTTACATGCTTTCATTGCAGATATCAAATATGGTGGAGGCACTACCCCATTTCCCACAAACACAATCTCCATCTGTTCTGGGGGTTTAAACACAACCCTCTTTGTCACACAATCTATGGTGGCACAATATTTGGTCAACCAATCCATGCCCAAAATTACATCGAAATGTCTAAAGTTCAAGGGCAACAAATCTACATATAGGGTAGCATCCTCGATACACATGTCACAAAATCGATATATATAGTCGCATAACACAGATTCCCCCGATGGAGTAGACACACAGAACAAATATGGTAATAACTCTAGGGGTCTATTTAGTCTAGATGCAAATGTATATGTCACAAATGAGTGTGTTGATCCAAAGTCAATTAATACGAAGTCATCCTGATTACATATTGAAATAGTACCTGAGACAACGGCATTGGCATTCCGTATATCGCCCGGAACAAGTGCAAAAGCTCTCCCCTGTCTCACTGTATCCCCAGTAGTAGCAGATCTCAAGGTATTTCCCGGCTTTGGAACTGATGCAGTTGAACTAGCTGATATCCTTCCACCATTCTGATTATACTCTCGGGCTATATGCCCTTGTTCCCCACACCTGAAACAGGCTCCTGATGCACGGTAACAGACTCCACAGTGCCTTTTGCTACAAATGTTGCACATGGGAGCTGTGTCTCGGGAAGAACTTGAAGTAGTTGAGGAGCCCGTGTTTTGCTTTTTCGGAAATTTCTTCTTCGAAAAGAAGCCTTGTCTTTTGTTGCCTTTCCATTCTGCTGTTGGCTTAGCTTGTCTAGCTATGTTAGCCTCTGATATGATGGCCCTGTCAAGTACCCCAATGTAGGTCTCCAACTTCAGGACATTCACTCTCTCTAGGATGTCACTTCGGAGCCCACCTTCAAAATGTCTTGCCTTCTTATAATCAGTGTCAATTACGTGTGGTGCAAACCTGGCCAACTCAGTAAATTTGGCCTCATACTCAGCTACAGTCATGCTGTCTTGCTTGAGTTCCATGAACTCTGCCACTTTCCTATCCCGGACACACTAAGGGAAGTACTTGTCATAGAAGATTTCTAAAAATTTCGCCCAGTCAACATCTTTGTGGTTTTCTCGCATCAACATCCACCATCTCCTCGCTTCGTCTTCTAGCATAAAAGTGGCTAGAAGCACTTTTTGAGTCTCTGAACTGGGAACACTTCAAATAATTTCTCAATGCCAAGGACCCACGCTTCGGCCTTCAACGGATCTAATCCCCCATGGAACTGTGGTGGTTTCATTTTCTTGAATTCCTTGGTGAGAGCTATAATCCAGTCATCATTCTGATTATTTGGCACGGGTGGGGCCTGAGGTGGAGGTGGCGGGTGTGGTTGCTGCCACTCCTGTTGCTGTCTCAAAGCTTCTGCCATTTCTTGGATCAATCTTTCCATTCTGTCTATCCTGGCAGTAGAGGACTCCTCTATCTCATCACCTCTGGTTCTCACCATCTGATTAGACTTGCATTATAGTTTATACAAAAGGTACAAAGGTATGCATATACTAAGAAACATATGCATTCAGATAATTTGTAATGCAAGCAGTTCACAACTCATAGCACACAATTACTCAAATCAAAACACTTAAGCATATTCTTGATACTTCCAAAGTTCGTATCAAAATAGTTAAGCACATCATCAATGCCTCCAAATTCATATTTACCACATGAATGCATCCTAGATCTTATCTAGACGCGTATTGCTCTTTTGGACAAGTGTGTGAGTTATTAACTCGTGCTCTGATACCACTCTGTCATGACCCGAACCCGCCCCTATGGGTTAAGGACGTAACCGGCCAGTAATCCTGGGATTACCTACAGCCTCAAACCAAAATAGACATAACCCAACAAAGTAAAGGGGCCAAACGGAAGCAATAATCCAAAAACTTTGTCCATAGAGCCGTGCTTATATGCACTTCAAAACAAACCATACTCATATACGTTAATAACCCATGCTTCGGAGGTACAGTACCATAAAATTCTTTACAGACAGGATCATCCAAATTAAGTCAACACATAACAGAACTATATACAGAAATACACAAGTCCTTGCCAACAAGACAAAATATAAATACATAACAAAATGGCAAGGATGGGTCTCGTGCATGAGACACAAGGCTGACTCTCCAAAACTCATGTTGTTCCTGGCTGACTTCATTGGGGCTGGGTTTGAACTTCTCTTGGCTCACCTACAAACACATGAATGAGCGTGAGCGATAGCCCAGTGAATAATATCAAATACAGAAGTCATATAATCAATATGTAGAACAACATACTCCAAACGGCCTTGGGCCCAATTCATATCCCTACTTAACATATGTACATTTATACAAAGTTTAGATCAAGTGACTGTAGTTCCAAACATACTGGCCTTTGGCCCATTCAGATTTCCATTCATGTCAAAACGGCCTTCGGCCCATTCATTGATGGCAAAACGGCCTTCGGCCCATTCATTTATGTCAAAACGGCCTTCGGCCCATTCATTGATGGCAAAACGGCCTTCGGGCCCATTCATTTATGTCAAAACGGCCTTCGGCCCATTCATTGATGCCAAAACGGCCTTCGGCCTATTCATTTATGTCAAAACGGCCTTCAGCCCACTCATCCATATCAGAACGGCCTTCGGCCCACTCATTCGTGTCAAAACGGCCTTCGGCCCATTCATTCTTGTCAAACGACCTTTGGTCCATTCATTTCTATCCAAATGACCTTGGGTCCATTTATTATCATCAAAGCAACCATTGGTCCATTCATTATCATCAAAACGACCTTTGGTCCATTTATTATTATCAAAACGACCATTGGTCCATTCATTATCATCAAAACGACCTTTGGTCCAATCATTCATTCATGTCAGACTTTTGTCCACAATCCCAATTAGCAACTCATAGAGCTTATAAGGAGATAAACAATTGGACATTTACAAGCATTCAAATATCGATATTACTCACAGTGATCGGCTTGTGGATTTGCCCTGGAGCTTGACCCTACACATTTCATGAACACAAAAAGGTCACTAACCGTTCAATCCGTTCTTTAATTCACATATTCCTCTTTAGGCTTTATTCTTATCTCACTAACTCATTTACAATGCTTATCATATGCCTAAGAGTGCTTACAAGTGAAAGAGAACGGAAAATGAAGTACAGAATGAGCATACAAAATTTTAGAAAACAGGGTCCCCGCTCGAGCGTAAACTTCCCCGCTCGAGCAGACTCTTAAGGCCTGCAAAAGTACTGGTTGCATGAAAAATACGCTCGAGCATGGAATAGAGCGCTCGAGCGGAAGGCCTGTCCACAAAAGCTCCCCGCTTGAGCGTGAGATATCCCGCTCGAGCGTATACCCAATTCTGTAAAAAGTGCTGGGAGCACGATTTTTACGCTCGAGCGGAGGTTCTCCCGCTCGAGCGGACCTCAAAATTCTGGAAAACCCAGAATGTGTTCTTGAGCTCAACTTCGACATTTCAACCACATTACTCGCATGCAATGGCTCAAATTACACATTTACACATGTTAACATGCTACCAATACCAGATTACAACATTAGGAAGCTCAATTTCAAGGCTTATACACTTGCATGTTTCAAATTGACATCAACTTCAACTCTATCATACATATTCATGCATTTCAAGCTCATATCCTCTCAAATTATACATGCATGTGATGAACTAGCCACATTCTCAACTTAGACAACACCAATGGTGATCAAAACATGAGCTTCAACCCAAAACTCTACTTGAATCATGTATTTCAAGCTTATACATGCTATTTCAAAACAATCTCTTATATGCATGCATATATCAAGCCTTAATTCAACAAAACCAACCCAATTTCATTCAATTTTACTCTTGATCACTCAATTAGCTTGAACACACACAAAATTGCAAACTATGATCCAAGAATTACTTACCTAGAAGCTTTGATTTTCCAAACTTAAGCTTAATTCTTGAGTTGGTCTACAATTTATCAAGTTTTGAAGTCAAAACTCCAATCTCTTCACTCCCTCCCTCTCTTAGCCGACCCCCCTCTCTTCCTCAATGTTTATGATCAGCCAAAATGTAACTAAAGGAGAAGAATGGAGAGTGTAGTGCTATTATACAACAAGCCCCACTAATATAATATTTTAATATAAAATATTTGGGCCCTTAATTCATCAATTTAATCAGTTTAATCTGACCAGAATCAATTTCTAATTAAATTTCACCGTAGGCTCTAAAAATTATGCCAATCACAATGGCGTAATCGATTTCGGGTTCTGTGGCCGATAAGGCCCTCAATTTAATTTCCAAAGCAGATTATTCAAACAGATATTCCTACGGTGAATAGATAGAGTTCCAAAATCACATATATCCATATAATGGCACACAAAATCATATCAAGACATATAATCACATACGTATTAGGGACCAATTAACATAATACCGAACAGGGGTATCACATTGGTGGTGTCCCACCATCTCTCTACCAGTGCGCCTAGGAGGGTCCTTCTCGCCATAAGACGCGGGAGTCTCATGTAGCATCGGCCAAATCTCGCCTCATCAATGATATGTCAGGCATCGTCAGGGAGGTCCATGTACCACTCTCTCGCTCCAGTCGACCCGTATCTGCGGGTGAAGCGAGAGTCTACCTGCGTGAATGAGCAGAAATGTAGTGTGTGAGATACGTTCAGAATGAGCAGAAACATTGTGTGTGAATGTGTACAGAATCAACAACAGCAATACAATATGTTTACTTGTGTTCAGAATGAGCAGATGAAATACAGTGCAAAGGTGTGGGCTATATAGGAAATGCAAAGTGCATTGCAGGAAATGTCAGAGTGCGGTATGTACCTCGGGCGCATCATGAGACAGATGAGACTCTAGCTCTCGTAGTAGAAGATCTGCAGGGGCGCGCCGTGCAAATCCAGTAAAGTGGCGGACTGTGTTGGGCGGTAAGACGTGTGCCTCAAGATGGTACCCCTCTGGGTCGAAGGGACGGATCCTGGGCGGCAATGGTATGATGTTGGGCTCCTCCTCCATCCTCGGAGAACCCCTGTCGTGTGGAGCGTCGTCTGCCATCTGAAAAGAAGTTGAAAAGTAGGCGAAAATGAGCAGAATGGGTGAAAAGTGCCAAAAGTCAACTCTCGGGAAGAGAAAAAGTCAAAGAAAGTCAAAGCCCGAGAAAAGGTGCCAAACTCAAGATAAACTTGGGAGAAACAAACCTCAAATGGTGAATGTGGAGGAAGAAGCTCCAAAAGCAAGTTTTGTTCGGTTCAAAGTGAAGGAAATCGAAGAGTCTTAGCAAATCAACTTCGCGAGAGGCGTTGAAAAACACGTAAAAAGCCTAGATCTAAGAGGAAAAAGTGTCTAGGAACAAAGAAGGAGGGATTTCGGCCTTCCATGTGTGAGGAAAAGTGTTTTGGTGTTGTATTTTTAAAGATCCATGTGCTAAAAGACCAAAGTGCCCCGAACTTACCACAACTGGCCGACCGGCCAGTTTTTGTGGCCGACCGGCCACCTAGGTGGCCGACAAAATGCTCAAGTGGCCGACAGTGTTCCAGGGTGGCCTACAGGTGTCCAACCTCCTCCCTGTGTGTTTTTGTGCTGTTTTGAGTCCCTGGTTCTCGGGAAAGTATGAGAAAAGTTCACTTTTCGACTCAAAGTGCCTCTGCGAAAGCTTCAACTCATGTTCTCGATGCAAGACTCGTCGTCAACCGGCGTGAACGAGGTGTATCCTTTTGAAATATTTCATAGCTCCTCCGAGAGGTGAGTTGGAGGTCGCAACTGAATTGGTTTTATCAATGTGCGCATTTCTTTATTCGATATTTTGCATCGAACACGCTCCATTTCTCACTTGCATAAAATACGCATTTCTCATTTGCATAGAGCATGCATTTGTTAAATCTTGCATGGATGTATTTGTCATCATTGCATAGAATATGCATTTCATCACATTTGCATAAGACGTGCACTTCTTACGCTTGCATAGAAAGTGCACTTCTCGCATTCACATGGAACATGCAATTGGTATTTAGCATAGAGCATGCTGTTGATCTTGCATAGAATATGCATTTGTATCGCATTGTACCTGTTAAGTTTCTTTTTTATGCAGGCACGATATTGTATATACGGCTCATTCAAAGCTGGGGTAACCAGACGATATTCTATGTACGGTTCACTCAGTGGGATTCCAGGTAAGATCATTCCTATCCTTTGAATACCTTACTTCAGTTTGAAGCGTTTGGGTCGTGTGCCCGATGCTACACCTTGTTTCGGGTCGTGTGCCCGACGCTACGCCTTGCTTTGGTTAGAAGTGTTTGGGTCGTGTGCCTGACGTTACGCCTTGTTTCGGTTAGAAGCGTTTGGGTCGTGTGCCTGACACTACGCCTTGTTTCGGTTAGAAACATTTGGGTCGTGTGCCCGACGCTACGCCTTGCTTCGGTTAGAAGCGTTTGGGTCGTGTGCCCGACGTTACGCCTTGCTTCGGTTAGAAGCGTTTGGGTTGTGTGGCCGACACTACGCCTTGTTTCGGTTAGAAGCGTTTGGGTCGTGTGCCTGATGCTATGCCTTGCTTCGGTTAGAAGCGTTTGGGTTGTGTGCTCGACGCTACCCCTTTTTTTTGGTTAGAAGTGTTTGGGTCGTGTGCCCGACGCTACGCCTTGCTTCGGTTAGAAGCGTTTGGGTCGTGTGCCCGACGCTATGCCTTGCTTTGGTTAAAAGCGTTTGGGTCGTGTGCCCGACGCTAAGCCTTGTTTTGGTTAGAAGTGTTCAAGTCGTGTGCCTGACGCTACGCCTCGCTTCGGTTAGAAGCGTTTGGGTCGTGTACCCAACGCTAACACTTCGCTTTGGTTAGAGGCATTTGGACTGTGTGCCCGACGCTAACACCTAGCTTTGGTTAACTGCATTTGGACGGATTCCAATGTTTATATTGTTCTTTGCTTTGATTGCATGATAGTTGGATGTGTTTCACTTGTTATCATTGCTTTTCCTCTCGCGCGTGCCACGCTTTGGGTTGTTGTTTCACGCCTCGGGTGCACCCGATGGTGTCGTTGTTCTTTGCCTTACCTGCGTGTGACGCAGTTAAGATTGCATAATTTTCTTATATCCTTTCTGTGTGAAATGCGGTTCGACTTGTGATTATCACGCGTGGCGTGTTTATTTGCTCACTTTTTCTCATGTGTGAGATTGTTGTACCTTATTGGCTTGCTTAAAATGTCACATCTTCTCTGCATGATATTTATATTTAAATGTTTTATTACAGCTTTCTTTGCATAATCATAAGTTATTTTCTGCATTGTGCATATCATTTGCATTTTGCCCCAGCCTGCAGGCGCATCTTTATTGTTATCTTGCTTGTTTGTCTGAGTCTTCGGCCATGTCAAAAATGGGTCGTCTCTGAGCTTTGACATTCATTCTCGTCATTTCATGACTTCCGAGTTCTGTCAAAGAGGGGCAACTGTAGACACCCCATTTTTGATCGACCTCAAGACTTTGATGTCATCGTTTGTGCACTCAATGATTGTGCATGTTTGTGCTCATTCTGAGTGCTCGAAGGTCTCGGCTGAGCGCCTTGTCTTTGAGCCTCTAAACTCTCTGTGTTTTGGCCTTGTTTTTGGGCCAAACTTTAGTGCCCCTTGCCTGGAGGGAGGAGAGGCCTTGTCGGCCACTTTTGGCCCTTGTAGGCCACTTCTTCCTTTTGTCGGCCACCTTGGGTGGTCGGTCGGCTAGAGGAGGTGGCCGGTCGGCTAGGAGAGGTAGAGTGGCCGACGACCATTTTTCTCCTTTTTTAGATATTTTGTGTGCCAGCTGTTGGTCACTGAAGCCATCCTCCATACACGTGGGATGAAAACAAGCTTTTTGCTTGTTTTTCTATATAAGGGGAGGTCCCTCCCCCTTTGTGAGGGTTCAGAAAATTTGGTGAGCAAAATTTTGACTCGCTCTCTTCCTATTTTAGGCTTAAAAGTGGGAAATCTCTACATATTTGCATACAACCCCTTTATCAAACTAGACTACCTTGTGGCTAAGGTCCTTGGAGGTTTTATTTGAGCTCTTAAAGGCTGGTTTTGGCTCAGAAGTTGTGTTGTTTGTTGCCATGCTTCAAGGGTAAAGCCTTATCCTCTTTAAAGCTTTGTTTTAGTTGCTTGTTTGGCTACCTTTGTATGCTGTTTTAGGCCTACTTTTTAACTACAAAAACCTCTATTTTTAAGGTTTAAAAATGGTGGTTTAATCCCTTTTTGAAGTTAGGGGTGGTCCACCCTCTTTTGTAGCTTGTTTGCTAAGGCTTATGCCATCTTTTAAAGCTTTTAAAACATTTCTTTTTTGGCCCTTTAACCACTAAATTCCAGAGGAATTTCAGTGGTGGAAAGGTGGTTTTGAGGTCCAAAATGGGAGGCGGTGGTCCCCTCTTCTCATGTCTTGTTTGCATGTGTTGGTGGCCTAACATGTGAGCATATATTTCTCTCTTTTTGAAGCTTAGTTCAAGCATGTTTTAGGCTTTATTTTGACCTGCTTTAACTTTGTTTTTGGCTAGTTGGGTCACTGGTTGCTTGTTTTTTGTACTTGTAGTGCAATCATGCTTACTAGTCTAGCATATTTGATGATTTAGCCTATTGATCTAGCTTGTGTTGGCTTAACTCCCGCACATTTTTACTACTGTTTCAGCATGCTTTAACTCTATTTTGAATGGTCTTGGTCCTTTGAGGCTTGCTTTACATGGCTATAGTGTAGTTGGCCTTAACTAGCTTTGTGTTTTAAGGCTCTTGGCATGCTTTATTTGAGTTATTTTCATGATATAGGATCATTTAGCATGTAATTTTAGAGCACATATCTTTGCCACACTCTCACCTATATCAATCTTTCATCGCTTTTGAGAGTTGTGTTTTATGCCTTGTTTGTGGGCCAACAAATGAGCATGATTTTCCTGCTTTTATGCTTCAATCTCAGTGTGATTTAGCCATTGTTTTAACATGCTTTAACTCTATTTTGAGTTGGTTTGGCCCTTTGAGGCTTGTGTTGTAAGGTTGTGGTGCAACCCCCTTTTATTAGCTTAATGAGTTAAGCCTTTAAACATGCATTACATGGCTTGTTTGCATAATTTTAAGTCATTTAGCATGTCATTTCAGTGCTGAAATATATGACATCTTCCTCCATGCTTCACTCTTTCATTCACTTTGAAAGTGGTCTTAAGCCCCTTGTTGGCTTGAGCATGGAATTGAGGCTCTCATGCCTAATGGTTTTAGTCTTCTCTTGAGGGTTTCTACTAACCAAAAGCATGAGGCTTCTTTCATGCTCAAGGCGCTTGTGGCTGAGGCTATCTTTCCCATTAGAGGACTTTCACATTGGACTTAATCGGTAATGTAAAATGTGTAAACAAGAATTGAGCAAAGTAAAACATGCAAGATAAACATATTTGTTGTTGCATCGCATGTGTTTAGATTGGACATTAATCCAAACACAAGAAATGTGGGACATTTCATACTCAAAGTGATGAAACGTATCACATTTCTTGGTCGCCGTCACCCTTGATCATGCATGATAGGGTGGTGGCCATTTGAGTCTATGTGTGCATTCATGAAGCTAGTACAAGCTTGGTCCTTTGGCCATCATGCGTCGAGATGCTTGATTGGTGGCTTAAGAGTCGAGTGCCATTCTCCTTTGAGCTTAAAAAATGATGAGGAGAGTGGCAGTACATACATTTCTTACAAAATACCTTGCTTTGCCTCTGTTGTTCTCTGTTGCAGCAAAAATAGCATTTTGGAAAAGCAAGTGGCCGACCGACCACTTGAGGTAGTCGACCGGGCACCTACACTAGCTGACCGGCCAGTGAGGGTGGCCGACAGTCCACCAGAGGGTTCCTGTTTTGAAGCAAAGGCAGTCTGGAGATTGGCACAATTTCCAGAAATCACAGCAAGTGCAAACAGAGGCAACTCATGGCAAGGCAATGCATTTTCGGGAGGAAGCCAACCGAGCATGCATGTCTCTCTCGCTCGCGAGGCCATTTAACTGCTTTACGTAGCTAGTTAATTTACCGATTTTGTAATTAGTTAGTTAATGTGTTTAGCTAATTAATTCATTTTGTAATACTTTAACTAGCTTATAGTAGTTAGTTTATTTACTTCAAATTGTTGTAATAATTAATTAGCTAGAATAGTTAATTAGTTGGTTTGTAGTTAGAAGCTTAGCTTAGCGTAGCTAGTTAGCTTATTCATTCGGACCTTCCTTCGAGAGGGCGCAATGTTGTAATAAGCGTGCATGTGTGTGTGTATGTCTTCCAACCCCACGTCTTTCTCCCTTTTACTTATCCGCTTTTGATGGTTAGTTTTAGGGACATGTTTTGATTAGCATACCTTATGCTTGCATGTTTGCATTCATTCATTTGTCTTGCATGCACCAGGCTCGGCGCATCATTCAAACTGCATCGTATTTCAATACCTATTTGAATACATGTATCCAATTGTTGCATTCATATGCCATCGTAGATAGCCGAGCCTATTTAGTTGCATTATTGCATGCGTTGCATTAGGCATTATGTATAGTTAGGATCATGCATATTTCTAACTAGTTTTCTATTTTGGCTTAGAGCACTCGGTAAACTTTTACGCTTTAGTATACTTGCATGTGTGTGAGTGTTGCCATGTTAGCATGCTTGCCATGAGGCTATTTACTTATTTGATAAACTGCATGAATGCCTGTGGATGAAGGATTTATTGCTTGAATTGGAACAATTCGATACTTGTGAGTTTTTAAGCCCACTTGAGGGTGGCACTTTCAAACCATTTTCGAAAACAAACTTGAGTTGTTTTGTTCCAATTATTGCGATTCAGTCTATACTTATATACTGTGCGCATCACGTAGTAAAGTTAGCTAATAACCGGAATAAGAACACATGTGTTTATAAAATAACATATCATGCTTAGTAGAGGCCGATCCTTTGATCGGTGCGAGCAGGGGTGCTCATTACATGACCTTCCCCCCTCGTACCCAAGTTGCTGAGGCAACTTTGGTGATGACGGACACGTGGGCTTTGGCACGAGTCAGGGTTTCTTAAATTTCTCAAAAATAAAATATTTAGGTGGCGACTTTGTGATCTAGCAAAGCAGTCCAATTTTGGCATCATTTGATTTAAAATCTGATTTTCCAAAATGATTTGCCGGATTGGACTCTTTGGTGATTTATCGGTCTTACATTGCACTTTGTGAGACTAGATTCAGAACAGTGACAAGAGTCTGAACTGTAGGACCAATTCGCGCCTCTCCGAAAGGGGGCACGCGAAGAAAGTCAAGCTACACATACATGTCGTGTAAATTATATATGTGCTGTTATAGGATCCTTGTGAATCATAGATATAATATTGCGATGATAATTGGTTCAAAAAAAAAAAGGACTATTCCACTAACCACTTTCACCTTGTAGTAATGGCTAATGACGAAAATGGAACCAGATCGTCGATCAGTGGTACCGACCCAATGGAGCAAATCATGGAAAGAGTAGTTACCAATTTTCTGTGAGCCTTACAAACCAACATAAATAACGGAATTCCTGAACGACAAGAATTACCAATTACAATAAAACAATTCCGGGACGTGAAACCTACCACATTTACCGGTAGTGCAAACCTACTTGTGACAACCCAACTC
The DNA here is from genome assembly GCA_030407325.1 of Camellia japonica. NCBI lineage: Eukaryota > Viridiplantae > Streptophyta > Magnoliopsida > Ericales > Theaceae > Camellia > Camellia japonica. The sequence continues at coordinate 89,137,055 of JAPPVO010000014.1, read as the reverse complement.
TGTATTATGCTAATTGATCTTAATTATGCTTATAATTATGAGCTTGATATAATTTTGAATGCTAATTACATGATTATATGTGCTTGTGAATTTCTACTTGTTCACCATAGGAAAATCTATTTGATTTTCTGCTATAAAAATTAAATTGAAGGTCGTAGCGGCGACAAAAATCAAAATTGGCTGTATTATTGTGATTAGCATAATTTTTAGAGCCTATGGTTAAATTTAATTGAAAACTAATTTAGATCAAAATAATTAGATTAAATTGATTAAGTTAAGTACAATTGATTAACTCTAAGAAAATATGATTAGTCAAATTAATCACCACTATATATATAAGGGCCAAACACACTTAAGCTCATTTAGGAGCTCAAAAATCTGAATATACACTCTAGAGAGAGAGAGTGAATCGAATTAGAGAGAGAGAGAGAGAGCTCAACCTTGGAGATTTACAAGTGAATTCAAGAGACTAGGAGGATTAGCTCAAGAATTGGCTATAATTGGAAGAGTTGAAGCTCCTAGGTGAGTAATTGGGCTCAAATTCATGAGTTTAAACTTGTAATTATGTGAATTTCAAGAGAATTGATAATCAAGAAAACATTTGAGTAGTGTTTGATGAAATTGAAGTTAATGTCTCTATGCATGTAAAGATTTACCATGAATGTGCATAATCATGAAGAATTGAGCACCAAAATTCACATGCATGCATAATTTTGTAAAACCTCATGATTTTGAACATTATTTGTATCATTTGACATGGAATGAGAGTCTATATTTTACATGCATGTGTCATCCTTAAAGATATGAAGCTTGGTAGCTTGTGTTATGAAGTTGTCAAGAAGAATGTGAAATGATTTGGGATTTGAATCATGGTTTTGGACAAATTAGACTCAATTTGCCTATGTTCTCATGTTGTATAAAGATTTCCATGTTTTTGTATAAAAAATGTGAGTTTTGAGCCTTTGGAATCAAGTTATGAACTTCAAACAAAGTTATGGAAAACCCAGAATTCGACTTGTCCGCTCGAACGAGGAAAGTGTCGCTCGAGCGTGAAAGTCAAGCTCCCAAAAGTTTTGTAGAGATTTGCACTGTGGCTCGAGCGGCAAACTCTATGCTTGAGCGAACCCTGTTTTGCAAGACTCCCCGCTAAGGTGTCAGAAATCTCGCTCAAGCATGAAATTCATGTAACCAGTACTTTCACAGAGTTTTGCAGTTCGCTTGAGTGACCAAAGCTGCGCTCGAGCAGAGAGCCCTATTTCAGAAATTTTAAAGAGTCATTTTATGATCCGTTTTCCATTCTTTTTCATTTCTAAGCACTCTTAGGCATGCATTGGACATTCTAAATGAATTAAAGAGCATGAAAGAAATCTAAGAACATTAAGCAAACTAAAGAACAAATTGAATTGAATTATGACCAAATGTGTTATGAATTATATAGGGTCAAGTGCAAGGACAAATCAAGAACTGGAACACATTGAGTAATACTTTAGTAAAGATATATACGTATATGCTATTTGTTTAATACCACTCATGTGTAAGTGTTCTGGACTTGTGAATTCGAATTATGGATGAGTATTCTTCCTGTCTGATTTTGCAAGACTATAATGAAGTTGATAAGTATGAAATCATCTGAATGGACCAAAGGTCATTTTGAATGAATGTGAAACGGGTCTAAAGGCCGTCCTGCATATTCGATTATATGGACCATAGGTCGCTCTGCATGTATATGAAATGGGCCCAAGGCCGTTTTGTATAATTGTTAAATGGGCCAGAGGCCGTTCTGAATGAGGGAATGATTGGACCTAAGGTCGTTTTGAATGCAGAGATAAAAGTGAACATGATCATGGATCATGAGTACGCATAAATGTGAAAATGACTTTAGTTGGACCTAAGGTCGTTTTGTGTGTAATTGGATCCAACGCTGCTTTACATATGATGGACCTAAGGTCGTTTAGCATATATTGGACCGAAGGTCATTTTGTCTATGAATTGGACCCTAGGTCGTTTTGTATGTAATGGACCAAGAGTCGTTTTGCAAGTATGAGTTGGACTCGAGGTCGTTTAGTATATGAATATGGATGAGAAATATGATATGTTGGACCTAAGGTCGTTTTGCGTTGGTATCGACCAACAAGTTTGAGTTATAACCTATGAATTAAACGAATCTCATTCATGAACTCCTTTACTTTAGTATTATTCACTGGGCGTTAGCTCACTCTTTATTTATATGTGTGTAGGTGAACGGCGGGATGTCCAGTCTCAACCCTAGTGAGCTATGAGAAACCCAATTTTGAGGAGTCAACTGAGGTTGCCTCACGCAAGAAGCTTACTTTTTGTTTTTGTTCTCTTATGGTCATGTATGACCAACTTTGTGTATAACCTTGGAATTTGGTGTTGATACTGTTTGAATGATCCTGGATGTACATAGTACATACATAACGTAAATATTACATGGTGTGAGTTATTTCATGTATATTAGAAAATTTTGATTAAATCATGTATCCACAGCTCATTGGACAATTTTTGTATGTATTACTTTCGCAGTTTGGCCCCCTGTTATTAAATATAGTTTGATTTCTGACTGAGGCCGTAAGTAATCTAATGATTACTGGCCGGTTATGACTCTAATCCATAGGGGCGGGTTCGGGTCATGACAGAGTGGTATCAGAGCACGATAACTCACACACTTGCCCAAATGAGTGATAGAGTGTCTAGAAAAGACATAAGTTGCATTCATATGATAAATATATGTGTGAAATGCATTGAGGAATTGCTAAGTGACTCGAAGTATGCAACTATATTGCCTAATTGTACGAATGTGCTCTTTTGTTCTTTTGTATATGTATATTGTGCATATCTTCTATGAGAAATATAATGCAAGTCTCATTAGATAATGGTGAGAACAAGAACCGACGAGCTAGAAGAATCCTCCACTAATCGGCTAGACCGAATGGAGAGAATGATACAAGACATGGCAGAAGCACTAAGGCAACAACAGCAATGGCAACATCCACAACCCCCGCCTCTGGTGTAACCCATACCGGATTTCCAAAATGATGACCGAATGATAGCCTTTATTGAAGAATTTAAGAAAATGAAGCCACCACTATTCCACGGGGGTGTAGACCCACTGAAAGCTAAAGCTTGGGTCCTAGGCATTGAGAAGTTATTTGAAGTGTTCCCATGTTTGGAGACACATAAAGTACAGTTGGCCACTTTTACATTAGAAGACGAAGCAAGGAGGTGGTAGATGTTAGTCCATGATAATAATAAGGGCATTGACTGGGCACAATTTCTTGCACTCTTTTATGAGAAATACTTTCCACAGTGTGTCCGCGATAGAAAGGTGTTAGAATTTGAAGGACTGAAATAAGGCAATTTGACTGTAGCTGAGTATGAAGCCAAGTTCACCAAATTGGCTAGATTCGCCCCATATATGGTTGACACCAACTATAAAAAGGCGAGGAAGTTTGAAAATGGTCTTCGCAATGACATTCTGGAGAGGGTAAATGTGCTGAAATTGCCCACCTATGTCGATGTGTTAGACCAGGCTTTGATGTCAGAAGCTAACATGGCCAACTGAGGTAAACCACCAGCCGACTGGAAGACTAAGAGGCAAGTCTTTTTCTTAGGAAAGAAATCATCAAAGAAACAAAACACAAGGTCCTCAAGCACTTCGGGCTCCACCAGAAACACAGCACCAACATGTACTCAATGTGGTAAGAAGCACCGTGAAGTTTGTTACCGTATTTCTGGGGCATGCTACAGATGTGGGGAAATGGGACAAATGGCAAGGGATCTATACTATGTACATCTGTGTATCGTGTTTGTGATATGTGAATTGGCAATATTATCTTATATGTGGATTTGTTACCCTTGGATATTCGGCATTTTGATATAATTCTGGGTATGGATTGGCTATCGAAAAATTATGCCACTATCAATTGTGTGACAAACCGGATTGTGTTTAAACCGCCAAGGCATGTTGAATTTGAATTTGTGGGTAATGGGGTAGTGCCTCCACCTTATCTGATTTCAGCAATAAAAGCATGTAAATTAATCAGGAAAGGGTGCCAGGGTTACCTGTGTAGTGTGTTGTCTGAACAATCTACAAATGTTGAATTGAATAATATTTCTATTGTCCGAGAATTCCAGATGTATTTCCTGATGAACTGCCAGGGGGATTAGTGGACAGGGAAACAAAGTTTACCATTGATGTCGTCCTAGGCACCCAGCCTATCTCAAAAACTCCCTATAGAATGTCTATTGTTGAAATGAAAGAACTGAAAGAACAATTGCAAGATTTACTAGACAAGGGGTTTATACGACCAAGCACTTTGCCATGGGGCGCTCCCGTGTTGTTTGTAAAGAAGAAAGACAGAACCTTACGTTTGTGTATTGACTACAAGGAACTCAACAAGGTAACGGTGAAAAATAAATATCCATTACCCTGAATTGACGATTTATTTGATTAGTTACAGGGCTCACAAGTCTTTTGCTAGTTTTCTTTGATGTTTAGCTGAGTATTTGACTCATTGTTTAAGAAACATACATCAAAGGATTGTTTATTTATTTTATACAAAAGAGAGTGTTCTTCTTCGGTGGATTCTGGGAAATTCGGGCCTGAAGCTTTGGTGGATTCCGGAGTGGCTCATCGTCATGATTCGACATCGGTGTTGTGGATTCAATGTTGGGTAAGACAGTTCCGAGGTGAAGACCGTGGTAGAAGAGGCATATAGGGGTCGGTTCAATTTGGGCGTGGATTCGCTAGGTAATTGAGAGTACACTTGTGTAATTTCATTTGTCTTCTTAGTGGATTGTTTTGTGGCTTTGGCCCGTGGCTTTTTTTTATCACAATTGGAGGCACTCCAATTGTGGTTTTCCCACGTTAAAATCGTTGTGTTGATTTGTCTTGATTGATTGATTGGGATTGTTATTTACTGCTTAAAAATTGATACATAACCACAAATCAATGTCTAGGGGATTTTAAATTTTTCATCATGTGAATCTTTTTTACATTATATGCTCTTGTTCTGTTTATTAGGCTAACATTACTATGTGATGCGCACACAAATATAGACTAATTTGCAAATTGGAACAATTGGATTTCATGTTTGTTTTGAAAATTGTTTCGAATATTTATCACTTGAAAAAGTGATCTCATATGTATATTACTCAAATTATTTCAATTCAAGCAATTAGCCTTCATCCACAGGCATTCAAGCAATTTATCACTTAAGCACTTAGCCTCATGGCAAGCATGCTATGGTCACTGCGAATTTCTTATTATGCCGTTTGGAGTGACTAACGCACCTGCAGCATTTATGGACCTTATGAACCAAATTTTCAAGACTTATCTTGATGAATTTGTTGTGGTTTTATCGATGATATTCTAATATATTCAAATAATAGATTTGAACACGAACAACATTTGAGAACTGTCTTGCAAACACTTAGAGAAAAGAAGTTATTTGCTAAACTTACGAAGTGTGAATTTTGGTTGGATGAGGTTGTCTTTTTAGGGCATGTCATCAACAGAGATGGGATTTCGGTGGACCCATAGAAGATAGAAGCAATTATAAATTGGCCTACACCAACAAATGTAACAGAAGTCTGCAGTTTCATGGCCTTAGTTGGGTACTATAGAAGGTTTGTCAAGAATTTTTCAAAAATAGCTGTGCTTTTTACTCAGTTGACACGTAAAGGGCAACCTTTTGAAAGGAATGATGAAAGAGAATCTTCCTTCCAAGAACTGAAAACAAAATTGATGACTTCACGAGTGTCAACATTGCCCACAGGTACGGAGAACTTTGTGATTTATAGTGATGCATCTTATAAGGGTCTGGGTTGTGTATTAATGCAAGAAGAATGAGTAATTGCTTATGCTTCCCGATAATTAAGGCCACATGAGAATTACTACCTGACACAGGACCTGGAACTGGCCGCAGTTGTATTTGCCTTGAAAATTTGGCAGCATTACTTGTATGGGGCAAAATGCGAAGTTTATACAGATTACAAAAGTTTGAATTATTTCTTCACTCAAAAAGAGTTGAATATACGCTAGAGGAGATGCTTGAGCTAATAAAAGATTATGATCTTCAAATTCAGTATTACCCTGGGAAAGCCGACATAGTTGCTGATGCCTTGAGCAGAAAATTGATGGGGAGTTTAGCTTGCCTACTTACTGAATAGAAAGAGATCTTGCAAGATTTTGAGAACTCCGAAATTGAAGTAATATCACATGAGCAACACGGGTTGATAGCTTCAATTTCAGCCAAACCAACAATCATTAATGAGATCAAACAGAAACAAAAAGGGGGATGAAGTCCTCAAAAAGATAGTCGATGAATTTGAAGAAAATCCAAAATCGGGATTTAGTAATGTAAATGAAGTGTTGAAATTCCAAAACAGATTATGTGTTCCGAATATCCCCGAGTTAAAGAGGAGAATTCTCGATGAAGCCCATAAATCGATGTTTGCTATGCATTTGGGTAACAACAAGATGTATTAGGACCTAAAGCAGAATTATTGGTGGCCAAATATGAAACGTGCGACTGCGGAATATGTGTCTAAATGTCTTCAATGTCAGCAAGTTAAAGCTGAATACCAGAAACCGGCAGGTCTACTCCAACCTCTCCTTATTCCGGAATAGAAATGGGAACATATAACTATGGAGTTCGTTGTTGGCCTACCTTGGACACCTAGAGGTATGGATTCAATTTGGGTTATAGTTGACAGACTGACCAAATCTGCACACTTTCTACCTGTGAAAACTACATGTGATGCATATAGATTAGCCACTATTTATGTTGATGAAATTGTTTGTTTGCATGGAATTCCGGTGTCTATTGTGTCGGATAGAGATCTGAAATTTGTATCTAGATTCTGGAAGAGCCTTCAAGCAGTAATGGGAACGGAGTTGAGGTTTAGTACGGCATTCCATCCACAAACTGATGGACAATCAGAATGAACTATACAGACTTTAGAAGATATGTTTCGAATGTGTGCTTTGGATTTTCAAGGGATTGGGAGACTTACCTACCATTGGCCGAATTTGCATATAATAACAGCTTCCATTCTAGCGTTGGCATGGCACCGTATGAAGCTTTGTATGGCCGAAAATGTAGATCTCTAGTATGCTGGATTGAAGTTGGGGATAGGGTCTTGCTTGGGCCCGAGCTTGTGCAGACAACTACTGATAAAATCAAAATTATTCAACAAAGGCTTAAGACAGCTCAGAGCCGACAAAAGAGTTATGTGGATGTTAGAAGATAGCCTCTTGAATATGAGATCGGTGATCATGTGTTCATCCGTGTAAATCCGATGAAAGGCCAATTAAGGTTCGGCAAGAAGGGTAAACTATCACCTCGTTACATTGAGCCATTTCAAATTTTGGAAATGCTTGGCCTAGTTGCTTATAGAGTTGCCTTGCCACCGGGAATGGACAAATGCACAATGTGTTTCACGTGTCAATGTTGAGGGGCTATCTCCGAGATCTGTTCCACGTGATTGACTATCACCGAATAGCACTTGGTGAAAATATAGAGTACCGGAATGGCCAGAACAGATCATTAACCGACAAGTAAAGCAACTGAGGAATAAATCCATTCCAATGGTGAAAGTGGAATGGAAAGAACATTATGGTAAGAATGCCACGTGGGAGAAAGAAGAAGAAATGCGGCAACACTACCCACATTTGTTTCCAACGGAAGGTAACATAAGTTTGGGGCACCAAACTTCCTAAAGGGGGGAAGAATGTGACAATCCAACTCTGTATTATACTAATTGATCTTAATTACACTTACAATTATGAGCTTGATAGAATTTTGAATGCTAATTACATGATTATATGTGCTTGTGAATTTTTACATGTTCACCGTAGGAAAATCTGTTTGATTTTCTGCTATATAAATTAAATTGAAGGTCGTAGGGGCGACAAAATCAAAATTGGCTGTATTATTGTGATTAGCATAATTTTTAGAGCCTATGGTTAAATTTAATTGAAAACAGATTTAGATCAAAATAATTAGATTAAGTACAATTGATTAACACAAAGCAAATATGATTAGTCAAATTAATCACCACTATATATATAAGGGCCAAACACACTTAAGCTCATTAGGAGCTCAAAAATCTGAATATACACTCTAGAGGGAGAGTTGGAGCTCAACCTTGGAGATTTACAAGTGAATTCAAGAGACTAGGAGGATTAGCTCAAGAATTGGCTATAATTGGAAGAATTGAAGCTCCTAGATGAGTAATTGAGCTCAAATTCATGAGTTTGAACTTGTAATTAGGTGAATTTCAAGAGAATTGATAATCAATAACAAATTTGAGTAGTGTTTGATGAAATTGAAGTTAATGTCTCTATGCATGTAAAGATTTACCATGAATGTGCATAATCATGAAGAATTGAGCACCAAAATTCACATGCATGCATAATTTTGTAAAACCTCATGATTTTGATCATCATTTGTATCATTTGACATGGAATTAGAGTCTATATTTTACATGCATGTGTCATCCTTAAAGATATGAAGCTTGGTAGCTTGTGTTATGAAGTTGTCAAGAAGAATTTGAAATGATTTGGGATTTGAATCATGGTTTTGGACAAATTAGACTCAATTTGCCTATGTTCTCATGTTGTACAAAGATTTCCATGTTTTTGTATAAAAAATATGAGTTTTGAGCCTTTGGAATCAAGTTATGAACTTCAAACAAAGTTCTAGAAAACCCAGAATTCGATTTGTCCACTCGAGCGAGGAAAGTGTCGCTCGAGCGTGAAAGTCGAGCTCCTAGAAGTTTTGCAGAGATTTGCACTGTGGCTCGAGCGGCAAACTCTACGCTCGAGCGAACCCTGTTTTGCAAGACTCCCTGCTAAAGTGTCAGAAATCTCACTCGAGCGTGAAATTCATGTAACCAGTACTTTTACAGAGTTTTGCAGTCCGCTCGAGCGACTAAAGTTGCGCTCGAGCAGAGAGCCCTGTTTCAAAAATTTTGAAAAGTCATTTTATGATTCATTTTCCGTTCTTTTTCATTTCTGAGCACTCTTAGGGATGCATTGGACATTCTAAATGAATTAAAGAGCATGAAAGAAGCCTAAGAACATTAAGCAAATTAAAGAACAGATTGAATTGAATTATGACCAAATGTGTTATGAATTATGTAGGGTCAAGTGCAAGGACAAATCAAGCACCGGAACATAGTGAGTAATACTTTAGTAAAGATATATACATATATGCTATTTTGTTTAATACCACTCATGTGTAAGTGTTCTGGACTTGTGAATTCGAATTATGGATGAGTATTCTTCCCATCTGATTTTGCAAGACTATAATGAAGTTGATAAGTATGAAATCATCTAAACGGACCAAAGGTCATTTTGAATGAATGTGAAACGGGTCTAAAGGCCATCCTGCATATTTGATTATATGGACCATAGGTCGCTCTGTATGTATATGAAATGGGCCCAAGGCCGTTTTGTATAATTGGTGAATAGGCCAGAGGCCGTTCCGAACAAGGGAATGATTGGACCTAAGGTTGTTTTGAATGCAAAGATAAATGTGAACATGATCATGGATCATGAGTACGCATAAATGTGAAAATGACTTTAGTTGGACCCAAGGTCGTTTTGTGTGTAATTGGATCCAAGGTTGCTTTACATATGATGGACCTAAGGGCGTTTAGCATATATTGGACCGAAGGTCATTTTACCTATGAATTGGACCCAAGGTTGTTTTGTATGTAATGGATCAAGAGTCGTTTTGCAAGTATGAGTTGGACCCGAGGTTGTTTAGTATATGAATATGGATGAGAAATATGATAAGTTGGACCTGAGGTCATTTTGCGTTGGTATCAACAAACAAGTTTGAGTTATAACCTATCAATTAAACGAATCTCATTCATAAACTCCTTTACTTTGGTATTATTCACTAGGCGTTAGCTCAATCTTTATTTATGTGTGTGTAGGTGAGCGGCGGGATGTCTAGCCTCAACCCCAGTGAGCTATGAGAAACCCAATTTTGAGGAGTCAACCGAGGTCGCCTCACGCAAGAGGCTTACTTTTTGTTTTTGTTCTCTTATGGTCATATATGACCAACTTTGTGTATAACCTTGGAATTTGGTGTTGATACTGTTTGAATGATCCTGGATGTATGTAGTTCATACATAACGTAAATATTACATGGTGTGAGTTATTTCATGTATATTAGAATGTTTTTGATTAAATCATGTATCCACAGTGCGTTAGACAATTTTTGTATATATTGCTTCTGCAGTTTGGCCCCCTGTTATTAAATATGGTTTGATTTCTGGCTGAGGCCGTAAGTAATCTCATGATTACTGGCCGGTTATGACTCTAATCTGTAGGGGCGTGTTCGGGTCATGACACCACTGGTAGCAGAAGCTTGGGTCAGATATATGGAGAAGATTTTTCGTGCACTACCTTGCACAAAAAGACAAAACGTGACCTTCGTCACATTTGCCTTCAAAGACGATGCGCAAGAATGGTGGCTTTTTACCTTGGAAAAAGAAGATATCGTGACTTGGGCAAGATTCTTGGAAGTATTTTATGCAAAATACTTTCCAGATTCGCTGCGGGAACAAAAGGCGTTAGAGTTCATACATCTAAGGCAAGGAACCATGGCAGTGGCTGAATACAAGAGCAAATTTATGCAACTAGCTCGATTTGCGATATATGTCATCCCCACCAAAGCTCAAAATGCCAGGAAATTCGAAGCAAGATTGGATGCTGAAATCAAGGATATGCTAGAGGTTTTCAAACTACCAACCTATGCAGAGGTGGTGAATCAAGTATACATTGCAGAAAAAGGGATTAGAGCCTCGCGCTCCGGGGAACTGAGCCAAAGGAAGCGATTTTGGGAAAGAGATAACAAAAGATCTGGTGTTGCGCCTCCCAAGAGGGTAAATACGGGCACAACTAGTTCAACCAGTTCAAGCAACCAAGGTCCTACGAACCCCAGAGGTGGCACCAGTCATAATTGTCCCACTTGTGGAAGAGCTCACTAGGGACGATGTCATCGAGACTTGGGAGCATGCTTTAGATGCGGTCAAGTTGGCCACTTGCTGAGAGATTGTCCAAAGCTTGCCAATCCCACAGCCGGCCCCTCTGAACCAATCCGAAAACTCGCAGTACCTGGAGGAGTGAGGAAGGACCAAAAACGCCAAGGAAGGGCTTTTGCCTTGGTAACTGGAAACCCAGAACTTACCGAGAATGTTGTGTCAAGTACACTTTCTATCTGTGGTCATTTTGCTCATGTTCTCTTTGACTCTGGTTCCACTCATTCTTTTGTTGCACTACACTTTGCTTCCAAGTTAAGATCAACACCCGAACGCTTAGGATATGTATTGTCTGTGTCTTTTCCTTCTGGTTATTCTACCCTTAGTACTGATGTGTACAAATCTTGTACTATATCCTTAAAAGGTGAAACCTTACATGTAGACTTGATTCCCTTTGGCATTAGTATCTTTGATGTGATCTTAGGAATGGATTGATTGGCTACCAACCATGCCTCTATCGATTGTGAAGCTAAAAAGGTCTCCCTCCAATCACCAAACCAACTCGAGCTTGTTTTTGATGGAATTGGAGCTTCTCCCTATCCATTTGTTATATCCTTCATGACAACCCAATGACTTCTAAGAAAGGGTTGTTGTAGTTGTATCTGTTATCTGACCGATACTCAACAAGAGGCCTCTACACTTGATGCAATCTCTGTGGTTCGAGAATTCCCGGATGTATTTCCTGAAAACCTACCTGGTACCCTGGTTGATCGAGAAATCAAATTCACCATTGAAACCCAACCTGGTACCCAACCAATCTCAAAAGCCCCTTACTGCATGTCCATGACAGAATTAAAGAAGCTGAAGACTCAACTCCAGGAACTACTGGACAAGGGTTTCATTCGGCCTAGTACCTCACCCTGGGGAGCTCCAGTACTATTTGTAAAGAAAAAGGATTGCATGATGAGATTATGCATCGATTACTGGGAACTGAATAAAGTCACCATAAAAAATCGATACCCTCTACCGAGAATCGATGACTTGTTTAATCAACTGTAGGGCGCCCAAGTGTTCTAAAAAATTGACTTGTGTTTTGGCTACCATCAACTAAAAATCAAAACGGAAATCGTCAAAAAGACTGCCTTCAGAACCCGTTACGAGCACTACGAGTTTCTCGTCATGCCATTTGGGGTCACAAATGCTCCAGTAGCTTTTATAGACCTTATGAACCAAGTGTTCAAACCCTATCTTGATGAGTTCGTCATTGTCTTCATTGACGACATTCTTATATATTCCAAGTCACCGAAAGACCATGAGCAGCACTTATGAATGGTTTTACAAATACTACGTGAGCACAAACTTTATGCCAAGTTAAAGAAATGTGAATTTTGGATCACCAGTGTACACTTTCTCAGTCACGTCATTAACAAAGACGGTATCTCAGTTGACCCCCAAAAAGTGACAGCAATCGTGGATTGGCCATGACCTGCTACCGTGTCCGAGATTCAAAGCTTCTTGGGTCTAGCCGGCTACTACGGACACTTCGTGCAAGATTTCTCGAAGATAGCATCACCCTTGATCTAGCTAACTCAGAAGAACACACCCTTTGAATGGACGGACAAGCAGGAATGTTGCTTCCAAAAATTGAAAAACAGACTTGTAACAGCTCCTATACTAGCTCTCCCCGCGGGAACGGAAGGGTTCGTAATCTACAGTGATGCCTCAAGTAATGGTTTGGGTTGCGTTGTTATACAAAATGGGAAGGTCATTGCATATGCCTCACGTCAACTAAAGACCCACGAGAAGAACTACCCGACCCACGATCTGGAATTAGTCGTAGTAATCTTCGCCCTCAAAATTTGGCATCACTATCTCTACATTGCAACCTGTGAGATTTACACTAATCATAAGAGTCTTAAATATATGTTTATATAGAAAGAACTAAATATGTACCCTTGTTTCCCGCAAGATCAATGGATTGCTCGCCAACTTAATCGTGGAACCCGAGTTGATCAAAGAAATTAGAGCTCGCCAACGTGAAGATAAACTTTTAAAAAAGAAGTACGAGGAGCAAAGAAGTATGCCCGATCCTGACTTTACGATGAGCAATGTGATGCTAAATTTTTGGAATCAAATTTGCATACCCGACCTTCCAGAACTCAAGAAGAAGATATTGGTAGAAGCTCATAGCTCAAGGTTTGTAATCCACCTTGGAAATACGAAGATGTACCACGATCTGAAGGAACGCTTCTGGTGGATAGGAATGAAGAAAGACATAGCAAGCCACGTCTCTAAATGCCTGCATTGTCAACGAGTTAAAGCAAAACATTAGAGAACTGCAGGAATGTTGCAACCACTCCCTATTCCTGAATGGAAATGGGAACACATTACTATGGACTTAGTGGTCGGGCTACCGTAATCAGTCTCGAAGAATGATGCAATATGGGTTATCGTAGATTGATTGACGAAGTCGGCGCATTTTCTACCAATCAGAATCATGTACTCCCTTACTAAGTTCGCCACTTTATACATTAAGGAAATCATTCGGTTGCACGGCACCCCAGTTTCAATCGTATCTAATAGAGACCCTCACTTTGTGTCTCACTTGTGGAATAAATTGCAAGAAGCTTTGGGAACCACTCTAAAGTTCAGCACAGCTTATCACCCGCAAATTGATGGGCAATCTGAAAGAACAATCCAGACTTTGGAATATATGTTATGTGTGTGTGTGCTAGACCTCAAAGATAATTGGGATGATCACCTACCTTTGGTGGAGTTCACCTACAATAATAGCTACCATGCAAGCATTGGAATGGCACCATACAAGACACTATATGGAAGAAAATGTCGATCACCTCTGTGTTTGAGGGAAGTCAGAGACAGGAAACTATTAGGCCCCAAGATCGTGCAAATAACGAGCGATAAAATTCAACTCATCCAACAACGAATTCGTATTGCCCAGAGTCGCCAGAAAAGCTATGCAGATACACGGAGACGGGACTTAGAATTTCAAATAGGAGATCATGTGTTTCTAAAGATCTCGCAAACAAGAGGGGTTATTCGATTTGGAAAATGAGGAAAATTAAACCCACATTACATCGGGCCATTCGAAATATTAGAAAGGATTGGTCCTGTGGTATATCGCCTTGCGCTTCCACCCGAACTATCCAATGTCCACAACGTGTTTCACATTTCGATGCTTTGGTGGTATCTTCGAGATCCAGAGTATGTTGTTGATTATGAAAACCTAGAAGTTCAAGAAGACCTCTCTTATGAAGAGTAGCCTGTACAGATTCTTGATCGTCGTGATCAGGTCCTTCGAAACAAGACTATACCTCTTGTAAAAGTCTTATGGAGAAATCATTGTGTCGGAGAAGCAATGTGGGAAAAGAGAGTCAAATGCGGACCAAGTATCCATACCTCTTCAAAAACCAAGGTATAATAAGTTAGAGGACAAACTTCTTTTAGGAGGGGAGAAATGTGACACCCTAAATATTTAATTAGTACCACAACAAATCATGATAATAATAATAATAATAATATTTAATGATGGTATGTGATAAAGTATAATTTAAGTTACGTTTAGGGTCATTGTGTAAAAAACAAAAAGGGGTGGTAATGTAATAACCTTGGTTATGCAAACATCTAGATTATAGGTACGCCCTAGGTTGTACAAATGGAATAAGAGGGAACTAATAACAAAAGGTGGCAATTGAGTGATGCACCACATGGACTTGATCGAAACAATAGAGAATTGGCAATTCAGTGAGGGAACACGTGGACTTAATAGATGACTCATCAGAAGTAAACTCGGATATATATAGCATAGTTAGCATTAGCAATCGGTACCAAAAACAAATAGGGAGTGAAAGTTGGTAAGCAAAGAAAGGGAAATGGAAAACGAGAAGGAAGGAAAAAAATGGTTAATATTAAGGTGAGTTATATTATATCTTAAGTTACGATAATAAATTTTATATATGTCTTGAGTTACATAATATATTTTACGAATGTTTTGAGTTACCATAATTTATTTTATATAATTTATGTTTTGTGGTTAAATTAATGTTTTAATTACGTGGATTATTTTCTGAACTCTATTTTCTCAAATTAAAACCCATGGATATGTTTGTTTAAATTTTAGGAATTATCTAAGAATGATTTGATAAACAATTATTTTTTGTAAATACCTCCACGGGAGTCCCACGCTTTAGGAGACTTAAATAAACCATTGGCTTCTGTTTGGCCACTTTGTGGTACTCTATTTGTCATAGATCCATTGACCTCTGTTCTGTTCTGTACCGTGGTTGTGGTTATTTGTATAATTTCTATATTTCAGTTTCTGCCACTTAAATAATCTATTTATTCAAATTAATTTATGTTAATGTTTTAGTTTAAGTAACTATCCATGGCTATTTTGTTGCCTCTATACTCACAGTATAATATTTCTCACTCTGCCATGCACTTATAGCTGTTACTCTTTTCAGGTGACAAGGTTTAGCAAGATCAAGATGAGGAATAAATTGCTGTGTTTTTTTTTTCTTTTTTCTTTTTAATTTCTCTTTGTATTTTTGATCGGACTGTTGTAATAAAATAAAGCCCAAATGACTATTTTCCTTTTAAATAAACTTCTTGGTACTCATTTATTTTATTTTAATTTATCTGCTTGCGCTACTAATACAGAAATTTTAGAATTATTTTATTTTTATTGACTTGTTACGACACTAAACCTTTGGGTACCGGATTTGGGTTGTGACAATAAGAATCCTACTTTACTGATTGCTAGCCGAAAGGAATGCGTTACCTACATATAGTGCAACTTGGTTTACTAGTTACTAGGGGAAAGGAACACATTATCTCTATATAGCATTAGCCTGCTTTACCAGTTGCTAGCTGGAAGGATCGAGTTACCTCTATATAGCACAATCACATTTCACAAAAAACAAGTTTCTCAATTATTCCCATTCATTTTCATCTAATTACATAATTACACAATCTAAATCCACAACATGGAACACATAGAACCTATTCTATAACAATCAACAGCAATCCTCCATTGATAGGTAAGGACAAAACCTCTAAGCATTTAATAATATAATTTCTTATAGTTAAAAAATGTGATTCTCATAACATTTCCTTTCTTCAATATTGTCAACAATATTGACTAGATTTATATCAGCGAAAATATCGCACAACTTCATTAATCAATTTCGTTAATTCACATCTTCAACAATTATAACATAAATCATTTTCATGACAACCTTTTATCTCTTCCTCTTCCAATTTCACATACTAATCTCACAATAATCAATATGGCTCAAAAATTATTTAATCATCAACTCTTCTCATTCCACATTTTAGTTTATCATTAATTTGGTTCAATGTTTTAAAATCATCATTTCTTCTCATGTCTCATAAACGTTAAACTAAAATTTAGGATTTTTTACTTTAAGCATTATAAACATATTTCAATAGCTCACAATTACCAAAATCAACAATAAAACATGAAATTAAATGATGCTATTGTTTACACACCAAAATATTATATTTGAAACCAAGTAAAAACAACTACTCCATAGAATAGCGATTAAGACAAAGTGTTGATCCTCAGGGACTAAACAAGTTGTGTTGCTTCAAAAATAATAAGTAAAGTAATTTAAGAATATTGGTTTTGAAAATAATAAAATTAAAATTAATACAACATAAAATAAATAAAATAAGAAATTTCTCAAGGTTTTGAATTCACCACTAACCTTATAATCGGGGATTATTGTACTAGTTTTTAGAAAATCATTAATTTGGATAATATGATGTAAGTTGATTCGAAATTATAGCGATCCCGGTTTTCCCTCCATTGGTTATTGTACTCCAGACTCGGTTCCGTGGATGTCTGTTGTTGTATATGTTTCATTTTCGTCCTTTAATTCTTTGTATTTGAGTTTTGGGATGTGCTGGGCAGGTTTGTAATAGGTTGGGTGTGTTTTGAAACAAATGGTTGCTGCCCAGTTTTTGGTGTCTTCGCTCGAGCGAGCTCTGTGTTTTAGTTCCTTTGCTCAAGCCAGGGTTCCTTCGCTCGAGCTAGAGTTGAGTGGTGTGTCTGTTGGCTCGAGCAAGCATTCTTGCGCTCGAGCATACGTCTGCGTCTAGTTTGGACCTGAAGGTTGTGTTTCTTGGCTCGAACGAGGTTTCCTTCGCCCGAGCGAGCGAGGACTATGTTTTGGGTTCCTTCGCTTGAGCGAGCTTTACTTCGCTCGAGTGTGCTTCTGGCTTGCAGACCTGAAGCTTCGAGTTGTTGGCTTCGAGCGAGGCTTTCTGCGTTTTTAAATACATTGCATATGTATCTTGTTTGGGAGGAGATAGGGGATGTACTCCATGGTTTGGGAGGAGATAGGGGATGTACTCTCAAACCTGTTTAGGAGGAGATAGGGGATGGATTCCATTGATAACTAAGTTGGCCGAAGTGTCCAGGGTGGAAGTCCCGAAATCTAAATTACGTTTGCATGATGTGGATAATGGAAGTGTTTTAATATGAGTTGTAGTCTCATTTGAACTATTGATATTGGAAGTGTTTTAATTGAGTTGTAGTCTCATTTGAACTATTGATATTGAAAGTGTTTCAATATGAGTTGTAGTCTCATGGAAATTGTTTGGCTAGATAATGAGCCATGTTTATGAATTTGAATTAGATAAGTAAAGGAAAATGGAATGACACACAGGTGCATTTGTCATGGAACTGGAAAGTGTTGTAAGTTGATTTACAAGTATTAACTATTTATCGAATGCTAATGTTTTAGTTAATTCTCATACTTGGTTTAGTATATCTCTACTAGGCTTTGGCTCACCATTTATGGGACATCATTTTCAGGTACAGGTGATATGCCACCTCCAAGGACGTAGCTTGGGAGGCTTAGAGGCTGAAAGATCTCTTTTTGTGGTTATCTTTTTGTATTACATGTAAATCAAGCCGAAGGCTTATTTTGTATAAAGAGTTAGGACTCTTCTTTTGATGCAACCAAGTGTTGACTTGGAAAGTTGTAAGTCTATAGGGCATTTACTTTTGTTGTCAACATGTAATATCTCTGGTAAGAATACTCTGATGTTTGAAATATGATATCCCTTTATTGTATCATGAATGTATGTTTTTGGGTTTATTTTGAGGGCGTTACAACTTGGTATCGGAGCGTACTGGGTTTGAATACTTTGGGTACGTGGGAAGTGGTTAGTACCACAATGGGTTTGTCTCGTTTGTTAGAGACTTATGTATGATGTTATGTGTTTATTTGATAACATGCTTATGTGGCTATATGGGTATGGAATTTAGTTTCTAGGATGTTGATTGGACCCTTGGGTTTCTGGGAGTCCTGTTGGAAAAGCACTTGATCAATGCTGTTTCTAACCGGAACTCTAGCGACGTCACGGGACTGTCATTATCCGGAAATGAAATTCGTAAGTGCTTACGTGATTATGTGCTTACGTGGAATGAATTACTGTTGTCCAATGCATTAGGACGTGAGTGAAATAGTTTCGGCACATTTGTGAATGTGCTAATGTTCTCATTACATTTATTAGGATGTCAGGACGAGGACGTGGTGGTAGGCGTGGTAGGCCTAGGAGGCCGGAGATGCCTATACCGGATGAAATTTCGGCGCAGCAGGAGAGTGTTGGTTAGGCCAATGTGGCCGAGCCAGTAGGTCAGCAGGCCATGGGCGCCTTAGCCCACGAGATGGCAGGAGCATTGAGGGAATCCATGGACATTCTTAGAGCTGAGAATTAAGTCCAGGCCCATGTTGCTGAGGCAGGGCCTTCTTTTCTAAAGAGGGAGTTTTTCCAGTCTAATCCAGATGAGTTTCTGGGGGATTCTAAAGAGCCACTTAAGGCTGATGAGTGGCTTGAGCAGATGACGAAGGCGTTTGAGATGTTAGGCATCGAAGACGGAGGTTTGCAGGTGACCTTGGCGTCCTTCCAGCTGAAGGGAGACACGGGTCAGTGGTGGAAGTTTATTCGGGGCCGTATTGGAGGGACTTGAGAGACTTTCGTTGATGCCTTCCAGAAGAAGTTTTTGCCTCCCTCTGTTAGGGAGAAGTTGAGGGATAAGTTCTGTTAGCTCAAGCAACTGAATACACCAGTGGCCGAGTTTGAGGCTGTATTTACCAATTTATTGAGGTTTGCACCTGAGTTAGTGGCGTCTGAGGAACGCCGTTGTCTTGAGTTCGAAAAGAAGTTGAGGACCGGGCTCAAGCTTAGGGTTGCTGGGTCCATGACTCGGGATTATGGGCGCCTTGTGGATGCTGCGGCTCATCTTGAGATTATTATGCATGAGGAGGAGGATAGGATGAGGGGCTCCAAGAGGAGTCAGGATGGCCAGGGGGATGGTAGGTGACAGAGGGGTTCTAACCCTCAGCAGTCCCAGGGTGCGTTTGCGAGGTCTACCTTTCCAGTGCCGAGTTTAGGTTCTGGAAGAGGCAGTCAGGGAGACTTTACTTGTTTCAAATGTGGTCAGCTGGGCCATAAGTCTCCAGCTTGCCCACAGAGGGGAGGAGGACAGAGAGCAGCTTCATCTTCGGCTCGTCCTCAGAGCCAAAGTCAGGGCAGAGGCTAGCCGCTCTCTTGTTACCAGTGTGGTCAAGCGGGGCACCTGAAGAGGTTCTGCCCGCAGTTGAGTGGCACATCTGGTGCGTCTAGGTCGAGGCAGAGTTATCAGCCAGCTCAGTCTGTTCAGGCCTCGAGGGCCAATCAGGGAGCCTTATCGTCTCAGTCTGTGCAGCAGTCTTATGCTCCGAGAGGTGAGCAGGTAGATCAAAGACCTTCAGGGCGTATGTATACTGTTACTGTGCAGGATCTTGTACCGGCTCCATCTGTTGTGAGAGATACCTTTTTGTTTTGCAACTCGGTTGCTAATGTGTTGATTGATACGGGTGCATCCCATTCCTTTATATCTACTGCATTTGCATCTGTTTTGGGGTTGGATTTGGCACAGTTAGCATCTCCTATTTGTGTTGTATCACCTGTTGGGGGTGAATTGATTTTGAAGCAAGGGTGTAGAGGTTGTGATATTGAGGTCGCCGACTGCCGGCTTCCATTTTCTTTTGTAGTTATGGCTATGTCGGGTTTTGATGTGATTTTGGGTATGGACTGGTTATCATCATACCGGGCTATTATTGATTGTTACCGCCAGAGGGTTACTGTATGTACCTTGAGCGGGGATTGTTTTCATTTCTTGGGGGATCGGGTTGGTAGAGTTTTGCCACCAGTGTATGATCCGCAAGGGCAGAGTGAACTTAGTTGCCTTCTCGCTAGCTGTATGAGTAGTGAGTGTGATGAGATCTAGATTGAGTTACCCAGAGTGGTTTGCGAGTACTCGGATGTCTTTCCCGAGGATCTGGTTAGTTTGCCACCCCATGGAGAGGTGGAGTTTTCTATTGATTTAGTGCCTGGCACGGCACCGATTTCTATGGCACCGTATCGTTTTGCCCTAGCCGAGTTGAGTGAGTTGAAGATTCAACTCCAGGAGTTGCTAGATAAGGGCTTTATTCGCTCTAGTACTTCGCCATGGGGAGCACCAGCCATCTTTGCTAAAAAGAAAGATGGTGCCTTGAGATTTTGTATTGATTACCGGAAATTGAATTGGGCTACGATTAAGAACAAGTACTCTATGCCTCGTATAGATAATTTGTTTGACCAGTTAAAAGGGTCCCGTTGTTTCTCTAAGATAGATTTGAGATCGGGTTACCATCAGTTGAGGGTCAAGGAGGAAGATATCCCGAAGACGGCATTCCGTACGCGGTATGGCCACTATGAGTTTCTGGTGATGCCTTTTGGGTTCACCAATGCACCGGCAGTGTTTATGGACTCGATGAACCGGATATTCCAGGAGTTCTTAGATCGCTTTGTGGTCGTCTTTGTGGACGACATTCTGATTTATTCACCTTCAGAGGAGGAGCACGAGGAACACTTGAGAGTGGTACTTGAGTTGCTTAGAGCCCATAAGCTGTATGCTAAGTTTGGGAAGTGTGAGTTCTGGCTAAGAGAGGTAAAATTCTTAGGCCATGTAGTCTCTGGGGAAGGGGTGTCTGTTGATACATCCAACATAGAGGCAGTGCAAGATTGGGCACAGCCTAAGAGTGCTTTTGAGATCCGTAGTTTTCTGGGATTAGCTGGGTATTTCCACCGGTTTGTGAAATATTTCTCCAGGCTAGCTTCGCCGTTGACTAGATTGACGCGGAAAGGGGTCAAATTTGTATGGAGTGAAACTTATGAAAAGTCATTCCAAGAACTTAAAGTTAGACTTACTACCGCTCCAGTTTTGATTATTCTGGAGAGAGGTTTGGGTTATGCAGTATACTGTGATGCCTCACGAGAGGGTTTGGGTTGTGTGTTGATGCAAGGGGGGAAAGTGGTAGCATATGGCTCACGGCAGTTGAAAACACATGAGAGAAATTACCCTACACATGACCTAGAGTTAGCAGCTGTGATTTTTGCCTTGAAGATTTGGAGGCACTACCTGTATGGTGAGAGATTCGAGGTGTTCACGGATCATAAGAGTCTGAAATATCTATTTACACAGAAAGACTTGAACTTGAGGCAGAGGAGGTGGATGGAGTTTATTGAGGATTACGACTTCGAGTTGCATTAGCATCCGGGGAAGGCCAATGTTGTGGCCGATGCCCTTAGTAGGAAATCCATTAGTGATGTAGCTTGTATAGCCATCCGGGAGTGGGAAATGTTGGGTGCACTTGGCGAGTTTGATTTGCTTCTGTGTGAATCTGTTGAGTCTGCGGCCTTGTTTTCTGTAGTTGCGCAGCCTACACTTGTGAATTGAGTGTTAGAGGCACAGAGAAGTGACCTTGAGGTAGAATCCCTCCGGGAGAAGATCTCCAGTGCGAAGGTTGAGAAGGGTTTGACTGTGTATCCCGACCTGAGTGTGAGGTACCGAGACCGCTTGTTTCTGTCGGAGTCTTGCCGAGAGGAAGTACTCTGAGAGTTTCACCATTCACACCTTGCGGTGCATCCGGGAGGCACTAAGATGTATCGTGATTGGGGTCGCCAGTTTTGGTGGCGGGGTATGAAGAAAGATGTGGTAGTTTTTGTATCTAAGTGCCTTACTTGTCAGCAAGTGAAGCCTGAACATCAGAGGCCAGCGGGTTTGTTACAAACCT
This sequence comes from Camellia japonica, assembly GCA_030407325.1. NCBI lineage: Eukaryota > Viridiplantae > Streptophyta > Magnoliopsida > Ericales > Theaceae > Camellia > Camellia japonica. The sequence goes on along the minus strand of JAPPVO010000014.1, from coordinate 89,114,883 downwards.
TGCCTATAGCTGAGTGGAAGTGGGAGTATGTCACGATGGATTTCGTTGTAGGCCTTCCGAGGACTCAACGGGGTAGTGATGCTATTTGGGTGGTCGTGGACTGGTTGACTAAGTCGGCGCACTTTATTCCTATGCGTGTGAGAGATTCGGTAGATCAGGTTGTCGACTTGTATATTCAGGACATAGTGAGGTTGCACGGGGTCCTAGTGTCGATCGTCTCAGATAGAGATCTACGTTTTACTGCTAGGTTGTGGCAGAGTTTGCAGAGTGTCTTGGGCATTAGGTTGACCTTTAGCACGGCTTATCATTCTCAGACTGATGGGCAGTCTGAGCGTACTATTCAGATCCTTGAGGATATGCTTCGAGGCTGTGTCCTTGACTTTAGTGGGACGTAGGAGAGGCACTTGCCCTTAGTGGAGTTTGCCTACAACAACAGTTTCCAATCAAGTATTGGTATGGCACTGTTCGAGGCCTTGTATGGCCGACCGTGTAGATCTCCAGTGTGTTGGGCCTAGGTAGGTGATGCACCTTTGTTGGGCCCGGAGTTGGTGCGGGAAACGACGGAGAAAGTTGAGCTTATCCGTAGGAGGCTTGTTACAGCCCAAAGTCGCCAAAAGAGTTATGCCGACCGTAGACGGAGGCCTTTGTCATTTGAGGTGAGTGATCACGTCTTTCTGAAAATATCACCTAGACGGGGTTTGATGAGATTTGGGAAGAGTAGGAAGTTGTCCCCTCGGTTTATTGGCCCTTTCGAGATCCTTGAGAAGATTGGCGAGGTTGCCTACCGCCTAGCTTTACCGCTGCAGTTGTCCGGGGTGCATAACGTGTTTCATGTTAGTATGCTTCGGAAGTATGAGCTGGATCCGTCACATGTATTGGATTGGACCGACTTAGAGGTTGATGAGGATGCCTCGTATGAGGAGAGACCGGTGAGGGTCTTGGATAGGCGGAATCAAGTCTTGCGAGGCAAGACCATTTCCTTGGTAAAAGTTCTGTGGAAACATCACGGGGTGGAGGAAGCCACTTGGGAACGTGAATTGGAGGTCCGAGAGAAGTATCCAGATCTATTTGTGGATGTTTGAGCATATGTTGAATATTTTGTTGTGTTGATAAACTTTAAGAATATTGAATATGTCTTAAGTTGTAAAACGTTGTATATGTTTCGGTTTATGGAAGTATTGTTGAATGTACCTCGAAAATGGAAGTTCAATTTAACATTGTATATGTTGAATGTGTTGTAGAAATGAAAATATTTCATTAACATTGAATATGATATGAAATGGTGGGGTATGATATTGGAATTTGTTGAATTTCAAAGAAAAGCATGTTGTTAATGCATATTGAATTATATTGTGAATTGCCTCTTGAAAAGAGATGGGATGACCGGTAATGGGTCAGGATGTTGAGTATTGAATTGTAATATTGTTGAGAATTGAAAAATCACAATTTTGAAACCTATAACTAATTTCGGGGACGAAATTCTTTAAGGGGGGAGGTTATAGCGATCCCGATTTTCCCTCCATTGGTTATTGTATTCCGGACTCGATTCCGTGGATGTCTGTTGTTGCATATGTTTTCATTTCCGTCCTTTAATTCTTTGTATTTGAGTTTTGGAATGTGTTGGGCAGGTTTGTAACAGGTTGGGTGTGTTTTGAAACAAATGGTTGCTACCCAGTTTTTGGTGTCTTCGCTCAAGCGAGGCTTTTGTCGCTCGAGCAAGCTCTGTGTTTTAGTTCCTTACACTCAAGCCAGGGTTCCTTCGCTCGAGCTAGAGTTGAGTGGTGTGTCTGTTGGCTCGAGCAAGCATTCTTGCGCTCGAGCGTGCGTCTGCGTCTAGTTCGGACCTGAAGGTTGTATTTCTTGGCTCGAGCGAGGTTTCCTTCGCTCGCTCGAGCGAGCGAGGACTATGTTTTGGGTTCCTTCGCTTGAGTGAGCTTTACTTCACTCGAGCATGCTTCTGGGTTGCAGACCTGAAGCTTCGAGTTGTTGGCTCGAGCGAGGCTTTCTACGCTCGAGCGAGGTTTCTTTGTGTCCAGTCGCTCGAGCGATCACTCCTTCGCTCGAGCAAGGCTCGAATATATCAGTTCGCAGCAGCAGCTTCTTCTTCACTTTTTCTTCATCTCTTTTACTCAAACCCTAGAACGGTTGCTCCATCTCTCTCTACATACATTCTCTCTACAAATCCATATGGTCTCCTACCCTAGTTCCTTTGTAAAAAGTGTGGAGCTTGGCGTGGCCTTCATTTTGATCCGAAAATCATTGGGTTTGGAGCATCTCGGGTTTTCTCCATCTTCTCGATAGGGTCTCTTCTCTTGAGGTAGGGATACCCTACTCCTTCTTATGGGTTTTAATTAGATGGTGAATTATGGTAATTTTGGGAAGGTCAGGGTTTGATTTGTAATTTATAAAAGAGGGGTTTTCCATGTTTGAGTCAAATATGTATAAGAGACTTGAAATTGGGGATGTTTATGAATTATGAGTGAAATTTGGGCCTCGGGGGCAATATTGTGAATAGGGAAAAATTAAAGCCCGAATTGAAATTAAACAATTAATTTGTAAAATTAATTTGGGAATATGAAAATCATGAAATTGGGAAGTTATGAGACTAAATGGTGTAGTTGGATAAATTAATCACTCACCTATGAAAATGTTGGTATTTTATCTGTTTGATAAATTTATTAGCTGCTTAGAGATAACTGCTTTGGGCTATCGGTGGAGAATAGTCTTTGATTGTTGTAGACACTGTATGTTGCTTAGGGAAAACTGAAACTAATCAAATGTGTTATGTCATTGAGTATGCCGGTTGAATTGTCACATTGAATATGTGCCTAGATTGATCATTGTATATGATAGAGTTTTTAAATACATTGCATATGTATCTTGTTTGGGAGGAGATAGGGGATGTACTCCATGGTTTGGGAGGAGATAGGGGATGTACTCTAAAACCTGTTTAGGAGGAGATAGGGGATGGACTCCATTGATAACTAAGTTGGCCGAAGTGTCTATGGTGAAAGTCCCGAAATCTAAATTACGTTTGCATGACGTGGATAATGGAAGTGTTTTAATATGAGTTGTAGTCTCATTTGAACTATTGATATTGGAAGTGTTTTAATGATATTGGAAGTGTTTCAATATGAGTTGTAGTCTCATGGAAATTGTTTGGCTAGATAATGAGCCATGTTTATGAATTTGAATTAGATAAGTAAAGGAAAATGGAATGACACACGGGTGCATTTGTCATGGAACTGGAAAGTGTTGTAAGTTGATTTACAAGTGTTAACTATTTATCGAATGCTAATGTTTTAGTTATTTCTCATACTTGGTTTAGTATATCTCTACTGGGCTTTGGCTCACCCTTTATGGGACATCATTTTCAGGTACAGGTGATATGCCACCTCCAAGGACGTAGCTTGGGAGGCCTAGAGGCTGAAAGATCTCTTTTTGTGGTTATCTTTTTGTATTATATGTAAATCATGCCGATGGCTTATTTTGTATAAAGAGTTAGGACTCTTCTTTTGATACAACCAAGTGTTGACTTGGAAAGTTGTAAGCCTATAGGGCATTTACTTTTGTTGTCAACATGTAATATCTCTGGCAAGAATACTCTGATGTTTGGAATATGATATCCCTTTCTTGTATCATGAATGTATGTTTTGGGGTTTATTTTGAGGGCGTTACAGAAATACTTCGTCAAGAGGATTTGTGTATTAAAACCAGAAAGTCACGAATCATTTTCGCTTAGCACGGACCGTCACCACTAAACTAGGTTTGATGCACAGCCCGTCTTACTAGGTATGACTCGTCTAACAATTTTAATACACAATAGTGAAAACAATTGTATAACATGATTTGAATAAAACATTTATTACATAAAACGAAGTTATACAATTTATCCAAATCAAATAAAAAATAAAAATACTAAATATAATAAACCCCAATTACTTGGTCAAGGTTTCATCTTAACCCTAAGAAAAAGAATTTAGTTCCATATACTCATGAAACTTCCACACTCTAATACATACGAACTAAACTCTCGTACTTTCCCTTTCTTTGGCTTCCTTGGTCGAAGCCTCTGCATTGAGACTCCTCTCCTCCCTCTTTTTTTTTTTTTCTCTTCTTCTTCCCATTTTATAGCCTTCAACATGCAAAAGAAAACAAATAATAATAATAATAATAATAATAATAATAATAATAATAATAATAATAATAAACAACGAAACTAAGCCTTAAGTCCCATCAAATGGGGTCAGCTGCATGAATCCTTCTTCTCCACTCGACTCTATCCAAGGCCATTTCATTAGTCAAATTAAGGAGATTCATATCTCTATTTACTACACTAGTCCATGTCAATCTAGGTTTACCCCTTCCCTTAATACTACCATCTACCGTCACTATATTGCATCTTTTCATTACTACCTCTGTTGGTCTCTGTTGTAAATGACCAAACCATCTCAATCTATTCTCTTTCAACTTATCTTCTATCGGTACTACTCCTATCCATTCTCGAATATACTCATTCCTAACTCTATCTTTTCTAGTCTTGCCACACATCCACCTTAGCATCCTCATCTCAACAACACTCATCTTATCTATATGTTGTTTCTTAGTTGCCCAACATTCTGTCCCATACAATATTGCTGGTCTAATAGCCATTCTATAGAACTTCCCTTTTAGTCTAATGGGTACTCATTTATCGCACAGTACTCCAAATGCACTCCTCCACTTAAGCCACCCCATCTTAATTTTGTGGACCACATCCGCTCCAATATCCCCAATCGTTAAGATAATCGATCCTAAATAATGAAAATGTTCACTCTTTAGATAGTTCTTGGTTCTCAATATTCACTTCTCCTCTGTTTCCATTGTGACTGCTACTAAAATTACACTCCATATACTCTATCATAGTCCTGCTTATCCTAAATCCTTTAGATTCAAGTATTTTTTTTTTTTTTTCCAAATCTACAACTTAGTGTTAACTGCTTCTCTAGTCTCATCCGCTAACACGATATCATTTGCAAAAAGCATACACCATGGTACATCATCCTAAATATTGTGCGTCAACTCATCCATTACTAAAATGAAAAGATAAGGACTTAAGGTTGATCCTTGGTGTAAACCCTACAGTAATTGAAAATTCACTCGTCTTTCCAGCAGGCGATTTAATAGTGGTCACCACACCTTCATACATATCCCTAATCACATCAATGTAACCTTTTGTCACCAATTTCTTCTCTAACACTTACCAGATTATATCCTGAGGCACTCTATCATATACTTTCTCAAGATCGATAAAAACCATATGAATGTCTTTTTTCTTTTTTCTATACTTTTCTATTACTCTCCTCAAAAGATAGATCGCTTCTATCTTCTTTTCTTCTTCTTCTTTTTATTTTTATTCTTTTTATTTCTTTTCTTCTTCCTTCTTTTTGTCTTTTCTTTTCTTTTTTAATCAATAGTGCCAAACGCACCACTTTTTTTTTATTTTATTTTATATTTTATCATGTTATTATTTTATTATTTAATGATTTATATAAAATTTTATTTATAACAATTTATATACAAATACACAAAATATATACAAACACAAAAAATAATACAAAATTATAAAAATAATATAAATAAGTAGACTAATAAAGTATATATTAGTAGGTTAAATGTGTAAAATTTAGGCACTGATCATTAAACTATTTAGTTCAAAATCCTAACTTCCACCATATCCATTTTCGAAATCTCTTATGAAACATCATGTTTTTCATGCAATAAAAAGTACTACATATCTATCTATAGAAAAGTATAGAAGAGAAGTAAGGAAATCCCTACCTCTTGAAGTAAAGAAGTGAACCATGCACAAAACCACCAAATTTCTAACTCGTCAGTCCACTAATCAAAACAATGCCCTCGACATGCTCGTCATTTTGGCCTTAAAGACTAGCATCAAAATGTTGTTTGATTTGTTTGGATTGGGTGGAATGTGAAGTTTGGTGGTGTTTTTAGGGAGAAAGGAGAGAAAATAGGGTTTATAGAGAGAGAGAGAGAGAGAGAGAGAGAGAGAGAGCAAAGAGAAAAATGAGAAAAAGATGAAGGGGATCAGCCAAAGAGAAGCTGGGCACGAAAAACCAAGCAAAAACGTGAAACGCTGCACACAAAGGCTCTCACCGCATATGTGGGAAACCTCTGCCTCACGTGCGATATACGGTAGATAGAAAACCCCATGTCACTCTACTTTGCCGCACGTGCAGTGCTTCTACCCAGAAATCCCCAAAATCCTTTTACCAAACCGCACCTACGGACCCACCTACAGTATGTCCGGGACTTACTTGGTGGCCAAAAATATTCCTAAGGCGTTCTTGCACTCGCTCATTCTGTCCTTAAGCCTGAAACTCAAAAATTCTATTTTGCTCCAACATCAAAAGATTAAATCAGGTTAATTTCTCAAACGTCATCACAACACGAGATACTCAAGGCTCCGAAAAAAAGAATGACAAGTCCAAAAAGGAACACTCAAGTTGGGTCAACGACTCAGGACATCACAATATTAAGCTCGACCTGAGTTAATTCTTAATAAACAAGCCTGAACACTCAAAACCTCGGCTCAACTCGGCTCATTTGTAGCCTTAGGTAGTAGTGAATACTAATGGTGAGTCTCATTAGGAAAGAAGAAAGTAGTGACAAAAGCATTAAGCAAGTCTCTCCCCTAGAACATTTCATTAGCAAATTCTCAAGTTCGAAAAACAAAAAATTGATTGGAAGTAAATACATCTGAACTCAATAGAACTCAAATTGACTTCTATAAAAAGAGTTGATGTTGGGTAAATAATTTTAGACTAAGCTGGCTAGTTGATCATTGAAAATTGTTATCCATTCTAACAATCTTCAAGTATTATCTTGTTCATTAGCCAAATTGGAATAATGAATTTTTTTGAAAAGACTGGTCAAAAATTAAAATTTTGAAAATGGTGAAATATATACTACAAAATGCTCTCAAATGATATAAAATTACAAATAAAAAAAAGTACATATACATTTTTATGTAAAACCAGTGGATTATTCCATCATGTGATTCAAGTGCAATCTCTTTGAAAAGAAGAATTTTTTTTAAAATTATTTTCAACTTTGTTAGTCGGAATTGTTTGTGATTTGCTTTAAAAAGCTACTTTTAAAACAACATATATATATATATATATATATTTTTAGGGGAGACTTATGGGCCGATCTGATATATTAGACTTATTTACCTATAGGTCACGTTCATTTTTTCACATATAAATATCCCTAAAATACACTCCTTTACCCATAAGATCATTGCCCAAGCACTCTATCACATATAACTATCGGCCATTGAAGACCAACTTCGATCACTGACGACCACTTCCAACTATTGGCGACCACCTTCGGTCGCCGTTTCTGAGTATCGGTGACCACCACCGACACCTGACAACCCCTTTGAACATTATCTTTAACTGTCGATAACCATTACCGACCTCTGACAGTTACCTCCGACCTCCAACACGTCACTACCGTCACCACCTCCTCAGATCTAATGGCGACAAGAGAAAAGGATAAGAAGAATGATGAAGAGAATAAAAGAAATGGATAAGGAAACCTTACCAAAAGTTCTTATTATTCTTTACATTCGCAGATCAACACAAAGAATCAAAGAAAGATTTAGTGATAAATTTATCACTGACTGCTTGTAAAAAAAATTACAGAAAGCAAATCTAGTTATCACCGTCAAATCAACACAAGAATCAAATGCATATTAGTGATAGATTTATCACTCTAATATATATTAAATTCTGGTTCGTAGAAGATTTAGTTTGAGATAAATAAAGAGTGAAGGAAGGAGAAAGAGAGATGCGAGATTTCGAGAATCATTGTTGCTTGGAGTCATTTGAAGTTGATTTCACCATGGAAACAACTAGATCGGTGTAGATTTAGAACATTTAAGGTCACCGAAAAAAATGGTAGATAATAATGATACAAAGACAGAGAGTAGTGGTAGTGACGATGATGAATCTCCGATGGTGGGATGTAAATCGGAGATAATGGAGTATAGATCGGTAACAATGGAGTGTAGATCGGAGATGGTAAAGTGTAGATTAGTGACATTGCAGGTGATTGGTGAACAATTGTAATAACCCCGACCCGTAATTAGCTACTAATCGGTATTTAAGGATGCTAAGGAATGGATTAAAATGAATTATGGGATTAATATGTAATCTACATGATGATGGGCCTTCTATCTGTTACTTATAAAAACATCGGTTCGAAATACCGCTTTAAAATGAAAATTGAAAGCCTTATCGGCATCCAAACCCGAAATTGTTTACACCAATATATTAATTGGAATTTTTAGAACTTTATGGCATATTTAATCAAAATGTGATTTAGTATGATTGAATTAGACTAAATAAAGCTAAATCACATTAGTTCACGTAATTACCGAATTGCCACTAGTGGATTAAGTCAAGAGTCTTTTATTTGTTTCATTCTCCATATCACTCCTCATTTTGTTGAGTGCCAAAATCTGGTGAAATCATTTTAGAGTGAGAGAGAGTGCAACTCTAGAGAGAGGAGAAGGAGATTCAAGAGGAATTGATGAGAAATGGAAGCCTATGGTTTGAATTGATCAAACTTTGTGCAAAAATCTAGCTAATTGAAGACTATAGGTATGAATTCAACCCCTAAATCATAAATTTAAGTTATCAACATGAGGATTATGTGTTTATAGGTGTGTAATGAGCTTAGAAGGGAGAGTTGAGTAACAATTCATGCATGCATGTGCACTTTCTAACCAATTGAGCATGATTTCCATAAATTCCTTCTTGCATGTTTGAAATTCATCTTCATTAGGAGGAATCATCAAGTTTCAAGATGTTTTGTGGCATTTGACCATGTTTTAAGAAGTTTGATGCAAGAATTCACATGCATGTTTTACTTCTTGCATTTTGAAGATAATTTTCATAAAAACTTACATGCATGTGTTAATTTCACTCATATGTTGGTCAATCATCTTGTTTTCCATCAAATCACCAAGATTACTTATGTTTTGGAGGGTTTGAATTCAAAGAAGTCCATGCATGTGGTGTTCTTGAGCATTCACCATGTTTTAAGTTGAAATTGTGAGTTTTTGACAAACCTTGGGCCATGATTTTACCAATTGATCTTTAAACTTTCACATTTTACAAGTTCTCTGGGCTATATCAAATTTTGGGGCCCAAGAGAGGTGTTTTGGAGGTTTTAATTCGAGTTTTGAAATTGGAGGTGCAATCTGGAAATCCAGATTTTGCAACCTCGCTCGAGCGAAGGGGTTCTCGCTCGAGCGACCACTCTGGAATCGTGCACCTCGCTCGAGCGACCAAGAGTCCGCTCGAGCGTAAATTTCGAGCTCCCAGAAGTTTGCATCATTTACAGATCGCTCGAGCGAAGTCATGTGCGCTCGAGCGACCACTCACATTTTTGCATGCTCGCTCGAGCGAGGAAAGCTTCGCTCGAGCGAGGACTTAAAATTCTGAAATTTTGCCTAAGTGTTCCAAGGCATGTTTTGACATCCTCATTGCATCTTAAGCATTCCTAAGCCTTAATTAAGTTATAGTAATGAGGTTATGGGCTAGAAACACACACTAAGAAAAGAATGTAACAAGCTATTGAACGACAAGTGTGTGTGTGTGAGTTGAGCATTGTAATAAGTATGATCCACATTAAGAGAATGCAAGAGAATGCAAGGGTGGGTGTGTTCTAAGCCATGTAACAAGAATGAACATGAACCAACGTGTTGTAAGCTAAGCCCTAATGGCCATATGAATAAGTAATGATAAGATTCGTTGGTATTATGTATTTTGTGATTGTAGGTCAACGTCCGAGAAGTGATTGACCATCTACAGAACCACTGTGAGTAACGTTATCGTAAAGATACGTTCATATGAAATTATGTTCCAAATGTGATATATCAAGCTATGATTTCTGAAATGATATATGTTTCTGTGAACGAAGATCCATGTTTGAAATCTATTATGGCATCCATAGATAGTCCCAAGTCATGGGGGACGGCATGAAAATGCGGGTCCATGACAGTTACGAGATCTCGCTAGCCACTTCATTGTGGTGTTTGTTTAATCGGTGTCCGGGACCGGTTACTCTAGTCGGAAGACGTTATGTGATATGTGTTATGTTCTATGGGATGTGCCATTATTATGTTCTGATATGAGATGACTATGATTATGCTATGATCTGTTTTATACATATGAAATGTTCGGATTTCGTTCACTAACCCCTTTACCTTAACGTTATTCACTGGGCTTTAGCTCACTGTTTGTATATATATATTATAGGTGAGCATTCTGGAGTGCAAGCCCGAAAGTTTTGTGTGGGTCTGTGTTTCTGTTGTCAGCCAGCCTTTGTGCCTCACGTGGAGGTTCCCGAAGTGTCTTGGGTTCAAGGGTTGATCAATTCTGTTTATGCATGGGACTTTATTTTAATTATGTTGTCTGTACGGAAAATACTGTAATGTGTGTGGTATAATATAATGTATGGTTGACTTATGGCTATGTAAATAAAGTTTTAAATTATTCTGTTTCATGTAAGTCAACACAGCTCATTGGACAATTATATTTATGTATTTGCTTCCGCTAGCCCCTTATTATATGCTTATCTGTTCAGAGGCCTTCGGTAATCTAAGGATTACTGGCCGGTTACGATGCTAAACCTATAGGGGCGGGTTTGGGTCGTGACAACAATGGTGGTGGATCCGAGATTGTGGAGTATAGATCAGCGATGGTAGAGATGGTTGGTGAATGGTGGTGGTAGTGATGATGGATGACGATGAGAAGTGGACGACTATAGCAACGGTGGCGGTATGGCGACAATGGCGGTAGACAGTGGTGGTTTGAAGCTCTTTAAAGAGATGGTGAAGAGAGAGAGAGAGAGAGAGAGAGAGAGAGAGAGAGAGAGAGAACAACTTTTGGAAAAATAGTGAAAAATGAGAGAATATAACATAAAAAGATAAAATTAATGAGGATTAATAATGTTGTCGTTTGCACACCAAAATATTCTATTTAAAACCAAATAATAACTATTACTCTGAAGTATGGCGGTTAAGATCAGGTATCGATCCTCAGTGACTAATCGAGTTGTTTTGATCTAAAAATAATAATTAAAGTAATTTTAAAAAATTGGTTTTGAAAATATTAAAACTAAAACTAATAAAACATAAGACAAATAAAATGAAATAAGAAATATCTCAAGATTTTGAATCTATCACTAACTCTATAATCAGGGGTTATTGTACTAGTTTTCAGAAAATCATTAATTTAGATAATATAATGTAAGTTGATAAAAAAATACACTGTCAAGAAGATTTGTATATTAAAATAAAAAAATCACGAATCATTTTTGCTTAGTACGGGCAGTCACTACTAAACTAAAGTAAATTATAGTTGATGCATGAGACATCTTATTAGGTATGACTCGTCTAACAATTGTATAACATAATTTGAATAAAATATTTGTTGCACAAAAAGATCTGAAAATTATACAATTTATCCAAATCAAATCAAAACTAAACATATTAAATACAATAAACCCCAATTACTTGGTTCGGATTTCATCTTTGCCCTAAAACAAATAAATAAAAATAAAATAATAATAATAATAATAATAATAATAGTTAATAACACCCACATAACTACCAAACTCTAATATATACAAATTAATCTCCCTCACTCTCCCCTTCTTTCTTTCTTTTTCCCTCTGCTTGGCCGAAGCTTTTGCCTTCGCCTGCCTTTTATAGGCAAAAGAACCTGCAGAAAAAACAAAACATAACAATATAAGTAATATAATATTATAATAAAATAATATCTATATATATATATTGGAGGCTGTGGGGCTGCCGACACCAAGTTATGATTTTTTTAATTTTATTTATTTTTTAATATAAATAATATAATATATGAATATTTAATATTTATTATTTACATTAATTTATGTATAAACACTTAAAATATATATAAATATTTAAAAATTACATAAAATTATAAAATAATACAAATTAATGAATTAATAAAATGTATGTTAGTGAATTAAATGTGTAATATTTAAGTTCTAATCAACTAATAAATTCAATAAGGGTAACATAGCTATTTTAAGACTTAATGATGCATTTAATATACATAGGACTTGTTGGTATTTAATTCCATTAAGTTGGGCTGACTGGTAATTAACCCAAGCTAGGGAAATTATTGGCTTCTATATTCATAATTATTCCCTTATTTTTTTTATTAGGATATTTATTCATAATCCCTTTTTACGTACTTATTTTCTACTTAATCGAAATTATTTTTTTATATCACAATAAATCTTATAGGTGACATAGTTATCAAAATATTCCTAATAATAATATTCACACTGACGGTGAGAATGTTCCATGATATGAACATTCACACCACACCGTCAATGTGAATATTCACATTGTAAAATATGAATGTTTGCATCACCAAGTTGCTATCCGTTCACAAAATATTTATAAGAGTAAAATTGTTTATAAAATACCTTAAATATTTGGTGGATCAAATGTCTAAATAATAGAACTTATCGAAATATAAGAATACTAGCGTATGCCCGTGCCTGAAGGCACGGTGTAAATAATGTTAGGATAGTTCATATACTGGATAATTAAAATCTTCATAGGCCAGAGAAGAATTAAAAAAAGAACCCTAAAACTCTGGAAGAGAGATGAATTTTACCTTGCGATCAGAAAATACCGAAGAAGAAGAGGCCTGGAGAACAGAGAGATAAAAGAACATTTAATCAGTTCAGTTTACAATTGAAAGCAATTGAAATCAGAAAATGAAAATTGGAATTGAAAATATAAAGATACATACTCCACAAATCTACAACTCACCCAATTCAACATTTATTTTCCTGTATTTGTTTAACATTTCTGGGTATTGTTCTAATCAGTTTTTTTGTCTCCATAATCACTTCTTTTTTGGTTTGATATTTCTTATTTGAATTGGGTTTGGTTTCGTTTTTCTTTGTTCACCCGTAAAGATTATAATTTTGTTTCTTGGGTATAATTCTGTGATGTTTTAGGTAGGGTTTTAGATATATTCTGTTTATTCTCTTTGTTCTCTGTCATTCTTTATATGAATTCTTTATATATATCTGTGATTGGCTTTAGATATATTCTGTTTATTCTGTTTGTTCTCTGTCATTCCATCCCTGTTATCAACATTTGTTGATCAACATTTTGTAAGTGGGTATATATATCTGTGATTGATCAAAACACAGATATATATATGTTTCCCATGATTATAGTATTATGGCTTACTTGTGAAAGCACATTTGCAAAGACAGGACAATCCTCTTTCCATAAGACCAATGAAAAATAAATAAATAAATAAATAAATAAAACAAAAAATCCTCTTTCCATAAGACCAATGAAAAATAAATAAATAAATAAATCCAGAAAACAAAAAATTGATATAAGAAAAATATTCAATTACTAAGAACAGTGGATGGTAATGCAATTTTTTGTATGAGTAGAATTTTGCTATATGAAAGATCCTTTGTTTTACCTCACAACAGTGGATGGTAATGCAATTTTCTGTATGAGTAGAATTTTGCTATATATAAGACTACAGCCCTAAGTTGAACCACAATGGAAATAAGACTATAGCTATATATACCCACTTCGTAATCACTATTTTTTATGTTCATAGTTCATAATACTTCATGAAATATAAGATGCAAGTAATCATTGGTTAGACAGTAAAATTATTTACCCCCAATTGCTACTTATGAACATTGGTTGCTGGAGGAGTTTACACTGTAGTATTGTGACACATATAGGCTATTATTATTCTCAATTAAGTAATTGAGCCCTAAAGTGCAATTGCAATTATTAAGTGAAGTTAATTGGAATTAATTGGTTGTCTTTATCCTTATTAAGAGACAGGGGTGAAAGAATCCAACTGGAGCTAGAATTTGGGAAAGCCTAAGAGGTCCCAATCCAAAACATAGAAGGATTTGGATATATTAAGAGGTTCGAGAAAGTCTCTAAACTAAAAGGATCCCACAATCCTCTGGCCATACAACATCCCAGAGGACATTGGATTGAAGGCTTCAAGGCATTCAAATGAAAGATTCTTTAATAATTCATCAAGAATTAATGATGCTTCATCAAGATTCAAGTGTGCTCTTGAAGAAAAGCACTCAGCTCAAGAAGCATTCAAATTTTAAGCTCTACAAGGGGATAATCTTCTTGTATCATCTTTACATACATCAAAGGTAAGTTTTTAATTAATTTATGGGCTGGAACAATTTAAAGTTCTAAAATTTTTTAAAACATATGTTTCCACTTGGAATTAGATTTGAATAGATAGTTGTAAGCCTTATAGACTACAATACGAAATAGTAATCAATAATATGAACCTAGATAACATATTTACTAACCCGCAGCTCCAAGCATCTCCTGCAGAATAAAAATAAAAACATTATTAGTGATCAGAGACGTATGAGCTTTAGAACATGGGAGTGAACAATAATGCATCTGTCACCTTAGTCATACAGTCATTAACACTGGATGATCTTGCACAACCTGACTTCAGCACCACTTGCAACTACATCATTATCAGAAAAAAAAAAAAAAATGATTCCTCCAATTGCAGAGTATATGAATGAACCAGTAAGTTCTGATCAAATCATCAAAACACCATAAAAAATAAAGATATGTAGATAATCAAGTCAGAAAATCAGAAAATAAATCATCAAAACACCATAATGAATGAACCAGAGTGTATGAATTGGAAGCAAGAACAGGGAGATAATCAGAAAATACTGACAGAGGGAAAATCTGAAAATAAATCGTTCTGTTTTCTGCTTTCTCTGCAAGCCTTTGAAGCCGAAATCTGAAATTTCAAGTCAAAATTAATTTCAGAACATGAGACCAAAGATGAGCAAGCAAACGTTTTTTTTTCTTACATTGCCGAAGAAATAGCCAACATAAACCCAATCAGATTGTCTTTGGAGAAACCCATTATTGATTCTCTCTCTCTCTCTCTCTCTCTCTCTCTCTCTCTCCCCCTCCCTCTCTCTATCGTCCCTCTTTCCTTCTCCTCTTCATCGAAATATTCCAAAAATAATCGTTATCTGATGACTTGCGCATCTAACCCTAATTGGCCAGAGATTATATACCATTAATTTCAGAACATGAGACCAAAGATGAGCAAGCAAACGATCAAAAAAATTTCAGAACATGAGACCAAAGATGAGCAAGCAAACGATTTTTTTTTCTTGCATTGCCGAAGACTATTAGTTTCAAATCTTCCTATATAAATTTCTGAAAGGGAGAGAGTTTTAGAAGTAAACCCAAATTGACTACCAGAGTGATCTTAATACAATCTCTGCCAATTTATTTTTCTAGGTTTTCTTTCTCAAAACCCCCAAAAAGAGAATTTTACCTTGTGATCAGAGGAAGTCGGAAACTCCAAGGCGAATCTGTGGTTGAAGGCGAATCTGTGCGTTCTACTTTCTCTGCAAGGCTTTGAAGCCGAAATCTGAATTAATTTCTATATGTTTTGTTTACACTGTGATCATGCCGAACCACCAGAGAGGCTCCAGAAGGTACGAATAGCCACCAACACCTAATTAAAATCAAATCAAAGACAAACCCATTTGAGAAAATCCAAAACCCAAAAAAGGAAAATCCATAAATTCAGAGAACATCAAAAGAAAATGAGATCAAAAAAAAAAAAAAAAATCACCAGCTCTGACACCAGAAACAGCAGCAGCTTTTCTGAGGCCTTTCTTCTTGATAATGAAGCTCGCTTTTCTGAGGCCTTTCTTCTTGATAATGAAGCTCGCTCCTATAAACACACTTGAAGAAATCCTGGAGAGAGAGAGAGAGAGAGAGAGAGAGAGAGAGAGAGAGAGAGAGAGATAAAGAGGGATGGAGGGGAGACGTGATTTGGCTGGAGATCAGAGAGATAAAGATAGAAGGGTGGGAGAGACGTGGGTACGGAGGAGGCATAATGTTTGGGCGGGAAGATATATATTCAGGATTGATATAAAATTAAGGGGGTCATCTCAGCCATCTATCTAAATAAGCAAATGAATTATGACCCTTGAAATGTCCTAGTAGGACAATTGTGTCTATTATATTTTCAAAAACCGTTATGCTTTATTATATAGATATTATGGACTAATTGAGATACAAGTACTTGAAAAATGATTTCCTAATAATTTTTTTTTTTATTTTTTGTTATAAAAATTATATAAAAAAATGAAAAATTGACAACAAATTTATTTTATGAATTATTTTGAAGGAATATGTATATATATATATTTTTTCCGGTGTAAACACCACTTTTTAACAATCAGTTTAACCTTGTTCTATGCATACCCATATCATCAAGAATGCTATAATTTTTTTGTAGTGAAAATTAAAAATGTTTGTGGTAAAAAATAGGAATGACAAATATGTATAATCTTAAACTGAATGTTATGAATTATTTTTATTAGAAAAGTTTACAAAATGTTATGGTTAATTTGCATACATTATAGGGTATATATGGTATGTGTGGGATCTCCTCCAGAGAGTATCCGACGGGCTCGACAATTCACTCCGTCCAGTTTCATGAGTGTGCAATGTGAAATAGAATGAGAGTAAATCTATAGAAAATTTACTAATCACAAGAAATGCCAAATATGGACTACATCATTAGATTCAGAGTCGTCACTAAATCTTTTGAAAAAATTAAGAAACTCGTGACTCAAGCCAAAGATCACTATCCGTCACAACCAAAATGTCTCGGCTTGGGAACTTAGGTATGAGCGGGAAGGTCATGAATTGAGCACCCTTGTTTACTCGATCAAAGATCAATCTCTACTAATTCATAATATGAGATTCATTACCAAGATATGCTTATGTTTTGATTATTAATGCTACTTTACTAAATAGAGCAAACAAATATAGACTAAATCACTTGTCTTGAAATGGTTTGATCCCATGCATTTCGAAAAATATTTTAAAATGTGCAACTTTAAAGAAAATAAGAGTTCACATGCATGAAGATCAAAATCATTCCAAGTCAAGCAAAAACGTCTCCATCCACTGGTAATCAAAGAGGTATCTCAAATAAGTACGTGGCCACATGGTAGAATGTTAGATGTGATAAAGAAAAATAACACACACAAGCAAGATGTCAAGGTGAAAGAGGCTCATCTAGCACTCCTTCGCACTTGCTAAGTGCAAAAATGTTAGAAAACATGCATGATTTTAGATGCAAGAAATTAATGCAAATACATACACAAGAATGTAACTAAAGACTCGGCTCCTAGCATATGACATGTGACGCCCAAAAAATTGGCGACACCAGGGAATATATTAACAAATAAATATAGGGTTTTTCTCAAGTTACGAGTCTAGGAAATGTCACTAATAAGTCATTTGGTCAATAACCAAGTAAGATCTCAGGAAAGATCAAAGGAGTCAATATAGTCTACCTTCAAAGTCCAATTTCCTTAGATAGCAAATCTACATTTTTTACAAATCTTAACAAGGTATTAACACAAGGTCTATATAAGTTCACGGAAAGATAAGGATAAGTTCATTAAAAGATATATGTATATATAAGCAAAATAATAATTGCAATGTTATACCTTAGTTACAAAACAGGAAGTTCCATCAATTTTACATTACCAAAACAAAGATAAGACTACAAA
Organism: Camellia japonica; assembly: GCA_030407325.1. Taxonomy (NCBI): domain Eukaryota; kingdom Viridiplantae; phylum Streptophyta; class Magnoliopsida; order Ericales; family Theaceae; genus Camellia; species Camellia japonica. Next base: position 89,097,162 of record JAPPVO010000014.1, on the reverse strand, counting down.
TGGACTTAAACAAAGATAATCTCTAGCTTCTTCTATAATAGCCAAATGTCTTCAAATGTTTTGGTTTTGTCTTCGCCCAGATAATCATCTTCAATACCTGGCATGAAAACGCTATGAGCTTGGAATGCCCAGTAATATACAATTATAGAAGATAATCGTCTTCTATACATACCTTGTCTATTTTTCTCAATTCAATATACAATTACAACAATGGCATGGTCATATCATATAGCGGAAACAATAATCAACCAAAGCTTATAATAAATTTCTAGTTCTAAGGAATAACAATCAATCAAGTTAGTTCTAGGCAACTCCCCTCAGAATGTCGTTCCTTTCCAATACTTCAAGCTTGGCTTTAGGCAAATCGGTATCCTTTCATGCCCATCATTCCAAATGCCCCATTCCTAGGGTTATATACCCAGTTCATGTCATCTTGGAATATAGGATAGTCACAACCCATCGCGGCCACAAGAATTCTCATTTGTGTTCTGGTCTACCACAAGAATTCTCATATGTGCCACAAGTATTCTCATTTGAGTTCTACAAGACCCGGTCTACCACATAAATTCTCATCTGTGCCACAAGCATTCTCATTTGTGTTCAGCAAGACCACCGCGCACGACTGACATAAAGGATTGCATTCTAAACCTAAGCCAACTCGAGTACCACTACACATCTTACGCAAGACTTTTATCCTCAATTAGGGAACGCATCCCATCAATCCATACAACATTATCTCATAAAATTATTCAAGTAATCGAAAACTCAATACCACCCTTATTAAGTTTTCCATTAAGTTAGATGTTTTAAGTTAAGGTTAGAACAAGCTATCAAGACAATAATTTCTATACATGTTTGAGCATCATCAAAGCACCATGGTAAAGAAAAATAGATATAAGAATGTAAAAATCATATGAAGGCCCAAACAAGTGATAGGAAGCATATTCGTGAAATTAAAAGTATAAAATCATCAACAAACATAAATTTTCATATTAGATATACTTTAAAGATCACAATTTAAGAGATATTTTTAGATTTTTTTTTTTTTTTTTCGAACTTGGCCTTTCTGTGGTTTGTAGAGAATTTTATTTAGTTTCTAGACCATCTTTCGGAAATGGGATAGTTTTCCTAGATTTTTAGTTATTTAAGAAATACTTCAGTATTATCCAGATTTGTGACTGTTACAAAAATCGAATTTTCTCTTAAACCACTCACTCTTTTACAACAAAACCATTTTTACTTGAAATCTAACACTTTAAGGAAAGTTTTAATACAAAATTGATGTCAAGATAATTTTTATGCATTTTTCTGAATTTTTTGAAAGTGGGCTGAAAATATCGGTCTTTCTTGTGCAAAACTTGAAATGAGAAGAGTAATAGAAAAAGAGGGCAACCATGAGTAATTTTCCACTCCTCTTATGTTGAAACATGCTAAATAGTATGTAAATAACTCATATTTTTTAGAATGAAGGTATGATTTTGAAAATAATGTGAGAAGTGGGCAGAAAAATATAGTTTTGCTCCCATTAAGTGAAAATACAAGTAAGGAGGGAAACAAGACTCTAATTATTTTATTCAAACACAAGAACACTATGAATACACATCTAAAAATAATACATTAAACCTCTAAGATCATGTATTTGAATCAGAAAATAAGAGAGATGGTTTAGTTGTGGTTTACTTGTTTGTCTAATGGTGGTATTGTGCAAGTTTGCTCACTTTTTCTTCCTCCTCCGCCCAAAGCTCTCACTTTCTCTTCTCTCTCTCTCTCTCTCTCTCTCTCTCCCTTGCTGAAATATAGTATGTGTGTGTATCTGTTTGAGTGTGTAGGATATACAAGGAGGGGATGGTCTATTTATAGTAAAAATGTGGTGAAAGGTTCTAAATACCCTTGGTTGTGATGAAATGGATAAGTTTTTGATTTAGTTGGGGAGTAATGGAATAGAGGTTGCTTAAGAGAGTTAATTATGGTTAAAAACATGATCTAGTTTTGATTTAGCTAGGTTAGAACTAGATTGAGAGGTGGTACAAGACAAGACTCCCAGAATCAAGGGTCTTGGTCAAAAATCTTCCTTAATTCAAGCTAGTTGTTCCCAAAAACACACACTAATATATCTCTATATGGCCAACCATGTGGGGGTGATTTTGAGAGATTTTTCAATTTATTTTTGTTTACAAAATCATATATATTGTAGATATTTTGGTAGAAAAATTATTATAATAATGGATTGTACCTATTATATATATAAAGAATGATTTGGGGCTAAAGTGCAATTTTAATAAAGTGTGAGGGCATGAGCTCAATTAAAATATCTATTCTAGATGTAAAATTAATTAAAATAATGATTGGAAAAATAACTCGGTTTGTATCATCTCGCTTTGAATTAAAAAGTGAATAACCACACGAAAATGGTAAAGATTGAAACTAGGGTTTTGAGCAATTAATCTATATTTAGAGAGTTAAATAATTAATACTAGAGTGTTAGAATTGATTACTAAGCTACCGGGATCGATAAGGGTTCGTATTGGTTCGTCCGCGATACATTTTCGGTTCTAAGGTTAAATTTGCAATAAGGTTCATGGTCTCAAGGTTAGGGTTTCAAAAGAAATTATGAAAATTGGGGTCTCTACATGACATGTGAACCATTGCAAAACATGAGATTGCCCACAAAATCACATAAGAAATGATAAAACACTAATTATAATGAGCAAAGTCCTATGCATGAAAAATGAATGCAAAACATGAACAATGATGAATAAAGAAATAAAAATATGATGCCAAAAATATGGAGAGTTCTAAATAAAAGGGATAGCGAAGAAATAGAAGAGATAGATGAATATTCATGCATCGAAACTAAAGAAGCAATTTAGTAAAAATGATGAAAGCTAAAGGGTTTAATTACACTAATAAAACTACCAAATGAAAATCTAGAAGCTATCAAAAGAAGCTAAGAAACAAGGTAATGAAAAGAAAATGAGCCAAAGTGCTTTTCTAACATAGGAATGTAAGAGAGAAGCACTAATCCTCTTAAAATGCCAGTAGAAACTAGACATGATGAATTCATCCTCAATTATCATGAATGATGAGAGGATGAAACCCATCTTAGCCATGGAAGCTTCATAATGAACACAAAAGAGAATCACAATCTCAATCACCAAAAGATGAGAGAAAGAGTAGCAAATAATAAAATGAATATAATCCATCCCTTCTAACATGAAAAGTTTCGTGGAAGAGATAGATTGACATCCTTAATCATCAAGCAATATGAATTATTACATGATGATCATGGAAGAAACTCAAGTGATGGAAGCAAGGATCAAAGCAAGCAAAAATCCATCATTCTCATCATGGAATTGATCGTAAGAAGATGGACTTCCTTGATCATCAAATGATATGAATGATCATATGATGATCGTGGAAGCAACTTGCATGAATATAATTAATATCAAAGAAATGAGAGAGAATCTACATCTCTACTCATGGAAAAGAGTAAATAAATACTAAAATCCATGTAAAAAAAATGGTTGGAGAGATTAGATTACAAACTATTTCTAAGTGGAAACCATGTTTGGCTTCCAAGAAAATAATAAAGAAAATAAGATAAGGTGGAAGAAGATGAGAGTACCACTCTAATCACTCAATTAAACCCACAAATCATCCAATTAACCCCATAAAACAACGAACAATGAACAACGACAAAGGCTAATCAAGATATGAGCAAGGATTGAATTATGAGAATCAAACATGTTTGGATGATGAGAAAATTGGTGAGAAAATGAGAGAAAGCAAAAGAAAATGAAAGCACGTAAAACAATTATCAAAACTAAACATAGGGTGAGACTAATACCCTCTATACAAGTCCATAATTAATCAAAACAACCAAATAAACTCAGAAAATAAAGTGTTTGGGAGGTGACAAAATGGGAGAGAAAGTGTAAGAAAACAAGAATTCAAAGCTATCAATAAATCCTATGGAGGGGTGGCAAATCCCTTCCGCTATCCGAGGCCCAATCACATCTTAATCATTATAGAATTTAGAATTAAAGAGTGTTTGGCAAGAGAGAAAAGAAAAGAAAAGAAAGTATAAGAGAAGGTAATGAGAAAGTTCAAAAGATTACCTCAAACAAAGGAGGAAAAGCCCTTTGGTTGACAATCCTCACTTTAGGCACCCTCAAGTCTCTGAATTTAATTTCTAATCTCTAGCAAAAGCTTCAATTATTCAAGCTTTAATGGAGTTATATGTATACGTATGTAGAGAGAGAGAGAGAGAGAGAGAGAGAGAGAGAAATTGAGAATTCAAAAGCTTTGAGAACAATTGGGTGTCTCTATGCTCTTGTAATTCTTCTAACCTCTCAATCCCTTGTGTGGAGAAGTGGTTTGGAAATACTCTTCAGATCCTGGGAGACGCTAGTGATCCTCAGCTAGTCACCTGAAAAGATACAAACACTCCGGTCGGGGGTGCCGGAATTAGCACTCCGACGGATAAGTTAGTTCAGACACTCAGGATAGCTTTTTTACTAAGTTAAGTGAAGTGATTCTTACATACCTTTCTAAATTTGTGGTTCTTGTATTTATATTTGCTTTTTGGGCCTCGGGGCCTGAGCCTACTTTTATCCCATTCACCTTTTATTCATTCAGAGCTATTGACCTCCGTCTATTCAGTTTTACTAATGCATTCGGCGTCCTAGTCACGCAATATGGAGCCGAATAGTATCTAATTTCTAGGGTACGCGTCTTCCGACTCTTCTACTTATTCGGCTTCCACAATTGCTCCCCAAGCACTTCATCGACGACAGTTGGCTGGAGTGCTTGGTTTTGAATTTCGAAAAGTCAGAGCCAAAATTCGGCGGTTGGCCTCATCGTCATACGGATATCTAAGCGCACCCCTTTCGGTTGTCGTGTTGACTTTCCCCCTCCTCGCACGTGTCTATTTATTGCGATTTAAAATTTTGATGTCCTTTCAAGTATGCATTTCATGACGCTCATCGCTGGATTGCCTTTTGAATAGTCCCTACAACTCTGTTTTCCGATATCCCCTTCGTCCTTTGTAAGTTCTCTCCTCCCTTGCTTTGAACGCTCTTTCTGGTTTATTCCTTTCTTGGCATATTCTCATAAACTGTAGGGTATGGTAAAACATTTAAAAGACCTCCTCTCGTTAGATCGAATCGCTCGCTTTAAATGCCATTTCTCCATTCCTGATGATGTCCGTCTGTCGCTTGTGGCAGACGGCACTCTTGATATGGAGAGAGAGGACAAAACCACGATTGTCTTTCCTCTTTTGTTAATTGCAGAGGGTGGAGTCCGTTTCTCCCTTTACCCGTTTCTTAGGGCTGTGCTTCGCTACTGGGGTTTAATCCCTTCCAAACCTAATGTGAATTTCTTTAGAATCATAATGGGGGTTATAGCGCTCAACCGTCGCCTAAGAATTAACCTTGGCATTCCAGCCATCCGGCATTGTTATGCCTTGGCTAAGTCTTCTGGTCGGCACGGGTGTTTCTTCCTTAGGGCCAAGGATATCGACCATCAGCTGATTACTATGCTTTCCAGTTCTGGAAAACGAGTTGATGATGTTATGGTCGTTGTCCAGGGTAACTGGGAATTTGGCGAAGGGGAGGATCATGTCGACCCTATTCCTAGACGGAGAGGCGAGCCAGGTGGCTGATTGCCTTCTCGCTTTTATTATTTGTTCGTTTTTGTTGTAAAGTCTCTTCTTTGAAGTGTGGCGGCTTGGCTTATACAGGGAGCAATTTGAAGAAAGTTCTGTCTTCAACTGACGGCGCCGTTCTTTCGGATATCGAAGTCGCGCTCAAATATTTTGGCCGTTGAAGTCTTCAGAAACAAGGGAGGTCAGTGCATATTCTGCTTCGTTACGAGCCGACATATACGACCTTCTTGGGGGCGAAAAATATGCCTGTTCCGGAGGGTAAAGATTCTCTTAGCGCTCTTATTTTATCCGACTTCAAAAACTTAAGGCAGGTTGGTTTTGAAGGGTCCGATTCGGAGCGGGATGTAGCTAATGTTATCGAATCAGATCAGTCCGAAACTGAGTCTGACGAGGTATTGACTTCGGCCGATCCCCCATCCACTTCGGGCTGAGGGGATCTTTCACTTGACGGCGTTTTTCACGGCTTGGAGGGTATTCCTGCCGCAAACCCCGAAGACATGGCCGGGTTAAGCCTGACAAAACTTGCCAGGAAGGCGAATGCGGAAAGGTTGGCCGCGCGGCGAAGAGCGGAGGCCCTTCCGTCTGAAGTACCACCCGCCACCGAATCTCAATTCTCCCTGCCTGTTAGCGAATCAGAGTCCGTGCGCGTTGTTGAGGTGGAAATGACAGAAAATCGGAATGCCGAATCTGCTTTGATCGTGCAGGCCGGCCATGAAGTTGAGGCAGAGAAACGCCCTGCCGAGTTTGAGACCGGCTCAGAACATGGCGGCAAACGTCCTCGATTAGAGGGATCGGACGTGATCGTTCCTTTTGTCATTCAGCCGATGATAAGAAACATGCCGGTTTTCTTCTGATGCTTCGACGCTTAAAGATCCAGAAGTCGCATTCAGCTTAGCCACGTCCGTGTCGTTACCGTTTGACAAGGAGGCTTTCCGGGTGGAAACAGATCTGAATGCGACAGCACTAGCCGCCCAATCGACACTTTTGGTACATATTCGAACTTAGCTTCACTTAATCCAAATACTGTTGAAGTTATGGTTTTAAATTCTTGTTTTGCAGACCGTCAGATGGATAGCCGATATGGGCCGTCGCCATCGCGACGCCGTCAAAGAGATTGGTCATTTACGCGAGGAAGTTGAAGGCCAGAGGAGAAGGGCCGAGGTCGAGGCTTTGAGGGCGAACAAGGAAGCCTCAAGGGCCGACGCCGAGATGGAGAGGGCTCGTAGCGCGGATCAATTGAGGTCGGATGCCGAGAAGAAGGCTGACGCGAGCGAAGAAGCCCTCAAATTGGCCCAGAAGGCGATCTCCAAACTGGAGACTGAGTTGGCTGAAATGAAGGCGGCGAAGGAAGCAGCCGACTCGGAGTCTTCCAAAGTATTTGAGGACAGGAAAAATGTTGGACTCGCCGAGTACGTTGACCAAGTCCCCAAGTTTGAAAATCGGGGATTCAAACATGGCTGGCCCAAAGCCCTTGCTGCTGCTAACGCTTCGTTGATTACGCCAATACCATATGAGCAAGTAGATGTTGAGCCATTGGAGTCTGATTCCGATGGCTGATCCGGCCGACTGACAGTTTTTAGGATGTCGAATGTATTTTTACAGTTTTTAATTTAGTATTTTTCGTCTGTTGCTACAGTCATGAGTAAATCTTTTTGTTTAGTAACTTGAGTATATATAAAAAATTTCATGAGTAACTTTTCATGAGTATATATAAAATCGGGCTTGTAGCTTTTTCTTTAGTGACTTGAGCATATATAAAAAAATTTCATGAGTTGTGCTCAACTGGCTAAGGAAAATGTTGATGAATGATATTCCTTTCGGTTATGGTTAGATCGGCTGCTTAGCTTAGGTATTTGGCTGACCGGATTAATAAAGTAAATCTGCCATTGCCTTAGACAGGGCACGAGCTTTGGAAGCCGAATGGGCCTAACTCGCGGGCTGTCTAATGCACAGATTGATCGGCGCTTGCGCTTGAAAACTCGGCCGACCAGATTAATAAATCTGCCCTCGCCTTAGCCAGGGCACGAGCTTTGGAAGCCGAGTGGGCCTAACTCGTGGGTTGGCTGAGGCAGAGATTGATCGGCGCTTGCGCTTGAAAACTCGGCCGACCAGATTAATAAAGTAAATTAATAAATCTGCCCTTGCCTTAGCCAGGGTGCGAGCTTTGGAAGCCGAATGGGCCTAACTCGCAAGCTGGCTGAGGCACAGATTGATCAGCGCTTGCGCTTGAAAACTCGGCCGACCAGATTAGTAAATCTGCCCTTGCCTTGGCCAGGGCGCAAGCTTTGGAAGCTGAATGGGCCTAACTCGCGGGCTGGCTGAGGCACAGATTGATCGGCGCTTGCGCTTGAAAACTCGACCAACCAGATTAATAAATCTGCCCTTGCCTTAACTCGGAGGTTGGACAATTGTCATCCGACTGTCGATGTTTGGGATTACTGACATTGCCTCTGGAGAACTGCAAACATTGAAGGATAAATGGAGTGGGTGCATGCTAGAGGCCCTACTTATTTCCATTCAGGCAACTTGGGAGGGACGAAGATTGACTGAGTCAGACGCCGCAATGAGTCGTAGTAGCGAGCCTACGCGTACGGGAAGAAGAACGTCCAAGGATCGGGAAACACAGCAGCCCCTTAGTCATCGAAGCAGATCGCCCCGAAAGGACAGGCAACAACGGCGAAATTCTCCACGCCCGCGACCGAGAATCGAGCCTGATGCGACGCCACGACCGTTGAGTTTTGCGGTTTCTGTGAGGAATAGACCAATGACGGAGGCGGGTTCTATCATTAAAGACCTAGATGTGGCAGTCGAGTTCGCTCGACAGATATTCCCGCCGGAAGTCCAACAATCGATGGTCGGACGTCGAGATTTCGAAGTATTTCGAGACGGCATACATGGGGCCGTGAAAGGACTATATACTGCTTACGAAGTCGGCATGCTTCTGCGGGAAGCGCGACGTGAGAGCGAGAAAAAGGACGAAAGGAATCACAGTCAGGAGATTTGCGCGGAAAAGGCTGAGCGTGAGCTTCGGGAGCTGAAGAATGTTCGAGCGAGCGCGTCGGTGGCGGCCGGTCAATCTAAATTGGTTGTTGCGGAGAGAGTAACCCAACGGACCTCGGGTTATGAAAAGGGGTTTCAGGACGACCTGAAGGTCGGGATGGAGAAGACCAAACAGGACCTTGCCGAGGAGGTCTGTCGATGTGAAAATCGTGGATTCAAGCACGGCTGGATCAAGGCCCTTCAAACCGAGGAATCTCTCGAAGCCGTGGGCATTGATTCGGCCTCGCCCCTAACCATCGCCACTATTTTCCTTATCCCGATTTCGAAATTGAGAAGAGTGACGATGAGGGTGCCGAATGAATAGACTTCGCGTCGAATAAATAGAATTCCTTTTATTTTCAACGTTTGTATTTGGTCTTGAAATGTTATGTGCTTAATTAATTGTATTATTTCAACTTACTGGCAAGTTTTGTGTTGCGTGGCGTAAATGTTTAGACATGCATTGACCGGCCTGAATTAAGAACGATTCTCAGTGAATATTTATTCGGCCAATCAAGTGGTCCGAATACATCTCCCAAAAAGGCCAATCGTGATATCCATGAAGGGCGCTCCGAATTCGGAGTCATAATCGGCCTTAATAGGCTTAATCCGCCCTAAGGTGTCATGCACCAAAAGGGGGCTCCGAATCCGGAGGCCTTATTTTGGCCAATCGTGGTATCCACGAAGGGCGCTCCGAATCTGGAGTCTTAATCGGCCTTAAGGTGTCATGCACAAAAAGGGGCTCCGAATCCGGAGGCTTTATTTTGGCCAATCGTGGTATCCACGAAGGGCGCTCCAAATCCAGAGTCTTAATCGGCCTTAAGGTGTCACGCACCAAAAGGGGGCTCCGAATCCAGAGGCCTTATTTTGGCCAATCGTGGTATCCACAAAGGGCGCTCCGAATCCGGAGTCTTAATCGGCCTTAAGGTGTCATGCACCAAAAGGGGCTCCGAATCCGGAGGCTTTATTTTGGCCAATCGTGGTATCCACGAAGGGCGCTCCGAATCCGGAGTCTTTTTTGGCCTTAAGGTGTCATGCACCAAAAGGGGCTCCGAATCTGGAGGCTTTATTTTGGCCAATCGTGATATCCACGAAGGGCGCTCCGAATCCGGAGTCTTAATCGGCCTTAAGGTGTCATGCACCAAAAGGGACTCCAAATCCGGAGGCTTTATTTTGGCCAATCGTGATATCCACGAAGGGCGCTCCGAATCTGGAGTCTTAATCGGCCTTAAGGTGTCATGCACCAAAAGGGGCTCCGAATCCGGAGGCTTTATTTTGGCCAATCGTGGTATCCACGATGGGCGCTCCGAATCCGGAGTCTTTGTTTTGGCCTTGGAAGGCTTAATCGGCCCTTATTAATCAAGGCTTGGGAGCGAGCTTGAGAAAACGAGAAACTTTGTATTGCAAAGGTGGAACATGTACAAGTATCAAGCCCACAAGTCGGGTCAATGATAGAATTTACGTAAATGTGTTGAATTCCAAGGCCGTGGCAGGCTTCTTCCTGACATGTTTGAGAGCCGATATGCCCCTGTTCCTGTGATGGATTCAATTTGATAGGGGCCGTCCCAGTTTGGACCCAATTTTCCATCGGCCGGTCTCCGGTCGGCTGGAAGTACCTTCTTCAAGACAAGCTCTCCTGGTGTGTATCGGCGCAACTGAACTCGCTGATTATACGACCTGGCGAGCTGTTGCTGATACCGTGCCATGGATGCCAGGGTGCGGTCTCTTCGTTCTTCGATTAGAATCAGATCTAGGGCAAGCATCATGTTGTTTCGGCCCATGTCAAAAACTTGCGATTTTAGAGTTGGGAGGCCGATTTCCAAGGGTAAGATTGCCTGGGTTCCAAAGCATAGAGCAAACGGCGTTTCTCTAGTGGATCTCCTCGGCGTAGTACGATGAGCCCACAATACACTCGGCAATTCTTTGACCCATTTGCCTTTAGCTTTTTCCAGCCTCTTTTTGATGCCGTCCAAGATGGATTTGTTAGAGGCTTCGACTTGACCATTGCTTTGGGGGTAAGTCGGTGTCGAGAAGTAAGGCCGAATGCCATATTTGCTGCATAACTCTCGATATACGCCACAATCGAACTGGGTGCCATTGTCTAAGATGAGAGCTCTCGGAATGCCGAATCGTGTTATGATGTTTCTCCATACAAAGCGTTTAATGTCGGCATCTCGTATATGTGTTAGAGCCTCCGCTTCGACCCATTTTGTGAAGTAGTCTGTCGCGACGATTACGAATCGCTTGTCCCCTGGGGCCCTGGGTAATGGTCCTACGATATCAAGTCCCCACTGAGCAAACGGCCAGGGGCTGGTGATAGAGTTCAACTCTTCGGCAGGCAGATGGGTTAATGGGGAGAACTTTTGGCACTGTTCGCATTTTTTACATAACTCTCCGCGTCAGCTCTCATTGTCGGCCAATAATATCCCTGCGTTATAGCTCGACGGGCTAGGGAGCGTCCGCCAGAATGGGCACCGCGACTGCCCTCATGTATCTCTGTCAGAAGCTCCTCCACTTTGTCGGGGTGCACGCATTCCAAATATGGACTAGAGAGGGACTTTTTGTAAAGTCCTCCTTGCGGATCCAGATAGTATCGCAGGGCTTTATTTCGCAACTTGCACTGCTGGAAAACTGACTTTTAGCGGCGTTTTAAAAACGCCACTATAGGTATAAAAAACGCCGCTAAATTTTTTTGTGGCGTTTAGTACCAAACGTCGAAGATGCGACCGTCGCTATAGCTTTATGACGCTTTAAAAGCGTCGCTATATTTAGTATAGGCGGCGTTTTAAAAAGGCCGCCGAATGTCCTGTCCTATTGGTAAAATGACGCCACTATGACATTTAGCGACGTTTTGGAAACGCCGTCATAGACATTTATACATTTTCAAATCTAGCTGTTGGATAGGGATATAGTGACGTTTAAAAAACGCCGCCATAGCCTTTTTCAACAGAGTACCCATCTAGCACAGTTCACCTTTCATTGACAAAAGGTTCTACCACACATCTCTGCATCTCATAGAACATTAGAGAAAATTGGCTTCCAGTTTCCAAACTGATTTTTCTGCATATACCAAGCTAATATTTAACTGGCACTAGAATTTCTATAAAGTGTCCTAACATGGACATGAAAGAGTTGAAATTTAGCAGGCATCCTCAAATCTTAATTGCTTTTCAATCAGCAAGAAATCACTCTAAAAGTAAAATGATTTGTAAAAGCAATTGTAAGTGAATCTATCCTTGCAGCATAGTTGGTACAGTACTTTAATGAATGTAAAAATGACAATCATTTTAGATTCTTCTGAGACACATTTATTAATATCAATAAGATGTGATACATGTACAATTACAGAATATATCTAAACACAATATATTGGAAATCAGTGAGGATTTATTTACAAAGTCAGCAGGCTTGAAAACTCATGCAAAAAGTAGAGAAGACATCGATATTCCTAATGACACAATACCGATAGTAGCAAAAGCTTGGCCCAGTTTATAAACAAAAAAAATTTTCTGACGAGGCAAACTTTGCCAATCTGTCCTGCAAAAAGTCACAGCCAGGACCAAATTAGAAAGACAGTCATACTCGGAAACTAATACAACACGATGCAGGCAGTCAAAATCTAGAAATTACCTGACACCAACCAAGACTTAGGGTCTTTATATTTCCATGAAACTTAAGAACTTCAGATAAAGCTTTTGCTCCATCTGGTCCAATTGGATTGTAACCAATTTCCAATTGTCAGAGAGAGAGAGAGAGAGAGAGAGAGAGAGAGAGAGAGAGAGCTGTTTACCAATGTTTGCAAAAGTGAAATACAAGAAAAGGTAGAAAAAGCAGAATCTTATTGGAACACTCACACTGGTGATGACAGAATTATCTTTGAGAACTTGAGCTATGTCACTGGCCCCCTTTGCATGGATGTTGTTCCCCCCCTACAAAGTCCTCCCCATTTAGTGTTTTAGAAGTTGGGTTGTTGAATTTTATTTCTGAAATTTAAAAGTTTGCTTTCAATAAAGATGAAACCCTCAATTCTCACCAGATCTATGTTCGTTACTGTTCGGTTCTGCTTCAAAGCCTCAGCGATTTTCTCTGCTCCCTGAAGGATTTCAGGATAAAAAATCAATAAGCAAGTTGCGCAAGTATTTGACTGAAGGCATGGGTCTAAAACTGAACTGATCCGACTAGCTAGACCATGACATTTACAAATATTTGATAAAGGACATGGGTCTAAAACAATTTGACCAGTTTGGTTGAATCACTTCTGTAGACCCTCACAAATTTCATCCTGAGAAAATCTAAACTGACCACTTAAAAAAGGAATACAATCCAATATAAAATACTTCAAAATTTTCAGTGCACAGTTTGCATGCTCAGAAGTTAAGAAAGAAAAAATAATCACTAATTTAAAATGGCCTATAATAGTATGATTTCAGTTTCATTTCAGAAACACCACAATCTACTTGATCTCATTTGAAACTTAAGAAGCTAGGCAAGGAAAGGAAAATGCCCAAAATTGCGCCTAGAAAGGAAGCTACTGTAAACATTGTCGAGAATTTTCCTAAGCATTCCTTGATCTTTCTAAGTTCCCAACAGAGCCTTGATTAACCAATTGAAAACATAAAGAAAGACTAGGAAAATGTTGCCCAAAGTATTTGGGCCAACTACATGAATGCTCTTTTGCCTTCCTACTCTATTGCATACCATACTTTCTGTTAAACAAGAGGCTATCACGTCTTTCCTCAATGCCTCAACCTGTCAATTTTGGCATTTCCCTTGTCTTATCAACAACCACAACTGGCAATGCAACCTAGAGACGTAAGCTAATTGGATTGGTATGTTAAGATTTGGGGCTTCAGTACTTGTGGTTCCCCTGCTTTCTTTAGTATATAAATCTCATAAAACCAAGGTTGGTTCCTGTTCTTTTTTTCTTTTTACTCTTATTAAGAGAAAAGGAATCATAAAATCAGCAACACCTAAAAGTCGAATATACCTGTGGTACAAATACAATCTACTTAAAGAGAACCAGATAATAGTCCCAATTAAAGAGAACGATTTATTGTTAATCTTGATACATGAATGAATGGAACAAGACCCTCAAGTGAATTTGCAAACCAAAAAGAAGATCAAAGATAAAGGATTACTTTACAAAATTCATAATTATACTACAAAAGTGGTTAACAATGAGGATTGCAATACCTCATCTCCAATATCATTCATGTACATGTTCAACCATACTAAGCTCTTGGTTCTCTTGATATATTCAGCAACATGATAGGCACCTTTTGAGCTAATTGAATTGTTTCCAATGTCTAGGTGTTGAAGTCTGCCTAAAGAGCAGTTATGAATGTCAGATTAACTGCAATTTTTAGAAGCACAACTAATGACATTTGAAATGTCTTTACCAGAATGAAGTTCATACGAAGGCAAACCTTTATGTGAAGACAAACCAGACATAAGAGCGCGAACACCTTCATCTCCAATAGAATTTCCATGCAAAATGAGTTCCTGAACAAATAATTCAACAATAAATCTGACCTCCAATAGAATTTTCATGCAAAAAGTGTTCCAGAATTATAATTTATCAATAAATCCCACTAGTCATGAGAAGGGAACAACAAATTTATTTACTGTAAGCTCATAACTAGACAATGTGTTTCTGTGGCACAAGCAGATCAGCAAAGGAAAATGTTGAAAAATGATATCTTTAGTTAGTAAGACTGAGAAATACTGATGACAATTTCATGTTCTGTGACTGAAGAGAGTGCTTCCATCATCAATAAAATTTCAACATGATTTCTCAATTTTATGTTTCCAGAAATTACCATTAGTTTATCACTACGAACAGAAAGAGAAGAAAAATGCATACTGAATGTAAACTGTGGATAATGGAGGGTGGGTAAGCTGATTGTGAAGCCTTCTGGAAGAAATAGTAGGCACTGAGATGGAGAGAGATCACAGTGGTGGAAGGGGTGGGACTTGAAGCGGGAGAGAAGAGCACTGCAACTGCATGCATAGAGGTAGGACCTCTAATTTATAGATAAATTAGATCATGAAGGCCAACTCACCTGAGTACACAATTTAACATGCTCAAGTGTGGACAAAAGGATAGGTGGCTCATCCTCTGTGGCCTAACATCTTGAAGGCAACAACTGCCATTGGAAATGGTGCTGAAAACCTCAAAGGCCATAATGACTGATAAACGCCTAGTCAAGGTTCAAGTCCCTGAATAGAATGTGATGAGCACCTTGATGAACCCTCAATTATAGTTGTTAAGCCACATATCCAAGAGGTCTTGTACAAAGGTCAGGGGATCAATCAGATGCCCCATTACCATGACACGAACCTAGAGAAGATTTCTAGGCCCCGCTCCCAATCTAGGATGACCTGAGAGCAACAGTGTGCCTTTCGAAGATTGCATTGGAGATAAAGGACAGAGGTGTAGGAGGGACATGCTCGAGTAGAGGATTGCTTGACCAAGTGTCACGGGTTGCCTTGCAAGGCTAACTCCGTGACGTTTCGCTTGCGGTGGTGTGGCCATTTGAGTGCTCAAGAGTGGCCATTGGAAGTGCCCCAACATGGCCTAACATTGGCCCCAAGCAGCCCAAGGCATGTAGGCCACCAATAGCCAGCAAACAGCAAAGCCGCAGCCCATGTTAATAGCCAACCAGCGCTGCCAGCCGCCAGCAATGGCAGCCAACAGGAGTAGAGGGGATTTAAATTTGAGTGAGAATCATTTCTTGTTGAGGCCATCTGTGTATTCACTTTAAACAGGAGTAGAGGGGATTTAAGGGTAGGTTTTTAAAGTTGAGGGGGATCACATCTATATATACAAACCATTTTATACATGTTCGGATGTTGCTTCTGTATCTGTAGTATTAGTGTTTGCAAATATCCATCAATACATGATGGAATTTATCATCGATATCCACAGGCAAAATATTGCAACTCTTAAATCTCAATATATCACTCAATATATATATGTACACATTACAATAT
Organism: Camellia japonica; assembly: GCA_030407325.1. Lineage (NCBI taxonomy): Eukaryota > Viridiplantae > Streptophyta > Magnoliopsida > Ericales > Theaceae > Camellia > Camellia japonica. Next base: position 89,081,465 of record JAPPVO010000014.1, on the reverse strand, counting down.
TTCATTCCATTATTAGACTGTTCCCATTTTAAAATTAACAGTTTATTAGATCCCTTTTTGTGTATTTTCAAGTGGGTAACACCAAGAATAATAATTTTTAGTACACTTTCAGTTCATACAGATAATTAATCTCCCAATTCCACATACATCTCCAAACACGTCCTTGAAATGAAGGCATTCTGAATTATAACAGACAAAACAAGAAGCAAATACATGTGGTTATCCTGAATATCCTTTAGTTCCACCACACCATTTTGCTGTTCATCTTTGACCTTTGAAAGGGGAGAAAAGAACTGCAAAGGGGGGGAAAATGAAACACAAGGTAAGCCTGAAAATAACATGGTAATCATTAAAATATATTTCTCTTTCTTGTAGTACCTGGTGCATTGAGATGAAAACAACTGTAATTCCTAACATAAAGTTTATAGTCAGAGTGGCCAAATAATGCAGCAGATGCTATGCCTGTGAATATTATGGCAACAGTTGATGAATACTTCTTCAAGATTGTATCTGGTCACATCAAACAGTTGATGAATACTTCTTCAACATTGTATCCGAATCAAGTGCGGTCGGCTAATCAAGGCTATATACTCAAAGCAAATAAATTTATCTTTCTTTTTTTTTTTTTTACTACTGAATCTAATCTAACCATATGTTAGTGTTCAATCATCATATATTTTGCTGAAATTTTAAGCATAGAAATCCAGCAGATACATGCATTATAAACCCCCAAAACAAAACAAAACAAAAATTCAAATGAAAAATAACCATAAAAGCAATGGATTAAAAAGGGAATAATTGAAAAGCACCTTTCTGGGCTTGAAGAAGATTCCGACCCATTAAAGATCTACCCCCAAATATATCATCTGCATTACACAAACCCACATGTAAAAATTACTATTATTACAATAGATATACATATATAGAAAGATAAGTATTGGGTTTTGCATACCTAAAATGAAAAAGGAAGCAGATGCAGACACAGAGAGGCTGGTCAAAAGGAAGAAGAAGACAAGCAAAAAGAGAGCCCCTTATGTATTTTCCATTGCTTTATAAAGTTTATAGTTAATCTTTGTTAAGCAACAAAGGAATGAACTCCCCTGCTTTGGCCACAATGACGTCAATGAATTTGCAGCTCCATGCATTTGGCAGACAAGTCCTTCAACCCCTCCTTTAACTTCACTTCGTGGTGTTCCTTTTCCTCTAGTGTACTCACTAGTCTATCAAGAAACCTGAAAATTAGATGCACACTACAGTCAATACTTGATATTGTCACAACTCGTTAGGAATAATAAGCATGGCATCATGAAACCAAACTACTAGTAATGTGCATGACTGGAGGGAGAGGGATAGTCATGCAAACTGCAGTTACTGGGCAAAAACCATCAAGATCAGGACAGAAAACTTCTGAAACGGTCATAACAATAGACAGTTGATTCCTTACAACAACCAAAATGCAAAGACTTATTGGGATCGCACAAGATATGCATCAATCAAATGCCAAAAGGATTGTATTATTTGTTACATTCTCGAGCCCTTTTACACATGAAAACAACCAAAAGTATTAACCAACAATGAATGTTTGGAAAAATAAAAAATAAAAAATTCCATCAGTACCTAATTAATCAAAATGACAAATAAGCACATACCTCAAATAGGTCATCAAGAATCTTATTCTTGTACTTCGTCTCCAAAAGCTGACTCCTCTGTTGGGCGATTTCTTGGGTTTCAGTTTAATAGATGTATGAGACTCCAAGACTGCATTTGACAAGCCTGTGTCTTCAATCGCATGAACTTGAGGATACTCAACACTAATATTGTTTGCATTTGACCACTGGTTTGGTCCAAGCAAAGCCCCCCAAGCTATACAAGAAATATATGAAAAAAGTTACCAAACTAGTGCAGCATACACAGCATAATTTAACAAGAATAATCTCATTTGTTGTTCCTATTCAATATTCTATTTTGTTCAATAATATTTACTTGCTTGCCCAATTCTTTAAACGTAGAGATGAGAATGATATATAAGCAACAACAAGAATAGATGGTGTGCTACCGATCTCATCCGATGATAACCAGTATGAAATGCATTGACAAATTTGGTCTTAAAACAAAAGAGGTGAGAAGGAACCTGTGAAAATATTATTTTTGGATGGTCTCACCATTATACTAAGTTTGTATGCCTAAATGTCTTGGCAAGTTGGTGAAAGAATTATTGAGCAAAGATCAGTGATATTTTTATCAGTAACAATTGTCATAAAACACAAATGGCTATTAAAACATCACATTATGCCTTCACATGCTTACCAATACTTTTGATGCATTAACTAATATTTCTCTTATATATAAAGATTGATAGATAGATAGATAGATAGACAAGTAGATAACATATAAATATATATGTCCGAAAATATGTAGTACACATCAAAGTTCACGCTGCGTCAAATTAAATAACATATGTTTTCCACTCTCTTTTTTTATTTTCTTGGCTATTGATAAAGCCAAGAGATCATATAACAATCCATAAACAAGTAGGTGCAATAGCAGAGTAGCGGAAATCTTGACCAACCACAGATTTTCACACACAACATAGCAAACAAACACAGACTACTCACAAAGAGAATGCACAGCAATCTCTTCCATAGTATTATGTAGAAGCAGCACAAAACAACATTTCCAGACCTGGGAACTCCATAATATCAAACAACATCCACAACAGATCATCAAAGCAAAAGACAAAAAGAAAGGCACCCTTAGCAACTGAGACACTATGCATGACAAAAGAGGTTCAACTTGCTCAAACAAGAACTTGAGTTAGACCATCTCCTCAAACATATGTTACATAGACTCGGATATGGATGTTTGGTATTCGCCAACTTGGCAAAATAAGGGTTATATTTTTATATTTTTAAACTATTTAGTGAGATGAAATGGTATCATATATAATATAGTGTTAAAGAGGTATTTGATTTATAGACAGCAATATATATATAGTGTTAAGTACATATCTCACACCATTGTTTATTTGATTTATTCTAAAGAGTCCATGTAACATGCCTGAAACTACAGCATGCATCAGATAATTGAGAAACTTCAGCACCTTAGTGGAAATTTGGTGGCTGATTTCACTAGGACACTAGACACCAGTTTATAAATGGATATTACAACACTAAACACCAGTTTATATAGGATGATTTGGGCCTTTGAGTCCTGAAGGAATTCTAAAGTGTGCAGAGGAAGGATAACAACGAACAAACAACAATATATTTAATGACAACAATGGCTCCAAGTCTCATTCATGGATTAATCCTACAAATGGTATTGGCTACCTCTTAACAGCTAGACTAAATCAACTTTCTTCGTTTAAAAAGGTCAAGTCAACATACCAATATCTAGAGGGTCATGAGTTTTAGTATCAATCTGAAATTTCACTTCAGCGGAGGCAAGAGTCAATGCTCCTCTATCGATACGCCTCTGCCTCATTACCTGCAAAAACAGAGTCCATTCACATTTAGCCAATACTCAAATGAATAAATGACAGTAAGTATCAACCTGAGTATGAATACCTTTGCTAAAACATTACCAGTTTATAACAAAAGAGAACAAGGTAGAAGTCAAAGCAACAACATTAATATATACCTTGACCCAAACAGCCAAAGATTCATCATGTTCTAACCACTTGGATTCTGAAAGAGAAGACTCTCCCTCCTTGTTACTCAACACCCTGCTTTCAATAGTATCTACAAGTAAATGGTCAGTCTTAGAGGCCAGACAAGACTCTGTGCAAAAATCCTGTCCATTCAAGTTCCCATCATTTGCCTCTTGATTTAAAAATAGAAACATTTCCAATAGACATTATTAAATATATATATATATATATATCAGTATATATCATTTATGTATCTGCACATTGATACAGAAATCCCTCCCTCTAGGACCAAACTCAGTAATCCCCTTGCCTATCCTCCAAAATCCGACGATCTACCTACCCCTTCCCAGCCCCTCCACCATCACAGAACCATAAGAGAGAGAGAGAGAAAGAGAGAGAGAGAGAGAGATGAAGGGAACAACAAATAATCGTACAAATTGAGTCAATCCGAACGTACCTCAAGAATCGAACTGAGATTTTTTCCAGATCGGAGCTTGAAATGTGAGTAATCGAGGGGTCAGAGTTCAGATCTGAGCTTCTGGAAATCACTGAATCTTTGCAAATGAGCCGGTGGAGCTCGCTACCTCGCCGGTGCAGCTTCGAAATCGCTTCCATGGGGCTTCGATCTGAATCTTCGATGGAGCTTAGAGAGGGTTGAGAGGGAGAGAGAGATGTGTGCGTATAAGAGTTGAGAGAGAGAGAGAGTTCTGAATCTTCGATCGAAATGGCTAGAGAGGGTTCTGATTCAAAATAAGGTTTCACAAAAGGAGGCGCGTGTGGCACCGCATTTGGTGCGTTTTCCCATTATAAAACGGTGCCGTCTTGTCTAATAGAATATGCGGCGTTTATAAAACGTCGTTAAATACTAATAACAGTGACGTTTTAAAAAACATCGTTAAAAAAACGCCACCATATCCCTTTTTTTCCTGTAATGTTGCGTGCTTCTTTTTTGTCCTCTGGGAGTTGTTCAGAAGAGAGGAATGCAGCAATGGGGTCCATCCAGCTTGGTGCAGATTCTATAACGTTGACATGGATTTCCTCCGAAGGGCCAATACTCGGCTCCAGGACGAAACCTACTTCGATGGTCCGTTTGATCTCAGAATTGATGGCGGAGGCTAGGCACGCCAAGGCATCCGCGTGTGTGTTCTAGTCGCGTGTTATTTGGTTCAGTTCGTGATGGTCAAATTTTGCCAACAAGGAATTGGCCGTTTTCATGTAGGCCGCCATATGGTCGTTTCTTGCCACGTACTCCCCCTTTAGCTGATTGATTACCAACTTTGAATCACAAAACACAAGCAGACGCCGCGCGCCAAGAAGGTACGCATTCTGCAGACCAGCTAGAAGGGCTTCGTATTCGGCTTCGTTATTTGATGCTTCGAAGCCAAGCTTGACGGCCTGCTCAATTACTACGCCGTCTGAAGACATGATTACAACTCCGGCACCACTGCCCCTTTGGTTAGATGATCTATCACAGTATAATTGCCAAATATCCCCGACATAAATTCTCCAGTTCGGCTTTGGTAGAACTTCAGCCTTTGGTCGAACTTCATCAGGTTTGAGGTTGGCAAGCTCGCCGGTGAATTCGGCAACAAAGTCAGCCAGCACCTGTCCCTTGATTGCAGTTTTAGGTAAAAACCGAATGTCGTATTGGCCGAGTTCAAGAGCCCATTTCGAAACACGTCCTGATGCTTCTGTACTCTGTAGTACTGATCGGAGGGGATAATCTGTTGGCACCCCAATGCTATGTCCTTGGAAGTAATGCATTACTTTTCTTGCCACCATGACTAGGGCTAAGATGAGTTTTTCCAGCGGAAGGTAGCGTGTTTCGGCGTCAACCATTGCCTTTCTCACATAATACACTGGCCGTTGCTCCCCCTCATCCTCTTTTAACAGTACGGCGCTGACGACCCTATCGGAAACTACTAGATATAGGATGAGCGGGTCACCAACGACGGGTGTTGTCAAGAGAGGTACTGAGTGGAGGTAGGTCTTGAGTCCGTTGAAGGCTGATTCACATTTGGCGGACCATTCAAAAGCCTTACCCTGCCGTAGTGTCTGAAAGAATTGTCGGCAGCGATCTGTAGACCGGCTGATGAACCTGTTGAGTGCAGCGGCCATCCCCATCAACTTTTGGACTTCTTTTACTGAACGGGGGGAGCAGAGTTCCAAGATTGCTGTGACTTGCCTCGGGTTGGCTTCGATTCCTCGGTGATTGACGATGTAACCCAGGAATTTTCCAGAGCCGATTCCGAACGCACACTTGGAAGCATTCAGTTTCATTCTGTATTTGTGTAAAATGCTGAATGTCTTTTCTAGATCGGCTATATGATTCTGTTCTTCTTTGGACTTGACCACCATATCGTCGATGTATACTTCCATAGTGTGGCCGAGTTGCTCTTTGAACATGGCGGTGACCAATCTTTGGTAGGTTGCCCCTGCATTCTTCAGCCCAAAGGGCATAACTTTGTAGCAATAGGTTCCTCTGGGGTGAGGAAGGCAGTTTTGTCCTGGTCATCTAGATGCATGGCGATTTGATGGTAGCCTCTGTACGCATCGAGGAAGCTCATGCGTTGATGACGTACTGTCGCATCGACGAGTTGGTCGATTCTAGGTAGAGGAAAACAATCTTTGGGACAAGCTTTGTTCAGATCCGTGAAGTCAACACACACTCGTCAAGTCCCATTTTTCTTCTTCACCACCACTGTATTGGAGAGCCACGTAGGGTAAGTGACTTCTTTAATTGCCCCGGCGTCAAGCAGTCTGTCTACCTCCTCAACAACGGCGGCAGTGTGCTCCGCGGCTGACCGTCGGCCTTTCTGAATGATCGGCTTACATTTCGGATCGACATTCAAATGGTGTTGTGAAACTGACGGGTCTATTCCCGGCATTTCGTACGGAGTCCACGCAAAGACGTCAAGGCTGTTGAGTAAGAAAGAGATCAGTTGCTGCCTGTCGACCTGATTTAGAGAGGCGCCAATCATGAAGAACTTTTCTGGGCTTCCATCAATGTCAACTCGGTCTAAATCTTCCGTGGCCTTCTCATTTGGATACCGTCCAACGTCATCCAGGATCTCCTGATTCGGCACCTCAATGGAGTTTACTTGCAGTTCCTTTGGCGTTCTGGCAGCAAGGAGATAACATGCTTGTGCTGATTTCTGGGATCCGCGGATTTGCTCAATGCCGTGTTCTGTTGGGAAACGTAGCAGTTGATGATAGGTGCTTGGGACGGCCTGCAATGTATGCAACCACGATCGCCTCATGATGAGATTGTACGGTGAAGGCAGCCTGACGACCAAGAATTCCACATCCACCGTTCTGGAACCTGCTCGAACGGGTAAGCTGATCTTTCCCAAGGGGTACTCTAGAGTAGCATTGAAGCCGAATAGTGGATAAGGGGCCGGAGTCAGATCTAACTCGTTGAATCCGAGTTTGGTGAAGGTTTTATAATACATAACCTCCGAGGTATTGCCCTGGTCGATAAGAACGCATTCGACGGTGAACTGGTTTACGCGCAGCTCAACAACCAACGGATCGATGTGAGGGAGTGTTACACCGATCAAATCAGAATCGTCAAAGGTGATACTTGGCGTTTCTCGGGGCCACTTTGCTGGCGTGAGTTGCTGTTGGGGGCCTGGATGTGATTGGATCACATGCACGGCCGGGGCTGCTGGTAGGCTGTATATCATGTGGACGGTGTCAAGCGGAAATGCATCCTTCGGAAGGGCAGGTGTTTCGACCACACTCTTCCGGACGCATTGTTGGAGATGTTCATCCTTTGCCAACTCCTCAAGATGATCTGTTGAGGCATAGTGGTCGTCAGTTTCTTGCTGTCGGGCCCGAGATCGTCGATCATCTGCCCTCAGGGGTCGCTCAGAAGCCCGACGCACCGTTTGTTTGGATTTTGCTATTTCCGAGGCCAGATCACGACGAAGGCGTTCGTTCTCAGCGATGATGTTGTCCAACCTCTGTTTGGTTTGCCTAGCTTGTGCCATGGTCGCTTGTATTGTCTTTTGCATTGGGTTTGAAGATGAGCGGAGGTCCGAGGCAAGTCTTGCTGCGATGGTTTTTGGTCCAAGCGAGTTTGCTGGGATGAGGTCACCTCGTTGTGCGGTCTTGTCAGTGGCTATCGGAGGATCTTCAGTCACACCTGCCATGGATGTATTTGAGTATTCCCACAGACGGCGCCAATTGTGGAGAAGTGGTTTGAAAATACTCTTCAGATTCTGGGAGACGCTAGTGATCCTCAGCTAGTCACCTGAAAAGATATAAACACTCCGGTCGGGGGTGCCAGAATTAGCACTCCGACAGACAAGTTAGTTCAGGCACTCAGGATAGCTTTTTTACTAAGTTAAGTGAAGTGATTTTTACATACCTTTCTAAATTTGTGGTTCTTGTATTTATACTTACTTTTTGGGCCTCAGGGCCTGAGCCTACTTTTATCCCATTCACCTTTTATTCATTCGGAGCTACTGACCTCCATCTATTCGGCTTTACTAATGCATTCGGCATCCTAGTCACGCAATATAGAGCCGAATAGTATTTAATTTCTGGGGTACGCGTCTTCCGACTCTTCTACTTATTCGGCTCCCACACCTTGATAGAAAGATGTTTTTATAGGCCAGGAGGTGTTTCCCTTAGAATTATGGAGGCGGCACCTTTCACATGCATGGGGGACATCTTCTAGAAACTGTTCTATTTGCTGCCAATGTTGTTCGGCCAGCCAAAATATATTCGGCCAAAACTTTATTGTACTACCAGTACAAAAGTGTACGGGCGTGCAACAAAGTTGTTCGGCTAGGAATATTTTGTACGACTAAGGTCAAAATGTGGTGTAAACAGTGTATTTCCAAAGAATTTTCTCTCTTTCCACTCAATTTTACCCTGTCTTTTCTTTGTTCCCAGAAAGTACAAAGTTTTGATTTGAAAAATGAGTTTGAACATCATAGAATGATTGGATTCTACCAGTCTAAAAATATTTTGAAAATGATTTAAAGGTCTAAAAAGAGTTGACCAAAGATGGATATAAGGTTGGGATATACTTTCGAATATGGCTTTTGTTGAAGATATCGAAGTTTTATGCGTTCTGATTCTCATCAAAGGGTGACTGGAGAGAGATGCCCAAATCTTAGGGTCGATCAAAATGGGGTGCCTACAGTATGCGATTTTCTTTGGTTTGATTTTCAAAATCAATTTTATAAAATAAAAAATAAAACTTCAAAAAAAGTAAAATAAAAACTAATTTAGGGTAAAAAATGAAAAATGAAAAATGAATATTGTTTTTCACATGGTTTTATCTTTTTATGATAACATAAATAATGTTTGAAAATTTTAAAATATATTTGGTAATGCTTATTTTTTGAAAATAAATTCTATTTTTTTTATAAATAAAAATCTGTGAAAACAAATTTTTTTTTTAAAAAAAAAAAAACTAGAGAAAGATTAAATTCACCCAGAAAAATACTGGACATTCCATTTCTTGAACACTTCATTTTTAAATTTGTATTCTCTCTTTTATTTTTAGGTAAATTACAAATACATCATTTGAAATTTACTTAAAATACAGATTGTCTTCTTATGGTTTAGAAAATTAAATATACCCTCTTATTAGAATTTTTTATTTAACAAAATTAATTGAAAAATAAAATTCCTAATTGCTCTTCTATACAATAATAAATTACCTTAATTATTAATTTAAATATGTTTCTATATCATTAAAAATTATTAATTAACTTGATGATTTATTAATAAGAATAGTCATTTATTATGAAATTAGAAATTTCAAAAGATAATATAATTTTTAAAATTATAAGGACGATTCGTATTTTAAACAAATATTTATAATTTTCCCTTTATTTTTTAATTAATTTTAACTCTACCACCTGTTAGCATTTTTTGCTTGAAAATTGAAATGCTTTTACAGTCAAAACTAATAAGTATTTTCCCCCAAACCTCCAACTATAAGACCCTGGAAAAGTATACCATACAAGCAAAAGTAGTTTTGAGATATGATACATAAATAAATATCTACCATTAGATTTGGATAAGGCACAACCTTGACCATTAATAGGCAAATGATTAATAGTAGGTCGGAAAACCAACGTGGATTTCTATATATAAGATAGTTTTGAGTATTTTTATTATAAAAATATATAGGTTTAACTTACCATTGCAATATGTCATATTTACTATTTACTATGAGATAATTTAGAGTTTGTTTGGCATGATCTATATTAGCATATTTTTTTATTCTTTTATTTTATTTTTTTGATCATATTATCTTTTTATTTTTCTACATATTTTTTTATAAAAAATTAAAAAATATCCTTATTTAAATCATTATAAATACTCCCCTACTATCGTATGACCTCACACTTTGCTATTAAAAACAACAAAAATACACCTTGAAGAAGGATTGTTGGTTGAAAAGGTAACAGGTAATACCTTAAAAATTGTGCTAAACTAAATTAATTGGAAATAGCTAATTACATTCTATATTTGTTTGCTTCCACCACACATTTCATTTATTTTTATAATTGATTTTTTTTTTTTTGGGTGTGTGTGGTTTTTTTAAGGCACAATAAAAAGTGTGACAAATAAAATTTTTAGTATTTTGTGATCTCTTGGATAAGTATCTGAGCATGCCCGACAGTTCAAACCCTCATCTGGTTTAATGAGTGTATTGTGAAACAAATGAGAGTCCAAATCTAAAAAATCCATAGAAAAATCACTATTCACAAGAAATGTAAAAAATGGACTACATCACCAGACTCAAAGTCGCCGCCTAATATTTTGAAAAAATTAGGAAACCCATGACTCATGCCAAATGCCACTGTTCAACCAAAGTATCTCGGTTCGGGAACTTAGGAATGAGGGGGAAAGGTCATGAATTGAGTACCTATGCTGATCAACCTCTACTAATTCTAGATATGAGATTCATTACCAATATATGTCCATATTCCGATTATTAATGCTAAAATTACTATTTGAAGCAAACAAGTATAGACTAAATCATTTACTTTGAAATGTTTTGATCTCATGCATTTGAAAAGGGTTTGAATATGTGCAACTCAAAGAAAAAGATGAGTCTACGTGCATAGAAATCAATATCATCCCAACTTAAGCAAAATAACCTTCATCCACCAGCACTCATAGAAACATATCAAGTAAGCAAGTAGCCTCATTCTAAAATGCTAGACATAGTACGTAAAAAATGCATGATCGGGATGCAAAGATAAAAGAAGCTCACCTAGTACTCATCCACACCAAGCCAAGTGAAAAGGGTTAGAAAACATGCATGATCCTATATGCAGAGAAACTAATGCAATATATACAATGGAATGAAACTAAAGACTTGGCTACTAACATATGATATATGAGTCATCTCAAAATACAGGGTAGCGCACATAATCATATAAGAAATAAAGAAAATGAGTAAGATGAGCCAAGCCTTATGCATGAAAAATGAATGCAAAAACATGAAAAATTATAAATAAAGAAAATATGATGCAAAAATATAGAAAGCCCCAAATAAAAGGGATATATAGAGAGAGAGAGATGAATATACATGCATCTATACTAGAAATAAGCAAAATGGCAAGATGAATATACATGAAGCTATACTAGAAATAAGCAATGTGGCAAGAATAATGGAAGCTCTCTATACTATCAAGGCTACCAAATGAAAATCGAAAGACTACCAAGTAAGAGAAACTAAGAAATGAAATAATAGAAAATAATATGAGCCAAAGTGCTTCTCAAACATAGGAATGTAAAAGAGAAGCACTAATTCTCTTAAAATGCCACTAGAAGCTAGACATGATGGATTCTTCCTCAATCACCATGAATAATGAAAGGATAAAATCCACCAAAGCCATGTAAGCTCCCAAATGAACAAGATGGAGAATCCCAATCCCGATCACCAAAGGATGAAAGAAAGAGTAGCAAATGAATGAATAAAATAAAAACTGCCCTCCCTATCATGAAGATAATCAAGAAAGTGGTAGATTATCTTCAAGAATCATCAAGCAATACAAGACACTACATGATGATTATAGATACAATCAAGCGACAAAGGATAAAGAATTAAAATAAGAAAAATCTACCATTCTCGTCATGGAAAAGATGAGATGGTAGCCATAATCATAAAAAATATCGAGGATTCATGCCGATCATAGAAGAAAATCAATAAAATGGAAACTAAACAAAAAGAAAATCAAAGAAGTGAACATGAATCTACATCATCTCTCATGGAAAAGAGTAAATGAATACCCAAACCCATGTTAGGAGTAGATGGAGCGAGTAGATTACAAATTACTTCTAGGTGGAAGCCAATGTTTGGCTTCCAAGAAAGTAGAAAAGAAAATGAAAGAAAGTAGGAGAAAATAAGAGAATGTGGTCATGGATTGAGTCATGAGAATTAAACTTGTTTGGATGATGGGAAAATTGGTGAGAAAGTGATGGAAAATGAAAGAAAATGAAAAAAAAAACCAAGAGATAATGAAAATAAATGATAGGGTAGGACTAGAACCCTCTATACAAGGCCAAAACTAATCTAAATTATCAAATAAAGTAAAAAAATAGAGTGTTTGAGAGCTGAGAAAATGGGAGAGAAAGTGTAAGAAAATGAGAATCTACATAATCTAACAATTCCCATGGAGGGGTGCCTAATCCCCTCCTCTGTCCACAAGGCCCAATCACATGATAAATAATTGAATTCAGAATTTCGAAGTGTTTGGTAAGAGACAAAAGAAGAAAAAAATAGAAGAGAAAGTGATGAGAAAATTTCAAGAGATTACCTCAAATGTAGGAAGATCTCTTTGATTGGCAATCCTCACTCTAGGCACCCTCACATCCTTGAATTTTTCCTTGAATCTCCAGTGAGAAAAGCTTCAAGTTCAAGCTCTAATGGTGTATGTATTGGTGTATGTATATAGAGAGAGAATTTTGAAGACCCAAAAGCTTTGAGATCAAAAGTGGGTGTCTCTACACTTTGGTAAGCCTCCAAAATCATCTAACCTCTTTTTCTCTTGAAAGAGGGGTGTTTATATAGGCTAGGAGGTTGCTTGGTCCACAATTCACTCAAGAATTGTGGAGGTGGCACCTCTACATACATGGGGGGACCATCTCCTCAAAACTGCTTTGTTTCTCGACAATTTTGTCCAGCCAGTTGTAGACACTCCATTTTGACCGATCTTACGACTTGGACGCTTTCTTTTGATCACCCGATGATGAAATAAGAATATGGTATCTCACACAATTCTCATTAGAAAGATGAAATTTGAGCTTTAATCTCAGCCTTCACCTATTTTGGCCAAATTGTTTTAAATTGTTTTTAGCTTTACATATTTGGCCCGTTAAAATATATTTTATTAGCCCAATTATTTTTATTTTATAAGTTTACATATTTTTGTGTGTTTTTATATTTTTTTGACATTTGTACATATATTTATGTAAATAACACCTTTTATATATTATTATATTATAAAGTATATAGTGTTTTACTGTGCGCCATTTAAAGAACTCGCCAACTCCACCATTTGTTCTTTTGTTTGTTTGTGGGTTTTATTTTCTATAAAAGGGATAAAAGAAGAGGCAGGCATGGAGAAGGAGAAAAAAAAAAGAACCAGAAAAGGAAAATATAAGGGATTTGAGGAAGGGAAAAAAAGATCAGAAAAGAAAGGAAAAAAAGATAGAGTTTTCAAGAGAGAAAAAAAAATAGATATTTTATTTCTTTAAACCAAAATTTTCAACCAACCTTTTTCTCCATTCTCTTTATTGCCCACCATCCAAAAAACATCGTTAAAGCTGAAATTCTGAATTTTGGACTGAGAATTGAGGACACTTTCCACAACCTTTAGGGTGATCAGAAGAAAGTTTAGAAATTAGAAAATTTATTATTTTCTCGAAAGGTGAATTTTCACAAACTTTCATTTAATTTAAAAATGTGATATAACTTGTTTAAACACTTCATTTACTGCTTTTCATAACTGTTTTATCTCTTCAAAGGGAAGGCAACACCACTCACACATCTGTTGTTAATTAATTTATTTTTTTATTACATAATTGTTTTACCGCTTTAAAGGGAAGGCTGTACCACCCACATATCTGTTGTAATTTATTGTTATACATAAACTGTTGTAATTTACCACTTTGAATGGTCAGTGCCAAACCGCCTACATCAACTGTTGTAATTTACTGCTTTAAATGGTCAGTCAAAGCCACCTAATTTGTCAAAAATGTGACTTCGTCGGATGAATAGTGATCGGTGGTGAATAGTAACCCCGATGATAAATAGTAACCGTGGATGAAAAATGCCTGGTAAGATGAATAATGACCAAGGAGGGTGAATAGTAGCTGCCGTGGTGAATAGTAATTGTCGTGGTGAATAGTGCTCCGCTGGATGAATATATCTCCCGTAAAATAAGTTTTTCCAGGCGAAACAAAGCAATCTTCCAGTAGCAAGCAAAATCATTTCTAACGGTCGATCTCCGAGGCATCTTTCTATTTTCTTTTAATTTGAGAGATTTGTGAGGTTTTATTTATGTTGTGATTTTTTCTTCTCTCCCCCTCGTCTTTTATTTGGTTTTGTAATTATTCAGTGATGTAATAATTTCCCACCTCTGCTTCTTTCTATCCCTTTCATTTACTCGCCATATCTGTAAATAAGCATCATGTTTTTCATCATACTCGTGCTTTGCATCCATATTTCATGCATCAAGATTTGGCTCATTTGCATCTATGGATTTAATCAAGTTTTTATGTGATTATGTGCACTACCTCATGTTCTTGAGATGATTCACATGTCATGTTTTAGTAGCTTAGCTGAATCTCTAGTCACATTTTGTGTATGTATTGCATTAGGATTTTTGTATATAAGATCATTTATATTTCCTAACTTTATTTTGCAGTTGTTCACGGGACGTCAATAAATATGTGAGTTTTTATGCTTTAGCATCCTGTTTGTACGTGTTTTTCTTATTATGTCAAGCATTCTACCATGTGGCTACTTGCTTATGTGATATATCTCTATGAATGCAAGTGGATGGAGGTTGTGTCATTCAATTTGGAATAATATTGATTTCATACGTGTGAGCTCGATTTCTTTTGAGTTGCATATCTTCAAAACTCTTTCAAAAATACATGAAATTAATTTATTCCAAAATGAATTATATGGTCTATACTTGTTTTGCTTCACATAGTAAATTTTAGGATTTATTAAATAATCGGAATATGAATATATAAAGTCAATAAAATTCATATCATGGTTTAGTAAAGGTCGATCTTTTGATCGGATGAGCGGGAGTGCTCAATTTATGGTATTCCCCTCTCATACCTAAGGTTCCGAATCGAGACATCTCTAGTTACGATGAACAGTGACCTTGACACAAGTCACAGATTTCCTAATTTTTCCAAAATATTAGGTGGCGACTCTGAGATCTAGTAATGTAGTCCATTTCTGACAAAGGTTTTGCAATAAAATGAATTTTCTATAAAAATTGCCGGATTTGGACTCTTATCTATGTTTCACATTGCACTCGTGAGACTAGATCAAAGAAATCGAGGGTCCGAACTATTTAGCGCGCTCAGATACCCCCCGAGCTATGCAACGCCAGCCAAAAATTGTCCAGCCATCTCTTTTATTGTCGATTAGCCACAATATCGTAGGCCAGACATAAAAGTTGTACGGCTAGTCAAGTTTTGTACGACTTGGGTAGATTTGAAAAGAAAACAAAGTTTTTCAAGAGGATTCTCCTTATTTCCATTTATTCCCACTTTGTCCTCGCTCGGTTATCAAAAGTCATAACATTTTGACTGAAAGATAAGCTTGAACATTACGGAAATTATTGGATTTAGACACAGCCAAAAAATTTTGAAAAATGATTTTAACGGTCTAAAAACATTAGGCCAAATGGGTGAAAGGTTAGGATCTACTTTTAGCTTGAGCTTTCTGCTGGAGAAATCGAAGGATATACGCGTTTCAGATTTTCATCATTGGATGTTTTGAGAAAAGCGCCAAAGTCTTAGGACCGGTCAAAATGAGTTATTTACAAATATAAATAGACAATCATTTTATTTAAGAAATATATATTTGAAATATACCTCAAAATGAATATAAAGTTAGCTTTAATTTTTTTTTAAATTTAAAATTCAAATCATTTTATTAATTGTTTTATAAAACTCACCAACTTTTTATGAAATTCATATACCAACCTTTTAAGAATTTTTATAAATACATAGTTTTTTTATGAATTTAATATCCATTATGAAATGATTTTTTTCCCATAAAATTCATATGATTGGTTATGAATATGTTTTTACATATTTAATAGCTATAATTTTTTGAAGCATAAATGAAAAATTAAATAAATAAATATCCTTAGGTACCAAAACTTACAACTCCATCATGTACTCATGCCCTTTTGCTCTAGCTTGGATGTAACGCCTTGATATTTCAACACCAATCATAATGCCAATTCAAGAATATCTTGACCCCTAAGGATAATTCAAAGTATAAAATAATCTGTTACACATATCAAAGTCTCTCTCTTCTCCTTTGAACTATTCATAAGGTTACATCATTGTTTGAACACGATATCAAAAGAATCAATAATTGAAAGCATAAGAGAGGATACAAACAAAATGCCCTAAGGGCTTACATTTTTCAAGGATTTCCCTTGAGTACACAAAAGGTGGAGTTCTAACACTGCACAAAATGGCCCATAGCTTCATCACTTAGCACGAAAAGGAGCCTCTATACTCCCATCTACAATTACTTCTCCATATAAGTCACTTCGGTAACGCATCCACATCATTTCCTGAAAGGTTGTTAGTTTTGGGGTAAACAATTGCCCAGTAGGAAATACCATTAACAAATAATGTAATCAATTAAGATACATATGATCATGCAATGCAATGGATGAGAAAACCCCAAGTTCGCGCCTTAGTAAAACATTGGAGATCAGATTAGACATTGTTCATGACTAATTATTTCTTTTTCAAAACCATGGGGTATAAATATACTACGATGTCCAGATACAAGAGCCATAAACTGTAAGTACGAAAATACGTACATATAAGTATATAGAAAAGACAATCCCACATTTGTCGACTCCAAAAAGGGCAAGACATTGGGTATCTAAGACCTCATTCCTCCACATTTGCCAGCTCTAGAAATGGCAAGCTCGTGGACACCCAAAATTATCTTTTCCACATTCGCTGACTCTAAAAATGACATGCTCAGGAACATCCTAAAACATTTCCCACATTCATCCGGCGATAAGCACAAGATAGGGCAATTAGGCTCCTTAACTCCCCACGCGGGTACCAACACACATAACACAACTCAAACCAAGACCTGACTCACAACCCGAACTCATATGAAATTTAGCCCCCTTCTAATATGTTCCAAAAATTGACAATTTCAAATCATGGTATAATTAATGAATGCATATGAAGTATGAGTTCACAAATTTGAATTTCCCTTAGGGTGATTTTAATTCATAACAATCCAACTATTTAAGTATTTCCAATTAAGGTAATTCCTTAACTCCTACCCCTCATCTCCTCAAGATTTCATAGGGAGTTCCCAACATTTCATGTTTCAACATAATAATCAAGTGAATACCATCATTTTCATGATTAGGAGGCCAAATGAACCAAAATCCCCTTGTTGAACAACTTTGAAAACTAGGGTTTTAAGAGATTTTGGGTTTTTTCTTCCTTTACACATAAAGAGTTAATATTCAACATTTCTAACAATAATCAAGAAGAATATGCATAAACTTTTCCAAGATATGGAGTAAAACCCGCTTTTATACATCAAACTGACTTTATAACACATCAAGCTTCATACCTTTAAATATCTATACAACTATAATGGAAATACCACATATACATCCCAAATCAAAGATATAAGGAGTTAAAATTACCCATACCTCAAGATTGAAGGAAAAAGGTGAATACCCAACTCCAAACTTCAAAGGATGAGAAAACAATCGGTAGAACCTTCAATCTAGACTCGTTCTTCAACCCCCTATGAAGACCTAAGGTGATTGCTGGTAGAAGTCAAGAGGAATCAAGTGTTTAAGGGCTAGGGTTTCGGAATTGGGTGAGTGAGAGAGAAAAGATATGGAAAAAGTGAGAGAAAAGATGTTTGGATTGACTTTTAAGTGTGCTATCCCGAACAAACCACTTGAGCAAACTTTCCATAGCTTGAGCGAAATGTAAAAAATATAAGGAAATCCCTCAAGCGAACTTCTCATCGCTTGAGCAATAAACACATGGTCCCAAAAGTTTTACAGAGTTACAATGAAAGTACTGGGAACCTCATTTATATGCTCGAGCGACCACTTCACTGCTTAAGTGGTCTCACATGCAAACAGGCACGATACTGGAAGCTTTGTATCTTCGCTCGAGCAACCGATTGACTGCTCGAGCAGTCTCCCAAGAAAGATTGTTACAATCTACCCCCCTTAAAGAATTTCGTCCTCGGAATTTCGTGATTCCTATCAATAGCAATTCCACAACCCAAAGGAAAAGCAAATACTATAGAAACAATGATTCCAATAATGACAAAATCGCTTATTAAGAACGAAAACCAGTCTCAATTCAACTAATGATAGTGTAAGTTTTTAAGAAAGTAACACCTATTCATTATTTCACTAACCAAAATACATAATGTCAAGACAAACAATAAATTAACAAGACTACACATCATTAAATAAATTTGGGTATTTCTCACGGACCTTGGCTTCCCTTTCCTAAGCAGCTTCCTCTACCCCATGATAATGCCACAACACCTTGACTAGAGGGATGGTTTTACTTCTCAAAACTTATTCCTGGTAGTCTAAGATCCTCACAGGTCTCTTCTTGTAAGAAGCATTCTCATCTACCTCTAAGCTATTCCAATCTAAGACGTAGGAAGGATCAAGTTCATACTTACGAAGCATTGAAATGTGAAACACATCGTCTACCTCAAATAGTTGTGGTGGTAAGGCAAGACAATATGCTATTTCTCCCGCCCGTTCTATAATATCAAACGGACCAATGAACCTAGGTGACAATTTTCCACTTTGCTCAAATCTCATCAAACCCTTCCTAGGTGATATCTTCAAAAACACATGATCACCCACTTCAAAAGATAGAGGTCTTCCTCCCTAGTCGGCATAGCTCTTCTGTTGGCTTTGAGCCATGATCAACCGCTTTCGAAAGATGGCCACTTTCTTGGTGGTCTCGTAAACTAATTCGAGTCCAACCAGGGGTGAATCCCCCACCTCAGTTCAACACACCGGTTATATACACGGACACCCATACAAGGCTTCAATAGGCGTCATCCCAATGCTAGCTTGAAAACTATTATTATAGGCAAACTCGGCTAGAGGCAAATGTCTCTCCCAAGAACCCTTGAAATCTAATACGCAAGCTCTCAACATATCTTCCATGATTTGAATGGTGCGCTCAGACTGCCCGTCAGTTTGGGGGTGATAGGCAGTGCTAAAACTCAATTGTGTACCCATAAAGTTTTGCAAACTCTACCACAATTGTGCGGTAAAACGAGGGTCTATCTAAGACAATGCTCATCAGAACCCCATGGAGTCAAACGATCTATCAAACATAAAGCTCATCTAAGAAATCCACTAAATCCTTCATACAAATGGCAAGAAAATGGGCTGAATTAGGTAGTCGATCCGCAATTACCCAAACTGCATCATTGCTCCTTTGTGTTCTAGGAAAACCTGAGACAAAATCCATAGTGATGTGTTCCCACTTCGATTTAGCTATCGGCAAAGGTTGCAATAACCCGGTTGGCCTTTGGTTATCTGCTTTGACTTGTTGACAGGTTAGGCACTTGGACAGAAACAAAGCTACATCTTGCTTCATACCTCTCCACCACAATTGACGGCTAAGATCATGATACATTTTGTGCCTCCCAGATGAACCACAAGGCGTGAATGATGGAATTCTCGAAGAACTTTGTCCCTACAAGTTCTAGCACAAAAAGGCGATCTAGACAGTGAACACTAGTGTTAGAATGTACTCTTAAACCCTTTTCCTCCTTTCATTAGGATATCTTCCCTCGGATTACCTCCACCTCTGGTTCACTTTGCTGTGTTTCTATGATTCGTGTTACGAGCGTTGCTTGTGTAAGAATCGTAAACAAGGTAGCCTGTTCTAGAGACTCGCTAAGATGTAAGTCAAATTGACCCAGGTCACCCAGCATCTCCCATTCCCTCATGGCAAGACTAGCAACGGTGCTCATAGATTTTCTACCTAGGGCATCGGCCACCACATTAGCCTTTCCTAGATGATAATGTAATTCGAAGTCATAAGTTTCCATGAACTCCATCCATCTCCTTTGATGTAAGTTTAAATCTTTTTGAGAAAATAGGTACTTAAGGCTTTTATGATCTTAAAACACGTTAAATTTCTCCCTGTATACATAATGCCTCCAAAGCTATAGAGCAAAAATGACCACGGCTAACTCTAAGTCATGAGTTGGATAGTTTCTCTCATGAGTCTTTAACTGACGTGAACCATACGCCACAACCTTACCCCCTTGCATCAAGACACACCCCAAACCTTTCCTAGAAGCATCACAATACATAGTGCAACTCAACCCTCTCTTCGGAATGATTAGAATCGATGTAGTAGTTAATATAGTTTTGAGCTCCAAAAAGGATTTTTCACATGAGTCACTCCAAACAAACTTCACCCCTTTTTGGGTTAACTTAGTCAATGGGGAGGCTAAGGTAGAGAAGTCTTTCACAAATCGCCTATAATAACTAGCGAGGCCTAGAAAGCTACGGATCTCAAAAGCATTCTTAGGTCACTCCCAATTCTGCATTGCCTCAATCTTTGAAGAATCTACTATGACCTCATCCTCGGAAACAACGTGACCTAAAAACTTCACCTTGGATAGCTAGAACTCCCACTTTTCATACTTCGCATACAATTGGTGCTTTCTAAGTAATTGCAAAACAATACGGATGTGTTCCTCATGTTCCTTCTTAGAACGTGAATAGATAAGGATGTCGTCTACAAAAACCACTACTAACTTATCGAGATACTCTCGGAAGACCCGATTCATTAGATCCACGAAAGTGGCTAGGGCATTGGTCAATCCAAAGGGCATTACAAGAAACTTATAGTGGCCATATTGTAGACACCCCATTTTTGACCGTCCTCAAGACTTGGACGTCATCGTTTGAACACTCGGTGATCATCTATGATTGTGTTCGTTTTGAGTTCCCGGTGGTCTCGGCTGCGCGCCTTGCCTCAAGATCTCTCAACTTGTCTGTTTTGTGCTTGGTTGTGGACCAAGCACTTGTGTTTTTGCTTTTAAGGGAAGAGGGTGGCTTGTTAGCCATTTCCTCAACCCACCGGCCAAGGCTTTGTGCCACCAGCCCCTTCTTTTTTGCCATCGGCTAAATATGTTGGCCGGTCGGCACTTTTGTTGGTCGGCCGGCCACCTTTGTTGGTCAATCGGCTATATTCTCCGGCCGACCACTTTCTATCTGCTTTTGGCAGATATTTTGTGCCAGCTGTCACAGCTGGTATCCACAATTTACCCCCTCCATACACGTGTATAGATGGATTTGCCCCTTGCTTAGCTTCTCCAAGAAGCTTTGCAAAATTAGATATCTATAAGAGGAGGGCCTCCCCTCCCTTTCCAGAGGTTCAGCCAACTGAGATACAAGTTAGATATAGCTCTCTCTCTATATCTCACTCTCTCTAGATTTGTGTGTGTATTAGTGATCAAAAGTGTGTTTTGTTCATATTTTTGCACACAAGCACCTAGCATTACACCATCCTTGAGTTGCTGAGGTGCTAGGAGGTTGATTTTGGACTTCTTGAGTTGGCTTTGATCAGAAGGACGTGCTGGAGTTGGTGTTCTTGAAGTGTTCTTCAAGGGTGAGAAACTGCTCCTTTATTCCCCATTCTTGCATAAGCTTTTACACATACTTGCATACTGTTTTGAGCTTGACTCTAAACTAAAAAAAGTTCTAATTTTGTATGCTTGTTATAGTTGCTTAAGGTCACTTTTTGATTGGGGGTTGTCTACCCCTCTTAGGCCTTGTTTGGCCTTATTTTGTGCCTTTGCTTTTGAGCTTTGGTATCATCTCATTTTGGCTTTCTCACCACTGAAATCTAGAGGATTTTCAATGGTGGAGAAGTGGTTTTGAAGTCTTGAATAGGGGAGGGACACCCCTCTCCCCTTATGTCTCATATACTTGTGTTAATGGCTTAGTATGGTAGCATGTATGCCTAGTTTGTTTTAGCACCATTTCAGTAGGTATTTGATGTTATTTTGGCATGTTATACCTCTGTTTTAAGTTGGTCTAATGGTCTCTTGCATAGATCATACACTTGCCTTGTAATCCTCTTGTTTGCCTCAACATGCATCATGTTGTAACGTGTCTTTCTAGCATGATTTTGACTCAGCTTTAAGAAGCTTTTATCCATGTTTTGGTATGCTTGAGGTCTGATTTTGGTTGTCTTGATCATCCATGACTTGCTTTGTATAGCTACCATGCAATCTAGCTTGTAGGCTTTGAGTATTAAATCCTCTAGCATGCTTTACTTGGGCCGTTTCAGTGATTTGGCATCACTTATCATGTTATTTCAGCCCATGTTTCATGCTTGTGTGCTTGCATTTGCTATTCTTTCAATGCTTTGAAGAGTTTGTGTCTTATGCTCCATGTTTGGGTCATTGCGCACGTCTCCATGATTAGGCCTTTGGGATGCCATCACATTGGGTTTTGGGGCTTATTTTGGCATATTATAACTCCGTTTTTCATTGCATAATTCATGTCATATTCGGTTGTGATAGGCGTAGTGTAATGCTCCCTTTGTAGCTTTGCATGCCCCCTTGTTTGTGCCCATCTTTTTAGCATATTTTGGCCTTATCACATGCATGTTCTAGCCTTGTTTTGGCTTGTCCTAGGACTATTTTAAGTCCCCTTGGCCCTTTGGGGCTTGGTTGATATACCCGTGGTGTGAGCCCCTTGACTAGCTTTGAGCATTGGGTCAATTGGCATGCTATGCTTCACTTGTGCACATGATTTGGCATCATCCTTCACATGATTTCAGAGTTAATTGCATTGTCACGTTATCATGTTCATCCCTTCTTGCTCATGCTCGAGAGTTGTGATCTTATGCCTTAATTCTTGAGCCATTAGGCATGCATGCTTGTTTTGCATTTCATGCCTTCATTTCACCATTTTGGCCACTAATTTGGGCATGGTTGAGGTCTGCCCATTTCGGTTTAAGCCCATCTTTGCATGTTGTTACATGCTTATCCATCTTGCATGTTGGTGCATACTTGTTAGATTGCATGTTGTCGCATGCTTGTTGTTGGCATTGTTGTTGCATGCTCATAACATTGCATGTTTGCATGTCTAGGTTGCATTGCATTTTGCGTGCTTGTTACATTGCATTTGACATGCTTATGATGCATTGCATGGCATACTCGCTTGCATTACATTATGCTTGGTTTGGGGTGTCAAACCAAACACGAGTAGCGAGGAACGTTCGTACTTGAAGTGACGAAACGTGCCTCAATCCTTAGTCGCCGACGCTCTTGATTAAGCATGATAGAGTTCTAGGCATTCACTTGTTTTGTTGCAGTCATTCCACATTGATTTGCACACTTGGCACCTTTGGCCATCATGCATTGAAATGCGTGATTGGTGGTCCGAGGGCCGAGAGCCGTATTCCCTTGAGTTTATAGCATGATGGGGAGGGTGGCTGAGCATACTTGTAAATGCTTTGCTATGCACTGCCTGTCCTCTGCTGCAGCAAAAACAGAGTTCTGCAGGAAGATATGGCCGGTCGGCCATCTTCAACGCCGACTGGCTACCAAAATATGGCCGAGGCCCTCACAAATGGTCGATGACCATCTTTCCATGGCCGGTGGTCCTATCTCTTGGCCGGTGACATCCCAAAATGCTCAGGGAGTGGTTCAGAAGCATCACAAATATTTTCACAGTTCTCAGAGATGCAGAACAGTGCAAACAGAGGCAACATGTGGCATGGCAACGGATTTCCGAGCGAGGCAATCGAACATGCATCATTCAAATATTCCGAGGTGGAGCTACGGCGGCCCATTTAGTTTTAGTAGCTTAATTAATTTGTTTAAATTAATTAAGGGTTTTGTAATATTTAATTAGCTAGGATAGTTGATTATTTATTCGGTTTGTATTATTCTTTCAGACCCTTCGTCGAGAGGGCGAATTTTGTAATAAGTGTGTGTGCGTGTGTGAATGTCTTCCAACCCCACGTCTTTCTCCTTTTTACTTAACCGCTTATGATGGTTAGTTCTAGGTCATGTTTTGATTAGCATACTTATGATAGCATGTTTGCATTCATTCATTTGTCTTGCATGCATCGGGCTCGGCGCATCATACTAACTGCATTGTATTTCAATTCCAAGTTGAATACATGTATCAATCGTTGCATTTCACATGCCATTTTAGATTACCCGAGCCTATTCTAGTTGCATTTTGCCTGCGATGCATTAGCCATTTTAACATGAACTAGAATCATGCATGATTTCTAACTAGCTTCTTGTTTTGGCTTGGAGTACTCGGTGAGTGTTTACGCTTTAGCATCCTTGCATGAGTGTGAGTGTTTCCATGATAGCATGCTTGCCATGAGGCTAACTGCTTGTGTGATATAACTGCATGAATGCCTGTGGGTGAAGGTTGGATTACTTGAATTGGAACAATTCATCAAAATCATGTTTTTCTAAGCCCACTTGAGGGTGGCAAATCCACGTCTTAGCCTACTTGCGAGTAGCACCTTCAAACCATTTTCAAATAAACATGAGATGTTTTGTTCCAACTTAGGCGATCTAGTCTATACTTGTATGCTGTGCGCATCACGTAGTAATAATAGATTAGTACACCGGAATAAGAACGCATGTGTTTTCAAAAACAAAATATCATGTTAGTAAAGGCCGATCTTTTGATCGGGCGAGCGGGGGTGCTCATAGATGACCTTCCCCAATCGTACTCAAGTTCTCGAACCGAGGCAACTTTGATGATGACAGACATGTGGCCTTAGGCAACGAGTCAGGGTTTCCTAAATTCCCCCAAAATAAAATATTTAGGTGGCGACTCTGTATCTGGCAAAGCAGTCCATGTTTGGCACTTCTTTACAAAAATCAGTTTTCCAAAATGATTTGCCGGATTTGGACTCTTTGGTGATTTATTGGTCTTGCATTGCACTTTGCGAGATTAGATTCAGAATCATGACATTTGAGTCCGAACTATAGTAGCATGAGGCCCTCGGGGCGCGTCTACAGTTTCTGGTGACTCTGCTGGGGATTTAGAGAACTTGACTCGAACTCGTGATATCTTGTTTTGACTACACTTATGTGTCTCTTTGCATTGCATTTGCATTGGTGCACCTAGGACACCGTGTTTGCCGTTTGCTATTCCTGAACGGTTTGCCGGAGGCTTGCTTCGAGAAGTGTTCCATAAGGCTGACCGGTTGCGGGCTCTGCCACGACGGGAACACAAACCTCGGTTTTCGTCGAGGCACCCTTTTTTGACCATTCAATCTAGTGCATATCGGAAACTGTAATGACCATTCCAAACTAGGACAGGTTGTTTACCCGATTATAGGTTGTTTTAAACCGCTGCGTGCGTAGTGAAACCCTAGTTCCTGACAAAATAGGATAGGGAAACCCTACCCCAACATAGGGGTGTTTTGGCTCTCATTTGCTTGCTATGTGCTTTTAGAGTGCGTCTCTACAGGAATGCATGTATCAGTTTGCAAGTCTGGGTATCAAGCCTGCGGGCATCAGTGTTTTGAGAATCAGTTATATTTGCGGGTATCAGATTCAGATTTGGGACAGTGATTTGGGAACAATGATTCAGTGGTTGAGAACGCTCCTTTCAGCTTGTGTTTGCCAACTGTGTGTTGTCTTTATTTAAGCTGTTATGCTGTCCATTTTTCTGTTCATTTTTTTCCTTATTATGCTTTATTTATCTTTTTGCAAGTTAGTTTAGCACAATTGCATATGACCAGGTAGATATCCCCCGAGCACTCTGGGTTAGAGGTCACAGACTTAATCGATCCGAGGATCTAATAGACGGACAACCAGTGTTCTACTCTTTACCCCCGGTTACTAGACGAAGGTCAAAAAGGCGAAGTGTATCGGTACAGCGGTCGCCAAATCAGTGGTCTACCCCACCAGTGAACAGTCAGGCTGAGGTCTCAGTTTCTACTGTGGGGACAGATATATCGGTCATCCAGATAGATCAATACAGCATGGTAGGAATGGAGGAAATGATGCGTCAGCTCCAGGAAAGCATGAGAACTATGCAGCAGGACGCTGCCCGTCAAGCAGAATTTGCCAGACAACAGGCCGAGGTCATGGCCCAATAGGCAGAGTTAATCACTAGGCTACAGCAGCAAACTGGGGCATCTGCTTCACACCAAGCCCCTCCCCCACCAGGAGTTCCAATACTTGGGGAGACAACCAATGTCCAGGACAATACGGATGTTGCAGTCAGGCCGACTCCGCCCCTGGTTCTACCCCAGCTATCCAAAACACCCACCAACCTATCGAATTCTCCCTTTGAGTTTGAGACGGACCCCACAGCGTTGAAAGTGAGCAAGCTTGAAAAGCTGTTCAAGAAATCTCAGGGTGTGAAGTCCATTCCAGATATCGAGGATGGGTATACCGACTCGGTCGTGACACTGCCGGGCCGATTTAAAATGCCGCACATAGATCGTTTCGATGGGTCTGGGGATCCTATGGTGCATTTGCGGTTGTTTTTAGATATACTAAGGCTGATGGGCCTCACCAGATTACATAAACTATCTTTGTTTGGCCGGACCTTGTCGGGTGTAGCGGCCGTTTGGTACGCAAAACTTGAGGATTCCCTTAAAAGAAGTTGGGAGGAGATGGCTGAGGTCTTCATAGCTCAATACTCCTACAACACACAGATTGAGATCACAACTCGTGATCTTGAGACAACCAGGCAAGAGCCGAAGGAGAGCTTCTCCGATTTTGTGACCCGGTGGAGGGCCAAGGCCTCGATGATGACCATCAGGCCCGTTGACAAGGATCAGATCCGGATGGTTGTGCGCAACCTCCAGCCCAAGCTCATGCAGAAGATGATTGTTCTCCCCCTCCCCACCTTTGCAGATCTACATGAGATAGGGGTGCAGATCGAGGATGCTATGAAATAAGGTCTGATTGACCATGATAGAGAGCAGCCTAGGAGGACTTTCAACCGCAGTGCGAATGCAGGCACAAGTAGTGCCGCAGCTGCTAGATCTTCAGATGTGAGTATGGTTACCACCACCAATACCCCAAGAGCCCTTGCAGCTACGCCATTCCCCGGTGTGTCCGGTAGTAGCTCGTAAACAGCTAGATACGCACCCAAAGGCCAAAGAACCTTCACTCCACTATACATGTCCCTGTCCAAAGCTCTAGGGGTTTTAATCAGAAAAGGGCACTTGAAGCCCCTGGAGCCGCAGCCATTGCCAGAAAAACTTCCCCCCTCCCACAACCCAGCAAAATACTGCACCTTTCACCAACAGCATGGTCATGAAACCGACCAGTGCTTCTAATTACGTCATGAGATTCAGGATCTCATTGATAACAGGGTGATCGTGCCTCTAGAGAAGCCGAATGTCACAACCAACCCTCTCCCACCACACAAGCAAGCTCCACCTCCCAAACACATCAATTTGATCCAAACTGGGGCTGTGTCATACGACCCCAGCATATACATCACCCCTTCATACCTACCCAAGCCAGAGGTGTTCATTCCCGATGGCACTGACTTGTGCATGTTGGACATCTCCCTAACCCAACCTGAAATGGTGGTGGTAGCTATCGAAGATAGAAGTGGTTCGACTGCCGGAGCAGATGAGAATGATTATACAGAGCCTGAGGAGTCAGCAAGCTTCATATACAACCCGAGTGGTTACATTACATCAGCAGGCCAAGGTAAGCTGAATGTGGAATTGCCAGTGGGGGCAGAGGTTTGTGTAGTACGGGAAGATGGACTTAATCAGGGGCTGGATAACTTGGCAGAACTAGAGGAGGACATCGCGAACCTTCAATTCTTCAACGAACAAGATCCGGGAGACGTGACTGTCAACTGGTTTGGTTTGGAAGGGTCAGCGGAAGCTACTGGGTGGCTTAGTGACGAACCAGATGTTGTTAATCAGCCTCAGTCAGAACAGAGTCCGTCAGGGACGGGGACATCAATAGTGGCCGGAAGGGCCGGGAATCAGTTTGTGTCGCTGGAGAGCACCGGTATAAAGAATTTTGCTCAGAACACGGGTAGTTTGAGAATAGAGAAAGCCGAACGGCAGGCTGTACTGAAGCAGTTTGAGCGAGAAAGGATCGATGATTTTGAGAGAATCAGGAAAGCCAAAGCCCCTGAGGGGACAGAACATGCTGCAGGCACAGGAACGGAAGGTGATGTGGGCATAGGAATAGTTGTGACAGAGCCGGACAGGTGTCTGTCGGCCGCCAATGGTATGTGGTGGGAAGATGACGACCTATGTCTTGCCTACACAGATAAGGAATGGGAGAGCAACGAACCGGATGATACCTGGTACATTGGCGAAGTCGATCACATGACTAGGAGCGGGCAATATTTCAAACCCCCGCACTTAGATCAGCCAGAGGCGTCCGGAAAGGACAAAGAGGCGGAGAAGCAGAAGGATAAATCGCTCGAAGAGGAGGCTGTGCTGAAACAGCTAAAGAAGATACAAGCAGACATCTCCATCTGGGGACTGCTTATGGCTTCAAGGGTACATAGACAGACTGTCCTCTCTGCGATGGACAAGGCCAAACTTTCGATCGACACCACGCCAGAGCAGCTGGTAGGACTGGTCTTTCCGGGAGGAGCTTTCCTGACATTGACCTTTTCTGATAAGGAATTGCTGCCTGAGGGCTTGAAACATAACAAACCACTCTACATCTCTGTTGAGTGTAGAGACAAATGGATACCGATAGTTCTTGTCGACATAGGATCCGCCATTAATGTGTGCCCATCAAGGATGGCATATGCAATCGGGTTGAAGCCCGCGGGCTTTATGCCAACCACCCAGGTAATAAGGGCCTATGACGATACAAGCAGAGAGGTGAAAGGGACTGTGCAGATTCAGACCCAGGTTGGTCCAGGATAACACGACATTGATTTTCATGTCTTGGACGTTCCCGCAACCTTTAATCTACTCCTAGGGCGGCCGTGGCTGCACCAAGTAAAGGCAGTCTCTTCCACTCTGCATCAGATGTTGAAATACCCCCATGGGAAGGGGGTGACTATTGTTTTTGGGAATTCGTCAATCCATCCGCCGCCAGAGGTGTCTACACCGGTTTTGGAAATCGAACATGGCACGAAAGATGTGTTCCTATTGGGATTTACCCTAGCTGAGGCCCGGGTCGTGCAAAACATTTTGGCTATTGATGAGGGGTTGTATGTCAGTGCACAGTCAGTGTACCTCATGAACAAGCTCCAACACATCCCTGGGATGGGACTAGGAAAGAGTGGCCAGAAGGGCATTACAGCATCGGCCGAAGTGCCGCATAATCCGCATACCTTTGGCTTGGGTTATCTGCCTACCAAAGAGGACTGGGTGAGAAAAGGCAAAGAAATGGCCGGGAGAGCCAGAGCCAAGCAGGTGGGGAAGCACTTTGAGTTAATGCATCGGCCTATCCAAGGCACCCTAAACGGACGCTTCGTCCGGGAGGAGGAAGACTTTCCATTCTGTGGCTTCCCCGAGCCGTGGTTGAACGTAGAGAAGAGGCGCTTGCAGGGTTTGAGATCTTCTTTGACCTGCAGTTATCCGGGGATGATGTTGCCACAGAGCAGACAGACCCATCAACTGAGGTTGAGCAGTGCAAGGATGTGGATTCCGAGGGCACCGAGTTTGAGATGGAGGTAGCACTGGCTTGTCTACTTTCAAATCCTCCGATCGTACATGAGTGCTTGGGGGATGATCTCTCAGTGTCTATGATCAGGAATGAAACGGCTGCGACCCCACCTTCAACCGTTTTGGATACGTCCATTGCACCCTCCCTCGTTTGGCAGTACGAGGAGGGATTCTTGTCAAGCAGCATCGGGTCAGGTAGTGAGCCAGAATCTGATTCCACCGAGTCTTGTGAGTCAGAATCAGGTTCCAGCTTGTTTGAGTCTGAGTCTGGTATTCTTGGGAGTGATAACCCGGATGCCACAGTCTTGTCCAGGTCATCTTTTTCTTGCTATTTTGAGTCTGTTGTAACAGAAGGATTGGATGGACTGGATGAAGTACTTAATGAGAATGGAATGGCTGCGGCTTTTGAGTATTTTTCTGTGCCTTTGATTTATTGTATTAATCAGGACTTTCAAAACTTCGATGAAAACGACGAGGAAGGAATTCCTCCAGTTTTGAAATATTTGCTAGAACAAGAGCAGGAAAGGTTTGTAAAATTGCTGGTTGATGAAATCATCCAAATTAATGCTGGTACTAAGAAGGACCCGCGGCTGGTCCAGATCAGGTCCACGGTGTCTTCGGAGGAACGTGAGCGCTTAGTCGCTTTATTAAAAGATTTCAAAGATGTTTTCGCGTGGTCCTACGAAGACATGCCTGGAATCGGTCCTGAGATTGTACAGCACCGGATCCCTCTTGACCCAGAGGCCCGACCTATCAAGTAGAAGCTCAGAAGGATCCGCCCGGATTGGGCTCTCAAGATTAAAGAAGAGGTCACCAAGCAGATTGACGCTGGGTTCCTGCTAGTATCCAAATACCCAACTTGGTTGGCCAACATAGTTCCAGTGCTGAAGAAGGACGGCAGAATCTGGGTATGTGTGGATTTTAGAGATTTGAACAAAGCCAGTCTGAAGGACGACTTTCCTCTGCCACATATTGATGAGTTAGTGGACTTCACTGCTAGGCATGCGCTGCTTTCGTTCATGGATGGATTCTTAGGCTACAATTAGATAGTAATGGCACCCGAAGACCGGGAGAAGATTGCTTTTACCACCCCGTGGGGGACATATTGTTACAGGGTGATGTCATTTGGGTTAAAGAATGCTGGAGCTACATATCAACGGGCTGCGACCACGATATTACACGACATGACCCACAAAGAGGTTGAGGTGTACGTGGACGACATGATTGTCAAGTCCAAGGAAAGAGAGGGCCACTACACCGCCTTGCAAAAGTTCTTCCAAAGGATCAGAGAATTCCGGTTGCAGCTGAATCCTCAGAAGTGTACGTTTGGTGTTACAGCAGGGAAAATGCTGGGGTTCTTGATTACACAGAGAGGTATCGAAGTCGACCCTTTCAAAATCAAGGCCATCTTAGAAATACCACCACCAAAGACTGAAAAGGAGGTGCGAGGCTTTTTGGGTAAAGTGCAATTCATAAGACGGTTTATTGCTAAATTAACCTTGACTTGTGAACCACTCTTTGGTCTTCTGAAGAAAGGAACGAAGTTCCAATGGGACGACCGATGCCAAGCTGGCTTTAAACAGATCAAGCAATACTTACAGAACCCACCCGTGTTGTCACCGCCTGAGCCGAGGAAACCGTTGATTTTGTACCTTTCAGTGACTTAAACTATAATGGGCTGCATGCTTGCGCAAGAGTCTGAGGACAAGGTGGAGAGAGCTATCTACTACCTGAGCAAGAAGATGCTGGAATACGAGACCCGCTACACCCTGCTGGAGAAGGCTTGCTTGGCCTTGGTATGGGCTACCAGGAAGCTGCGGCACTACCTGTTAGCTCACTCTGTAATGTTGGTTCCGAGATTATATCCCATCAAATATCTCTTCGAGAAACCGGCACTTACAGGTAGGCTAGCCCGTTGGTTGCTTCTGCTTTCCGAATTCGATTTGAAATATATGACGCGCAAGTCAGTAAAGGGGAGAGCAGTAGCGGAGTTCCTAGCCAATCACCCTGTGGACGGGGATGAAGCAGTTGAGTACCTATTCCCAGACGAGGCCATTTTACATGTCGAAGACGAAACTTGGACGATGTACTTTGACGGAGCGTCAAACCAATACGGGTATGAGATAGGGGTGTTGCTGATAGCACCCGACAATTCCCGTATCCCTCTAGCATTCAAACTCTGTTTCAAAGTATCGAATAACGAAGCAGAGTATGAGGCATGCATTGCTGGTTTAGAAGCTGCCCTAGAGCTAGGGGTAAAACGGTTGGACGTCATCGGGGACTCGAACCTTGTTGTATCCCAAGCTAAGGGAGACTGGAAAGTCAAAGAAGAAAAGATGAGAATCTACCACCAGACCTTAGACTTGCTAATTCCTCAGTTTGAGAAGCTGAATTTTGCTCATCTGTTAAGAGAGAACAATAGGTTCGCAGATTCACTAGCAACTCTATCTTCCATGATAGACATCCCTTTTGGAGTCCGGATGCGTCCGATCATCATTGACCAGAAATTTGCACTGGCCTACAAGCTGATTGCTGCCATAGAAGAAGTTCAAGATGCGAACCCCTGGTATTACGATGTTTGGAACTTCTTGAAAAAAGAGACGTATCCACCAGGGGCAAATGCCAAAGATAAAAGGGCAATTAGAAGAATGGCTGCTTAGTTCATCATCTATGGGGGTAAACTGTACAAGAGAGGTCATCTGGAGATGCATAAGCTATGTGTTGATGCCGAAGAATTGAAGCGCCTGATGGAGGTCATCCATGGAGGAGAGTGCGGAGCGCACATGAATGGGGTGATGCTAGCCCGAAAGATTCTCAGACAGGGTTACTACTGGTCCACCATGGAGGAGGATTGTATTGGCTTTGTCCGGCGATGCCACAAATGCCAGATCTATGCGAACTACATGAACATTCTGCCGTCAAAGCTGTACAATATGACTTTGCCATGGCCATTTTCAGCCTGGGGGATTGATGTGATCAGGGCTGTCACCCCGAAGGGGTCTAATGGGCATGAGTTCATTCTGGTCGCGATAGACTATTTCACAAAGTGGGTTGAGGCCCAATCTTATGCAGTGTTGAAGGCTTCACATGTTGCGAAGTTCATCAGGAACAACATCATCTGTCGCTACGGAGTCCCGAACGAGATTATTTCAGATAATGGTTCCCACTTCAAGAAGGAAGTGATCGACTTGTTAGAAAAATACAATGTGGCTTTTCACAAGTCATCCACATATCGGCCACAAACCAACGGAGCAGTCGAGGCCGCCAACAAGAACATCAAACACATTTTGCAAAAGATGGTGGAAACCTATCGGGACTGGCCAGATAAGTTATCGTTTGCTCTGTGGGGCTATCGGACGTCAATCAGAACTTCTACTTGAGCGACTCTGTATTCATTAGTCTATGGGATGGAGGCCATTCTACCTATCGAGATTGAGGTTCCGTCATTGCGGGTATTGGCTGAGTGTCAAATAGCCGAAGCAGATTGGCAGCAGAGTAGATTCGAAGAACTCATGCTCTTTGATAAGAGAAGGCTGAAAGCACTGCACCATGTTCAAGGTTATCAACGACGAATTGCTAGGGCTTTCAACAAGAATGTTAAGTCTAGGAATTTGAAAGAAGGAGATTTGGCGCTCAAAGACAACCGAGCTCCCATCCACAACCCTAGGGGCAAGTTCAGACCCAATTGGACTGGCCCTTACATCATTAAGTCTATTTGGTCAGGTGGAGCTGTTGTTCTAATGGACCTAGATGGCTTAGAGTTCTCACAGCCGATCAACATGGACAAGTTGAAGAAATATTACCTCTGAGTGGCTCGCTAGGCCGAAAACCAGAAAGGGCGACCTAGGCAAAACTTAGAGCATGAAAATTTTGAAATTATAAAAACTGAGCTCGCAAGGTTGAAAACCCGCAAAGGGCGGCCTTGGCAAAAGTTAGAGCGCAAAAGGAGAACGTAAATACTCGAGTGAACCCAAGCTGAACTACGTAAGGCTTGATTCCCATCTTTGGGATATATAGGCAACTTCATCTTGAAGTCCAGCCATAAACATTTCCCCGATCAACTTTGTCCATGTGATCATGTTTGGTCATTTTTGTCTATTCTGTGTTCAAGAGCTCGGTTGTGATCTCCGGTGCAGTGCTACTCAGACTAGGGGCAACTTTCCAGTTGCTGGAATCCGGGGTTGTGCATCTCAGTGACAGATCTCAAGCGTGTCCAGTTCTGATCCATATCGAAAATGGTTTTGAAAAGTTTTAATAAAAGTTGATTTTGCTCAAATTAATCTTCTTATAACTTAGACCATTTTTTGGACCAAACGGAAAATTTTCAGTACCCACAACCTTCAATTTTATTGATTTCAATACAAAGTTCTCCTGCTCTTGAATACAAATTGAATTTGCTTTTTTATTACGTTCATAAAGAAAACTTGAAAGTTTTGATTAAAGAAAATAAATTCGGGGCATAGTCAGGTGTTCCTGCGTCCCCTCCCAGAGCTTGTTGAAGCCTCTGATGCCAAAGTGGGCCCTACCTGTGCCTTTTCATTGAGCCAATCTATGCACTCATCAGAAAGGGTGTAGCTGAAAGTAGGAGCGGGGGCCAGAAGCTCTCTCGTCCTCCAGGCTGTGGCATACCGAGCTAGCTGCGTGCCTCGGACCGGAAATGTAGCAGGGTACTCAATCCCCTCTTCTGGGCAAGTCTGATCGTGTCCGAACTGACGCCGGAACCGGAATGGAAAATAGAAGACACAGTCTGTCATGCTAATCAACTGAATCCTGGGCTGACGGGTCATGTTGTAACTCATTGCCGGCAGATTGAGCCAAGGACAGCGCCAAGCAATACGGTCCGCGGACAAACGGCACATCCAGTCGTACCACCATCCCTCATCCGGGGCATCAACTAGACATCGTCGAGAGAAATAGCTGCGAGCTGAATACGTTGAACATGAGTCCACCACTCTCAGTTTGTCCATCAACCATACCTGGGGAGGGATGAAAAATGAGAGAATACAGAATAGAGAGGTGTACGTTGAGAGAAAAAGTAAGCAAAGGGTTTTGAGAGAAAAATTGAGCTTGAGGGCTGAGTGATGTGAGCAATATATGTGAGGTGGGGTGGGAAAAATTACCTGCAATAGTAGTGGACTCCCCACAAACCTAGCCGTCTCCCGGCGATGAAAAGCATCCAAGCCTATCAATGTCTCGGCCAATGTCATAGCAATGCAGCTTTTGCCCTCTTTCAGGCCCTCGGCGACCTTAATCAAACGAGTGCTAAACCCCCCGGAGCCCGGGACAAGCAAGAAATGGGATAGCAAGCATAAGCAGAGCGCATGTCGCCGATAACCCTGTCAATGATGGTCGCCGCGGTCACCAGCATCAAAAAACCGACAAACCAAGCTTCGAATGTCCGGTTCTCCATCATGAATCAATGACCGAGCGTCATGCAAAGTAAGGCCGCGTATCCGTCCTAGGGCTTGGACGTGGCCGAACCGGAGTTGAGGCAGGATTTCTTCATTACGCTCGGATTCCATCAAAGCTTGGAAATCCTCGTAAGTAGGACACATCTCTTGGCCGCAAAAGCTAAAGACGTGTGTTACCGGATTCCAAAATCTTGCCACGGCATAAAGGAATGGATAACGCAGCGGGGTGCGACTCAATGTGAATAGCACATTTATGCCGAAGCCCCGGAAATTCAGCTTTTCCGAGCCATCCAAGTTGGTAATCCAATTTGAGAGATTTTAGACAAGAAACTCTTCCATTTGGTGCAAAACAGTGTTGAAATGAGCAAAACTACGAAGCTGAGGCTTTTTGTAAAAGATAAGATGTGAGTGGAAGACATGTGTCAATATTCTGGAGGTTCTCACTATTTTTGGCCGGTCGACCAAAAATAGTGCCGACCGACCATCATTTTTGGCCGATCGGCTAGTAATGTTGGTCGGTGGCCAGTTCTT
Source organism: Camellia japonica (assembly GCA_030407325.1). NCBI lineage: Eukaryota > Viridiplantae > Streptophyta > Magnoliopsida > Ericales > Theaceae > Camellia > Camellia japonica. The sequence goes on along the minus strand of JAPPVO010000014.1, from coordinate 89,045,966 downwards.
GTGGTCGATGACCTCTCCTTTTGGCCGATGGCCTTCTTTCTCATTCCCTGAGCTGTTTATGTTTTGAACATGTTGAGAACTTATAACTGGTTCCACTTCAAGTGCCTTCCGGTGATGATTTTGCGAAGTCACTCCTGTGTTACTTCAATTTGCTTATCGAGTTGTCATACATTTGTTTATCGAGTTGTAATTTACATTCTTTAAGTCTATGCTTTGCTTATCGAGTTTTATTTTCACTTGGTTAGCTTATCGAGTTCTTTGTTTTGATTATCGAGTTGTTTTTGTCGTTAATCGGTTCACTACCTGATTATTACAATGCAAGTGCTTAATTTTCAAACAAAAGTTCAATCTCATTTACATTGTTGTGTAATGCGATGCGATGCATAGAAAGTACAAATGTAACACTTTTTTGAACAAAACAGCTGTTTCATTTCATCATATCATCTTTTTGCAAAAATACATAGTTTTGAGAAAATAAAACCTGCCTGCGGCAGTACAATGTGCTCAAACTACCAGTAAAATGGAAAATAAAGCAAACGAAGAAGAAAAACAACAAAGTGTCTGAATAAAGAAAAGGAACAAAAGCAGCAAATGTCTAGATCAACATCAAGGGTCTCAAGCACGGGAATCCGTCCGGGTCCTCTTCCTGGACAAAGGTCTAGGAGCATTGTCGCCGGCTCCATCATTTGAGTCCGAGCCCAAGCCATCTCCACTCTCGTCCTCAGACGACTCTGCCTCCGCCTCAGACTCATTGTCGTCTGGAATCGGCGCCCGTGAGCTGCTCCCAACATGAATACGTCCGGCTTTGGTGCGGGGGTATATTGTGGTCCCTCTCCCTACTCTCCCTGCTCCTCGAGCAGATACAGGTGGTCCTGCTAGAGCGCCTCCTGCAGCCGGTATCTGGAATAGAGCCTGAAAAGGACAGTGTGCAAATGCATCAGTTATGCTACGCAAAGCAGAGTATGAATACCGAATACAGCGTATGGGTACAGTGTACGAATGCTGTGAGCAGTGTATCAGTACAGAATGCAGTGTATGAGTACAGTGTATGAATGTCGTAAGCAATGCTGTGAGCAGTACATGAGTTACAGTGTGTCAGTGCCGTGAGTGCTGTGTATCAAGTGCCGTATTGATAGTGTGATGCATCAGATTATGTATGAAACAGATTAGGCAGAATTTGAGACTGCGGTTGAAAGAACTTACCGGGATATTGTAGATGGTCAACAAGTCGATGCACCGCTGCAACATCCCTACCGCTGAGGCTGTCAACTCCAAGGACTGGTGAATGTACTCGACGGAGGCCTGCAAAAGTGTTAAAATCATTAGTATTCTGCAGGATATCAAATGAATTGAAATGACTGTATAGAATGTAAAGTATAGTAGTATATACCGGGGTTGAGCCATAGACTCCGACAAGCTCATAATCAGCTGGAGGAGGAGTGATGGGAATCTGATAAGTCTCCCCACCCTGCCCTCGGCACGTGATCGTCGTGGGCATCTCTGGCCATCTTGCTCCCTGTCCTCTCCGAGACCTACTCCTGCCTCGGGCTGGAGGTGCCCTCGGTGCCCTCAGTGCCCCTGCTCTGGCCGCTGGCGCCGTAGGCCTCTCCCTCTCAACTCGGCGAGCACTACTCAGAGGCGGCATCAAATAGGCCTAGATGAACTCAGTGTAGTCGCCCTCATCTCGAAAGTGCTCCGCATCCCAACCTATCATGAAATCGGCCATCTCCTGTGGGGTGTACCTCTCTGTCTGCCTCATGGTCGTAGGAGGCAGCTCCGGGACTATCTGCTCCGATAAGCCTAAGGTCTGGTGCAGAAAGCGTTGGCCCAGGCAACAAGCCCGTTAGACCGGGCCCTCTAGCAGAATCCTGAATCGGGCAGTCTCCTCAGCGCCCGCATACCGATCCCTCACCGTGTCCGACAACGGAGCCCAGGGCTGCCAAGTGATCTGTAAATGATACACAGTTTATTATCCACTGTTATTGAAAGAATAATGTAAAGTGAAGCTTAAATGAACTGTAAATTCTAAAATACCTCTGCGGCGGTGATGGTATCGAAATACCGGCGGAAGAATATGAAAGGCTCCCGTGGCCTCTGCTCGCATCTCACGTTGAAGCGGTAAGAGAATGAAACGCCAAGGGGGACCTCCTTATCTGGCACTAGGACAAGCCTCGGGAAGTAGGCATATACCCACAACTGCAGAGTGTAACAGAGTAAACATCAGTACGCTTATCAGATAAAGTAGAATGTAGAATAAAGCAGAAATCACAGAACCATGTATTGTGCAGTATGTGAAGTGTATTGTGCAATATGTACAGTGTGTAAGGCAGATTATATGAGTGTCATGTGTGCAGTACACAACCAGTGTGAAGCAGACTGCATGTGTGCAGTGTACAGTGTACAAATAATGTAAAGTAGAAATGTAAAACAAAAAAAGAAGGTGTACCTCCCAAGCTCGCCAATAGCCTCCGAGCAACTGTCCATTGCAGCGAGAGGATGAGCTCATATATCCGTAGAGTGTGGCCAAGCCAGCGCCACCCCAGTCGTAACGCCAGATCCGCGTCATGTCAACCAATGCACTCAGCAGACAAAGGGGCACAGTGTTCGCCCGGTCGGCGAAGAGAGTGGTCCCTAGCAGGAACATGAGAAAGCCGCGAGCGTACTGCTCCTCCTCCTTCCGGGTCGTAGGCACCTGGATGCAGAAGTGGTCCTCGAACCATGAGTACCTCACAAACCCTGGCCGGGCAAGAGGTTGCTAAGTACCAAGCAAGTGCAGCTGAGTGGCATCCCACTCGTCCATATCTGTATCAAAGGAAATCGGATCACCCCCTACTCCGATGCCTGTGAGCATGGAGAAGTCAAAAGGAGTCATTGTCATCTCCCCGGTAGCAGAAAGGTGGAAAGAGTCGGTGGTGTCCCACCACCTCTCCACCAAAGCAGCAAGAAGGGGCCTGCTCGCAGTGAGGCACGAGAGTCCCATGCAGAAGGTCCCAAAACCGGCCTGGTCGATGATACGGCGAACCGCATCGGGCAGCACCATATACCAACCACGAGCAACGACATTCCCATACCCCCGGAAGGCATGGGAATCTCCCTGTGTTCAAAGACAAATAGATGCGAAGCCGTGTCAGATATACAGTTTTGAAAAGCACTCAGAATTGTTGAAAATGCAGTGTGTGTGCATGCGTTTGAGTGCGCTCAGAATTGATGAAAATGCAGTGTGTGTGCATGTGTTCAAGATTATACAGATGTCGGACGTGGGTGCGCCCACACATGAACTATAGCATATGATGTGTTAGTGTGTTTGGGTTATTCAGTTGAAAATTCAGTGTGTGTGCATGTGTTTGAGTGCGCTCAGAATTGATGAAAATGCAGTGTGTGTGCATGTGTTCAAGATTATACAAATGTCGGACGTGGGTGCGCCCGCACATAAACTACAGCATATGATGTGTTGGTGTGTTTGGGTTATTCAGTTAAAAATGCAGTGTGTGTGCATGTGTTTGAGTGCGCTCAGAATTGATGAAAATGCAGTGTGTGTGCATGTGTTCAAGATTATACAGATGTCGGATGTGGGTGCGCCCACACATGAACTGCAGCATATGATGTGTTAGTGTGTTTGGGTTATTCAGTTGAAAATGCAGTGTGTGTGCATGTGTTTGGGCGCGCTCAGAATTGATGACAATGCAGTGTGTGTGCATGTGTTCAGGTTTATACAGATATCAAGTGTGGGTGTGCTCGCAGTGAACTACACGTATGATGTATCAGTGTATCAGGTTTAAACATTTAAAGAACAGGATTGACCATCGCAGTCATATGTTCTACATTGCGGGAAATGAAACAGAGGAAGAGTGTACCTCAGAAGCGTCATAGGATAGATGTGACTCTGGCTCACGTTACAAAAGCTCTGGTGGTGCGCCCCTCGCATGACTCCTGAACTGATGGAGGCCATCAGGAGGCAATACGTGTATCGTTGGCCAGTAAGTCGCCGGGTCGAATGGTCGGACACTGAGAGGCAAGAGCTTGACCCCGACGTCCACGTCCATTCCCGGGGGAGTCCCACCCTGCGGAATGTCGTCAGCCATCTCAAGAAGAGTGCGAAAATGGCCGAAAATGTGGAAAATGGGCGAGAATGTGAAAAGTCAACCCAAAAGTCAACCCCGAGAGGGTGAAAAATGGAAGGAAAGGTCAGAGTTTGGAAAAAGGCACGAAGACCGAGGAAAACTTGGGGAAAACAAGCCCCAAGTGGTGGAAACTGAAGAAAAGTCACCGAAACTGAGATTTTTTCGGTTCAAAGTGTGCAAAATCGGAAGAGTTTCGCGAATCGAACGACGAAAAAGCGATGAAAACAAGAGAAAAGTGCGGATCGAAGGTTGGAAAATCACCTAGGGAGAGAGATGAGGGATTTTCGAGCTAGGGTGAAGTGGAAATATAGGGTTTGGAACCCTATATTTAAAGACCCGTGGCTAAATGTCAAAACTGCCCCGACACAGCCATTTTTGGCCGATCGGCTAAGTATTTGGCCGATGGTCTCGTTTGATGGCCGATGGATGGCCGGTGGCCTTCCCTTGTGGCCGATGCACCTCCTACACCATTTTTTGGGTCAAATATGATGTTTGGCACCTCCATTCCTTAAGATAGTGCAAGAGAATGCATTTTTGGAGCTTAACCGGCCTCCGTTTTGACCTCGGACCGTGCCTTCTGTGTGCGATGCTCGAATACACACAAGGTGTATCCTTTTTCGTATCCTTTTGTATCTTGCAAGTTTCGCAAATCGCTTTAAATGTGTTGCATTACAATGTATTGTCATGTTTATAATAAACATGTAGTGGTTATACTTTGTTTCGTTCTTGTATTCAACATGCTTTATCTTACATGTGTTCAAGTTTCTCTTATTTCACACATTGTACACGTTGTTGCGTGTGCTTTACTTACATGTGTTCAAGTTTCTCTTATTTCACACATTGTACACGTTGTTGCGTGTGCTTTACTTACATGTGTTCAAGTTCCCTTATTTCACACATTGTACACGTTGTTGCGTGTGCTTTACTTACATGTGTTCAAGTTTCTCTTATTTCACACATTGTACACTTTGTTGAGTGTTCTTTACTTACATGTGTTCAAGTTTCTCTTATTTCACACATTGTACACGTTGTCGCTTGTGCTTTACTTACATGTGTTCAAGTTTCTCTTATTTCACACATTGTACACGTTGCTGCATGTGCTTTACTTACATGTGTTCAAGTTTCTCTTATTTCACACATTGTACACGTTGTTGTGTGTGCTTTACTTATATGTGTTCAAATTCTCTTATTTCATACATTGTACACGTTGTTGCGTGTGGTTTATTTACATGTGTTCAAGTTCCCTTATTTCACACATTGTACACGTTGTTGCGTGTGCTTTACTTACATGTGTTCAAGTTTCTCTTATTTCACACATTGTACATGTCGTCGCGTGTGCTTTACTTACATGTGTTCAAGTTTCTCTTATTTCACACATTGTACACGTCGTCGCGTGTGCTTTACTTACATGTGTTCAAGTTTCTCTTATTTCACACATTGTACACGTTGTGGCGTATGCTTTACTTACATGTGTTCAAGTTCCTCTTATTTCACATATTGTACACGTTGTCGCGTGTGCTTTACTTACATGTGTTCAAGTTTCTCTTATTTCACACATTGTACACGTTGTCACGTGTGCTTTACTTACATGTGCTCATGCCTTTCTTGCTATACACATTGTATGCGTTGTCGCGCATGCTTTACTTACGTGTGTTTATTCCTTGCTTGACCCATTGCTTGCGTTGTCATGCGTGCTTTACTTACATGAGTTGTCATGCATCCTTCCGCATTGTTATGCGTCACACCTAAGTTGCATTGTTATGCACACTTCACATGCGTTGTCACGCAGTTTTGATTGCATTGTTATGCATGTTTCTAACAATATTGTACCTATTAAGTTTCTTTCTTTTACAGGCACGATATTGTATGTACGGTTCATTTAAAGCTGGCACGACCAGACGGACCAGACAGGTATTGCATTCTCCACGTGAGACGTAGTGAGAATTGAATGATTCTCTTACATCCTTTCTGCATTGTAATGTAGTTTGGTTGGTTTTTCCTTGCTTAAAACTGTTGCATGTTATGCTTCGTTACAGCTTTCTTTACGTGATCATAAGTTACGCCCGGCTTTGTGCATTGTTCTTGCATCTTGCCCCTGCCTGAGGGCGCATATCTTTGCTTCTTGTATGCTTGTCTGAGTCTTCAGCCTTGTCAAAAATGGGTCGTCTCTGGGCTTTGACACTCACTCCCGTCATTTTTATGAATTTCGAGTTCTGTCAAAGAGGGGCAACTATAGACACCCCATTTTTTACCGTCCTCAAGACTTGGATGTCATCGTTTGAACACTCGGTGATCATCCATAATTGTGTTCGTTTTAAGTTCCTGGAGGTCTCAGCCGTGTACCTTGCCTCAAGATCTCTCAACTTGTCTATTTTGTGCTTGGTTGTGGACCAAGCACTTGTGTTTTTTCTTTTAAGGGAAGAGGGTGGCTTGTTGGCCATTTCCTCAACCCACCGGCCAAGGCTTTGTGCCACCGGCCCCTTCTTTTTTGCCATCAGCCAAATGTGTTGGCCGGTCGGCACTTTTGTTGGTCGGCCGGCCACCTTTGTTGGTCAATCGGCCATATTCTCCAGCCAACCACTTTCCATTTGCTTTTGGTAGATATTTTGTGCCAGCTGTCACAGCTGGCATCCACAATTTACCCCTTCCATACATGTGTATGGAGGGATTTGCCCCTTGCTTAGCTTCTCCAAGAAGCTTTGCAAAACTGGATTTCTATAAGAGGAGGGCCTCCCCTCCCTTTCCAAAGGTTCAGCCAACTGAGATACAAGTTAGATATAGCTCTGTTTATATCTCCATCTCTCTAGATTTGTGTGTGTATTAGTGATCAAAAGTGTGTTTTGTTCATATTTTTGCACACAAGCACCTAGTATTACACCATCCTTGAGTTGCTGAGGTGCTAGGAGGTTGATTTTGGACTTCTTGAGTTGGTTTTGATCAGAAGGAGGTGTTGGAGTTGGTGTTCTTGAAGTGCTCTTCAAGGGTGAGAAACTACTCCTTTATTCCCCATTCTTGCATAAGCTTTTACACATACTTGCATATTGTTTCGAGCTTGACTCTAAACTAAAAGAAGTTCTGATTTTGTATGCTTGTTATAGTTGCTTAAGGTCACTTTTTGATTGGGGGTTGTCTACCCCCTCTTAGGCCTTGTTTGGCCTTATTTTGTGCCTTTGCTTTTGAGCTTTGGTATCATCTCATTTTGGCCTTCTCATCACTGAAATCTAGAGGATTTTCAGTGGTGGAGAAGTGGTTTTGAAGTCTTGAATAGGGGAGGGACACCCCTCTCCCCTTATGTCTCATATGCTTATGTTAATGGTTTAGTATGGTAGCATGTATGCCTAGTTTGTTTTAGCACCATTTCAGTAGGTATTTGGTGTTATTTTGGCATGTTATACCTCTGTTTTAAGCTGGTCTAATGGTCTCTTGCATAGATCATACACTTGCCTTGCAATCCTCTTGTTTGCCTCAACATGCATCATGTTGTAACGTGTCTTTCTAGCATGATTTTGACTCGGCTTTAAGAAGCTTTTATCCATGTTTTGGTATGCTTGAGGTCTGATTTTGGTTGTCTTGGTCATCCATGACTTGCTTTGTATAGCTACCATGCAATCTAGCTTGTAGGCTTTGAGTATTAAATCCTCTAGCATGCTTTACTTGGGCCGTTTCAGTGATTTGGCATCACTTATCATTTTATTTCAGTCCATGTTTCATGCTTGTATGCTTGCATTTGCTATTCTTTCAATACTTTGAAGAGTTGGTGTCTTATGCTCCATGTTTGGGTCATTGCGCACGTCTCCATGATTAGGTCTTTGGGATGCCATCACATTGGGTTTTGGGGCTTATTTTGGCATATTATAACTCTGTTTTTCATTGCATAATTCATGTCATATTCGGTTGTGATAGGCGTAGTGTAATGCTCCCTTTGTAGCCTTGCATGCCCCTTTGTTTGTGCCCATCTTTTTAGCATGTTTTGGCCTTATCACATGCATGTTCTAGCCTTGTTTGGGCTTGTCCTAGGATTGTTTTAAGTCCCCTTGACTAGCTTTGAGCATTGGGTCAATTGGCATGCTATGCTTCACTTGTGCACATGATTTGGCATCATCCTTCACATGATTTCAGAGTTCATTGCATTGTCACGTTATGATGTTCATCCCTTCTTGGTCATGCTCGAGAGTTGTGATCTTATGCCTTAATTCTTGAGCCATTAGGCATGCATGCTTGTTTGCATTTCATGCCTTCATTTTACCATTTTGGCCACTGATTTGGGCATGGTTGAGGTCTGCCCATTTCGGTTTAAGCCCATCTTTGCATGTTGTTGCATGCTTATCCATCTTGCATGTTGTTGCATACTTGTTAGATTGCATGTTGTCGCATGTTTGTTGTTGGCATTGTTGTTGCATGCTCATTACATTGCATGTTTGCATGTCTAGGTTGCATTGCATTTTGCATGCTTGTTACATTGCATTTGACATGCTTATGATGCATTGCATGGCATACTCGCTTGCATTACATTATGTTTGGTTTGGGGTGTCAAACCAAACACGAGGAGCGAGGAACGTTCGTACTTGAAGTGACAAAACGTGCCTCAATCCTTAGTCGCCGACGCTCTTGATTAAGCATGATATAGTTCTAGGCATTCACTTGTTTTGTTGCATTCATTCCACATTGATTTGTACACTTGGCACCTTTGGCCATCATGCATTGAAATGCGTGATTGGTGGTCCGAGAGCCGAGAGCCATATTCCCTTGAGTTTATAGCATGATGGGGAGGGTGGCTGATCATACATTATCTTGTAAATGCTTTGCCATGCACTGTCTATCCTCTGCTGCAGCAAAAACAGAGTTCTGCAGGAAGATATGGCCGATCGGCCATCTTTAATGCCGACCGGCTACCAAAATCTAGCCGAGGCCCTCACAAATGGTCGATGACCATCTTTCCATGGCCGGTGGTCCTATCTCTTGGCCGGTGACATCCCAAAATGCTCAGGGAGTGGTTCAGAAGCATCACAAATATTTTCACAGTTCTCAGAGATGCAGAACAGTGCAAACAGAGGCAACATGTGGCATGGCAACGGATTTCCAAGCGAGGCAATCGAACAAGCATCATTCAAATATTCCGAGGCGGAGCTACAGCGACCCATTTAGTTTTAGTAGCTTAATTAATTTGTTTAAATTAATTAAGGGTTTTGTAATATTTAATTAGGTAGGATAGTTGATTATTTATTCGGTTTGTATTATTCTTTCAGACCCTCCGTCGAGAGGGCGAATTTTGTAATAAGTGTGCGTACATGTGTGAATGTCTTCCAACCCCACGTCTTTCTCTCTTTTACTTAACCGCTTACGATGGTTAGTTCTAGGTCATGTTTTGATTAGCATACTTATGATAGCATGTTTGCATTCATTCATTTGTCTTGCATGCACTGGACTCGGCGCATCGTACTAACTACATCGTATTTCGATTCCAAGTTGAATACATGTATCAATCGTTGCATTTCACATGCCATTTTAGATTACCTGAGCCTATTCTAGTTGCATTTTGCCTGCGATGCATTAGCCATTTTAACATGAACTAGGATCATGCATGATTTCTGACTAGTTTCTTGTTTTGGCTCGGAGTACTCGGTGAGTGTTTACGCTTTAGCATCCTTGCATGAGTGTGAGTGTTGCCATGATAGCATGCTTGCCATGAGGCTAACTGCTTATGTGATATAACTGCGTGAATGCCTGTGGGTGAAGGTTGGATTACTTGAATTGGAACAATTCATCAAAATCATGTTTTTCTAAGCCCACTTGAGGGTGGCAAATCCACGTCTTAGCCTACTTGCGAGTAGCACCTTCAAACCATTTTCAAACAAACATGAGATGTTTTGTTCCAACTTAGGCGATCTAGTCTATACTTGTATGCGGTGCGCATCACGTAGTAATGATAGATTAATACACCGGAATAAAAACGCATGTGTTTTCAAAAACAAAATATCATGTTAGTAAAGGCCGATCTTTTGATCGGGCGAGCAGGGGTGCTCATAGATGACCTTCCCCAATCGTACCTATGTTCCCGAGCCGAGGCAACTTTGATGATGACGGATACGTGGCCTTAGGCAATGAGTCAGGGTTTCCTAAATTCTCCCAAAATAAAATATTTAGGTGGCGACTCTGTATCTGGCAAAGCAGTCCATGTTTGGCACTTCTTTACAAAAATCAGTTTTCCAAAACGATTTGCTGGATTTGGACTCTTTGGTGATTTATCGGTCTTGCATTGCACTTTGCGAGACTAGATTCAGAACCATAACATTTGAGTCTGAACTGTAGTAGCATGAGGCCCTCGGGGCGCGTCTACACATATTGCATACAAAAAGTCGTCTTTGGTATGTCCTCCTCTTTCACACGCAATTGATGGTACCTTGATCTTAGGTCTATCTTAGAGAAGCAGCGAGAACCCCTGAGTTGATAAAAAAGGTCATTTATTCTAGGTAACAGGTATTTGTTCTTGACAGTGACTCTATTTAACTTGCAACAGTCAATACACAATCGCAACGAACCATGTTTCTTCTTGATGAAGAGAGTCGATGCTCCCTACGGTGAGGTGCTAGAGCGGATAAAGCCCTTGTCTAATAACTCTTGTAACTGCTCCTTCAGGACAAGAAACTCTGTCGATGCAAATCTATAGGGTGATATGGAGATGGGTCCCGTGTCAGGCACCAAGTCCATAGAAAACTCAATGTCATGGTGAGGCGGTAATTCTATGAGGTCCTCTAAAAAGACATCTAAATATTTGCAAACCACTCTAGGAAATACACTTCTAGTCGTACTACTCCCATCATCTATGAAAGTTGCAAGAAGAGAGCTAAGTTTGCCTCGACCACGTGGGTCATAGAATGGCGGCAATAATCTATCAGTTCTATTCCCCAGAAATGAGAAACAGTCACCACCCGATGTGTACATAATAACTCTCCTACTAATAGTCAATGATGGCTCGTAGGAGGACAACCAATCCATTCCAAGGATAACATCAAAACTCGATGTATCTATTAACACAGAATTGAAAAGAAGTTGACGATCAGTGACTTCAATTATACACCCACAACATCCTTGATTCAAGACAACTTTACCCCTGACAGGTGATTCTACCACGAGTGGAGACTCTAGTTGTTCACTTTCTAACCCCAAAATGAATACAAATGCAGACGCTATGAATGAGTGAGATGCTCCGGTATCTATTAACACACTGGCCCAAGTATTGAAAATAAGATAAGTACCTCTCACTACGGATGGTCCCGATGACTGATCAGACGGAGTAATGGCAAAAACTCATCCTTGTGGTCCATGCTCTCTCCAATCACCTCGCTGAGCATAGGCCGGTTGCACCGACTGTGTTGAAGTGGCCTCATCCACCACTCTTGGCACCCACCTGGACTTGACTGGACTGGCTGGGGTATCTGCCTCTAACCCTGGCCTACCTGATAACCTTCCATCTATTGGGATCCTAAAGCGCCGACCTCTCCGGCTAGCTGAGGGCAAGACTTTTTCAGATGCCCTGACTGCCTGTAATGATAACACATGGGTAGTTGTGCCCGCCCTTGAGATTGGATATCAGAATGAGCCGATTGCTGCTGTCCCAAACTCTGCCTACACTTCAAAGCCTTGTGACCCTGTTGGCCACATTTGAAACAAGTGATATGGCTCGGACCTATATTTCTCGAACTCTTCATAGAAACAGACCCTGAAGACTTGGCTTGCTGTGGTAATTATTAAAAAGAGGGGAAAAAAAAAAAAGAACCCCTTGACTTCTTGGAAGATCCTGTGTCACCTCGGGACTCCAAATAACCCGACCTCTTATGCCTATGTCTAGACTTCTTGGCCTCTAACATGATCTCCACATGTGTCATGGCTTCAACAAGCCTATCATATTCCCTAAACATATTGCCCATCACCTTCATCAAAATTTTTGGCCTCAACCTTTTCTCAAACTCCAAGCATCGACGCTCTTCAATCGCCACAAGCTCGGTTCAAAATGAGACAAACTAGTGAAAGTGCCTTCAAACTCTGCCGCCGGTGTATCTAACTGTCTAAGCTCCTTAAACTACTTTCTCAATCTCTCGCTAGCAATGGGAGGCAAAAATTTCTCTTGGAAAAACGTAAGTAAATGCCTCCCAAGTGTGCTCCATCCATTGCTTAACCGTCGTCCACCACTGATCGGCTTCACTCCTTAATTGATAAGCTGCCAATGCCACCCGAAGCTCTCCCTCATGAATATCTAAGATTTTGAAGGACTTAAGGATTTGCTCTAACCATTCATCGGCTTTCATGGGGTCGGGTCCACCACTAAACTCCGTAGGATTAGAACGAAAGAACTCCTTCTTCAAAAAAGAAGTCCTAGTTTCCCCCTCCATGGTTCTAGCCACTTTCTTGGCTCGAAGTATGTCCATGGACTCTCAAAGAGCCCCGGTCATTTCTTGGGCTAGTGCCCCCATTGCATCTTGGGCCAGAGGTGTGGCCACATTGTTTTGTCCTACCCCTTCTTCTTAAGGAGGAAGATCTTGCTGAGCTGCAATACCCCGACCACCCTGGCAATGTCTACCATGGCCTCTACCACGTCCAGACATCTTATACGAGAGTAAAGACAAAGTAAGAATAAGGCACAATCTATATACTTACACGTCACACCCGAAAAATATCAACCCTATTCATATATCTATTTCACATAAGACAAACCACATAAGCATATAAGCACATAGAGCCCATACTGATCACCCTCCTAAGACATCAACTCGTCTCACAACACTCAAGGACTTCTAAATGGAAAAAGCATTGATCATGTGCCTTTTTAAAGGGACTTTGATGAATGTGATAGGCACAAGTTGTATCATAGAAGTTTAACCCCATACCTACATAGCCACATAACACACAAACACATAACATGTGACAAAAACGTCCCATCCCTACATGATAAACCCATTATGGCATAAGCCACATCCCACGAGCTCCAGGTATTCAAACCCGGTTAGCTCTGATACCAATTTATAACTCCCTGATATTTCAACACCAATTATAATGCCAATTCAAGAATATCACGACCCCTAAGGATAGTTCAAAGTATAAAATAATCTGTTACACATATCAAAGTCTCTCTCTTCTCATTTGAACTATTCATAAGGTTACATCATTGTTTGAACACGGTATCAAAAGAATCAATAGTTCAAAGCATAAGAGAGGATACAAACAAAATGCCCTAAGGGCTTATATTTTTCAAGGATTTCCCTTGAGTACACAAAAGGTGGAGTTCTAACTCCACACAAAATGGCCCATGGCTTCATCACTTAGCACAAAAAGGAGCCTCTATACTCCCATCCACAATTATTTCTCCATATAAGTCACTTCGTTAATGCATTCACATCATTCCCTGAAAGGTTGTTAGTTTTGGGGTGAGCAATTGCCTAGTAGGAATACCATTAATAGATTACATAATTAATTGGGATACATATGATCATGCAATGCAATGGATGAGAGAAACCCAAGTCCACACCTTTGTAAAACATTAGAGATCAAATTAGACATTGTTCATGACTAATTATTTCTTTTTCAAAACCATGGGGTATAAATACACAATGATGTCCAAATACAAGAGCCATAAACTATAAGTACGAAATACATACATATAAGTATATAAAAAAGACAATCCCACATTTGTTGACTCCAAAAACAGCGGGACATTAGGTACCCAAGACCTTATTCCTCCACATTTGCCGACTCCAAAAACGGCAAGCTCGTGGACACTCAACATCATATTTTCCACATTCGCCGACTCTAAAAATGGCATGCTCGTGGACACCCTAAAACATTTCTCACATTCGTCTGGTGATAAGCATAAGATAGGGAATTGGGCGCCTTGACTTCCCATGCGGGTACTAATACACATAACACAATTCAAACCAAGACCTGACTCATAACCCGGACTGATATGCAATTTAACCCCCTTCTAATATGTTCCAAAAAATGACAATTTCAAATCACAATATAATTAATGAATGCATATTATGTATGAGTTCACAAATCTCAATTTCCCTTAGGGTGATTTTAATTCATAACAATCCAACTATTTAAGTATTTCCAATTAAGGTAATTCCTCAAGCCCTACCCCTCATCATCTTAAGATTTCGCAGAGAGTTCCCAATATTTCATGTTTCAACATAATAATCAAGTCAATACCTTCAATTTCATGATTAGGAGGCCAATTGAACCAAAATCCCCTTGTTGAACAACTTTGAAAACTAGGGTTTTAAGAAATTTGGGGCTTTTGCCTGCTTTACACATAAAGAGTCAATATTCACCATTTCTAACAATAATCAAGAAGAATATGCATAAATTTTTCCAAGATATGGAGTAAAACCACTTTTTTATACCTCAAATCCACTTTATAACACATCAAGCTTCATACCTTTAAATATCTATGCAACTATAATGGAAATACCACATATATATATATCCCAAATCAAAGATATAAGGAGTTAAAAGTACCCCTACCTCAAGATTGAAGAAAAAAGATGAATGCCCAACTCCAAACTTCAAAGGATGAGAAAACAATCGGTAGAACCTTCGATCTAGACTTGTTTTTCAACCCCCTATGAAGATCTAAGGTGAATGTTGGTAGAAATCAAGAGAAATCAAGTGTTTAGGGGCTAGGGTTTTAGAAATGGGTGATTGAGGAAGAAAAGATATAGAAAAGGTGAGAGAAATGATGTTTGGATTGACTTTTAAGTGTATTGCCCCGAACAGACTGCTCGAGAGAACTTTTCATAGCTCAAGTGAAGTGCAAAAATACAAGGAAATCGCTCGAGCAAACTTCTCATCACTCGAATGGTAAACGCATGGTCCCAGAAGTTTTGTAGAGCTGCAGTGAAAGTAATAGGAACCTCATTTCTATGCTCGAGCGACCACTTCACTGCTCGAACGGTCTCACCTACAAACAGGCAAGATACTGGGACTCCACGTCTCTGCTCAAGCGACCAATTAACCGCTTAAGCGGTCTCCTGGGATAGATTGTTACATTGGACGACCCCAATTTCTTATCCCTTTCAATTCTTTCCTGTATACTTGAGCAAAAGAGTGCCCATCATGTCAAGATGAGACTAATAGGTTTGCAAATGACGTCTTCCAAAGAAAGGTGAAAGAATGCGACACAATGATAGGATTGATGATGCATCTAATAAACAAGAACAAAATATAATCACAAGCTGGATTTTTTTTTTTTTTTTTTTTTTTTTGCCATTGAATTAAGTTATGCCTTATCGATTAGTAAGTTATGTTTGATTGACTAGTAAGTAGAGTATTATTGAATAATAAGTCGGTTTAATTAAGTAGTAAGTCAAGTTTAATAAAATAGCAAATGAAGTCTTATTCAATAGTAAGTGAGATTCAATTGAGTTGTAATTGGTGGCTCATTGTGTAAGTGGGGTTTAATTAAGTAAAGTCAAATCTAATGTAGTAAGTGGATTCTCATTAAGTAGTGTGATGTCCTGAGTCTTTTAAACCATGATTAGTGATGTTAATCTGGAGACTGAAAGTTATCATAGAACTATTCTTGTGTGGAGAGTCTCTTAAATCTCTTATTGTGAGAATTTGTTCCAAGTGACAGCTTGAGGGAGATGAGGTGCTCCCAGTAGATTGTTTTACAAGTCGAGGGACCGCTTGAGTGATCAAGTGGTCACTTGAGTGAAGAAGAGGGGGTTCCCCATATCTCGTTTTGCAGGCAGAGCTACTGAGAGGTTTCATTCACCACTTGAGCAGTGTAAAGACTGCTCGAGCGATCTGTGGGATATCAGTCACTTAAAAAGTGACTTTTAGATCATTTCCTTCACTTTTTATTTTCTCTCTTCTTTCCTCTTTCTAACTTCGAAAGCCCTAGCCACCTCTTTCTAGAAATCTTCCATTTTTAATTAGATTTACAACCCCATTGCTTGCAAAAGTTGGAGTTAGGGTAAGGATCAAGCTTTTTACCGATTGGATTGGAATTTCACAAAGAGTTCTTTTATAATCTAGCTTTTTGGTCTTGCATCTTGAGGTTGGATTAATTTTAACCTTGTATCTCTTTGATTTAAAGTTGTTTATGTGGTATTTCCATGACAATGATGAGTTGATTAATGTTTGAGTGTATAAATTGAAGTTTTCTTTCAAAAATAAAGATTTTTCCTACAATTTTCTCAATATTTCTACTAATAGCTTTCGATTATTGAATTTTTAGATGGGAACTAGTATTATATTTGTTGAAGGGACAAAATCCCCAAATTTTATGAAAACCCTAATTTTGAAAATTTAAAAATAATATAACTAAATGAAATTGATCATTTATTCTTTAAATTGATAATTGGCTTATGATATTAAAGTTTTATTTGAATGGAGAATTGTGAAGTTGAGATGTTCCTGAGATTTTGGAAATTGTCACTTTATATTTGTCTTAATTTCTTGGATTATGAAAGACCTCTTTTATCCTTATGAAAGTATGAATATTTGGAAACCTAGGAAAGATTGTTTAAAAGGGGTGGTAAATGGCATGTGAGTCCGAGTAGGGAGTCGATTTTTGGGAAAATGTTGTGTGTTGTTGGTACCTGCGCGGGAAAGTCTAGGTGCCTGTGGACTCGCCTTTTTCCGCACCCCCGCCTTTCGGGAAGGTTTGAAATGAAAGGCCTCATAGTTCAGACTTCCGTTGTTCTGAATCTAGTCTCACAAGTGTAATGTGAAACTGATAAACACCAAAGAGTCCAATCCGGCAAATCTTTTTGAAAAATCGATTTTCAATCAAATAATGGAAAAATTGGGCTACTTTGCCAGATTACAGAGTCGCCACCTAAATATTTTTTGTTTTTGGGAAATTTAGGAAACCCTGACTCGTGTCGAAGGCCACGCGTCCATCATTACCAAAGTTGCCTCGGCTCGGGAACTTGGGTACGAGGGGGGAAGGTCATGAATTGAGCACCCCCGCTCGCCCGATCAAAGATCGGCCTCTACTAATCATGATATGTTATTTTTATAAACATTATGCGTTCTTATTCCGATTATTAGCTAACATTACTATGTGATGCGCACAAGCAAGTATAGACTGAAATTGCAGGAATTAGAGCAGTTCAAGTCATGTTTGTTTGCGAAAATGGTTTGAATTTGCCACCCTCAAGTGGGCTTAAAGATGCGGATTTGCCACCAAACACAGTGGGCTTAAAACATGATTTGCCGCTCAACAAAGTGGGCTTAAAACATACATTTGTTGAATTGTTCCAATTCAAACAACAAGCCTTCATCTACAGGCATTCATGCAATTTAGAAAATAAGCACATAGCCTCATGGCAAACATGCTAATCATGCGAACATCGACACACATGCGATATGCTAAAGCGCAAAACTCACCTAGTACTCCAACCTAGGAAAGAAAACAAAGTTAGAAAAAATGCATGATTCCTAACTATGTTAAATGGCTAATGCAACACATGCAATATGCAATTAAATAGGCTCGGCTACTTAATCATGGTATTTGCAACACTTTGATAGCATGCTTTGAAACACGTATTCAAAGAAGTATTGAAATGACAATGCAGTTTGAATGATGTGCCAAGCCTCGGTGCATGCAAGACAAATGAATGGATGCAAACATGCGAGCATGAGGTATGCTAATTGAAAATGTCCCTAATCTAATCATCAAAAGTGGGTAAATAAAAGGGAAAAAGACATGGGATTGGAAGACATGCACACACGCACGCACGCACGCACACTTATTACAATATTCTGCCCTCGCGAAGGAGGGTCCGAATAAATAAGCCAAGCTAATCTAAGCTAAGCTAATTAAACTAATCTAATTAATCTAATTAGACTAATTATTACAAATCAAATGAATAACTAGCAAACAAATTACTAATTATTACAACACTTAACTAATTAGCAAACTAGTTAATCAAAACAAATGCACACTAACTAATCATGCAAAGCATTAAACTATGCTGCCACTGTTCTGCTTCGGGAAGTGGAAGATGCATGCGCTTAGTTTTCGCCTCGAAAAGTCCTCTGTTTTGCTCCAGAGAGGCTCTGTTTGCAGGGTTGAACACAATCCAAAATCTTTCTGCTCCATCTTACCAAATCTTTGCTGGGTATTACACCAGTGGCCTACCGGCCATGGAAGGTTGCTGCCGACCCTCTGCTGGTGTAGACACCCCATTTTTGACCGCCCTTAAGACTTGGGCGCCACTGATTGCTTACCTGATGGTGAAGGTTGTGTTGTGCAAAGGTTTGATTTTCTTCGGCAAAGAAAGCATCAAATCCCAACCTTACACCCCTTTTTGGACCAAAACTATTTTGACCAAAATGATTTTAGACGTTAAAACCCTCTCTTTCAAAATATTTTTTGAAAATTTCTCTACGATGTTTCGAGGCTCGCATTTCGTTAAATGTTGCGCTTTTCGGTAAACCGAGTAGGGACAAAGTGGAATAAATGAAGGAGAGGTGAACTCTTTGAAAAAAAAACTCTTTAAAACATCTTAGTTAGAGGTTTGGAGTTGAAGAAAATTGGAGGAGAGGGAAGAAACCAAGTTGGGGAAGAAGATGGGCATGAACCGTTAAGAGAAAGTCGAGCGGCCCTCGTTAAATCAGACCTATCCTTTTGTACACTTGGCTTTCAACTATGAGGCCACCACCATTGGAAAGTGGAGTTCTAGGGATTCATTTTACATTCAAGAATCTCCTAAAGCCAAGTCCGGATGAGGGAGGTATGACTGGTTGACGTTGGGCATCAATCCGTTTAGGATCAAAACTGGGCAGTCTTCACTAAAAGAGGCATATCTTTTTGCACACTTTGAATTTTGATGTGAGACTTCCACCATAGGAAAGAACACTTCCGGGACTACAATTTAGACTCAAGAATGACTTGCAAAGGAGTCTGGATGAAGGAGATATGCCCAATTGAAGTCGGGGCCAGAAACCGGTTTTTGCTTTCCAGCCACTAGTGAGGCTTGTCGGCCATGTGTCGACCACAAAATGGAGTTTGACGGCCATATGTCAGCCAAGAGTGACCCTTTTCGGCCACCAGTGGTTGCTGGTCGGCCACCAATGATGGCCGACTGGCCATGGGTGGAAAAAATCAGATATTTTGTGCAGATCTTTTCCTCCAGCTGTTTCACACTGCTCCAACTATTTCACATTGCTCCAACTGTCTCTAATTCAAATTTTTTTTGACCTGAGCTCTTGTTTTTCTATATATAGAGGCCATTCTCTATTGTTTTCAAGGTTGGAAAGTTTGGGAGCCACTCTCTCTACAATCCTCTCTCTCTACAATTCTCTCTCTAGATTTCTCTTTCTCTTACTCTTTTGTGCATACAAGTAGAGATACACATCTACTTTGCCTATCAACCCTTAACCAAAGTTGCTTATCTTTGGGCTGAGATTCCTTGGGACCTTCTTTGAGCTTTAGAAGGTGATTTTAGCTTGATTTGGTGCCTTATTTGTGCCTAAAGTGTGCTTTGCTTCAAGAGGTATAACCTTTACCCTTTAAGCTTGTTTTTCATACTTGTTTTTGCCATATTTTTGTATTGTTTTTGGGGTGGTTTTGAACTAAAAAAACCTCTGCTTTTTTTTGTGGGTTAAAAGTGTTGGTTTAAGACCATTTCAAGTTAGGGGGTGGTTCACCCTTCTCACTCCTTTGTTGTTAAAGTTTTTATGCCTTTATTCATCCCTTTCAAATGAACTTTTTTGGGCCTTTTAACCACTAAAATTCAGAGGTGTTGTAGTGGCAAAAACCTTATTTTGAAGTCCAAAATTAGAGGGGTTAGCCTCCCCTCCTTGTGTCTTGTTTGCGTGCCTAGTTAGCTTCATATGTTAGCATGTTTTTGTGGCTTAACTTAGCTTATTTCCAGCATGTTTTTGCCTCTAATTTGGGCTACTTTAGCTCTGTTTTGGGCTGTTTATGTTGTATGAGTAGTCTTTTGCATGGTTGTAGTGTAACCCCATGTTTTAGCTTATTGTTTTAGCTACTCTTGTCTTCATTCCATCATGTTTTCCAACTGATTTTGGGCTATAAAAACTCTCATGTTTTGGGGCTGAAGCTTGGGTCCTAAGGCCATTAAAGGTTGAGGGGTTGATAGCCCTTCTTTGTACCTTGTTTTGGAGGCCTTTGCCCTTGTGTTTCCCACCATTTTGCTATCTTTTTCCAAGCTTTTAAACAATGTTTTTCAGAGCTATTTCAGTGGATAAAAACATGTTTTGAAGTCCAAAAATGGAGGAGGTAGCCTCCCCTCCTTGTGTCTTGCTTACTAGTCTAGCATGCTTCATGTTTTAGCCTATTATTCTAGATTGTGTAAGCTTAATTTCAGAATGTTTTAAGCTATATTTTGGGTTGTTTTGCATCTGTTTTGGGCTGGTTATTGCTTTTGAGCTTTATATTGCATAGCTGTGGTGTAATTTCTTTCACTAGCTTAGTGTTTCTAGGCATTGAACATCATTTGTGTGTCTTGGTTGCATGTTTTAATGCTTTTTCATGCCTAATTTCAGCACTTAAAATCTCTGCAACCTTCCTCTTTGCTTCACTTTTTCATTTTCTTTGAGGGTTGTTTCAACCTTAGGGTTGTTTAAGCTTGAGATTGAGGCTCATGCTTAATGGTTTAATCCTCTTTTGAGGGTTCATTACCAACGACATGAAGCTTCCCTCATCCCTTGAAGTACCCCTTGTGTCATGACCCGAACCCGCCCCTATGGGTTAAGGCCATAACCGGCCAGTAATCAAGGGATTACCTACGGCCTCAAACCACATTTAGACATAACTCATCATAGTAAAGGGGCCAAACGGAAGCAAATTTAAAACTTTGTCCATAGAGCTGTGCTTATATGCACATCATAACATTTCACATAAGTATTCGTTAATAGCTCACATTAAAAGGGAAGTTAACATATAAGCTGTACGTACAGGATCATTCAAGTGTAAGTCAGTCAAACCCAAAGTTTATATACAAAAGTAGTTCAATGTTTTCGCCAACGTAACAAAACTATAACAAAAGAACAAAAGAGGTGAAGACAAGTCTCGTGCGTGAGACGTTGGGTTGACTCTTCAAAACCTTGACTGTTTCTCACATATTTCATCGAGGCTGGGTTTGGACATCCCTTGGCTCACCTACATACACATGAATGAGCGTGAGCGAAAGCCCAGTGAATAATATCAAATAAAAAAAGTACACAAATGAGATTCACACATATCAAACGGCCTTGGGCCATTCAGTATTTCACTTCGTGCAATATTCGGTACATTAGGTGATTCAAGCCCGAACATATCAAACGGCCTCTGGCCCACTTTGTTCTTTGATGAACAGCCTCAAGCCCAATTCATTCACATATAACAAATGGCCTTTGGCCCAATCATTCATGTCCAACGCCCTCCAACCCATTCATTGGCCCATTCATTCAAATCCAACGACCTCTGGCCTATTCATTGGCCCATTCATTTACATCAAACGGCCTCTGGCCTATTCATTGGCCCATTCATTCTTATCCAACGGCCTCTGGCTCATTCATTGGCCTATTCATTCACATCCAACGGCCTCTGGCCCATTCATTCATATCCAACGGCCTCTGGCCCATTCATTGGCCCATTCATTCATATCCAACGGCCTTTGGCCCATTCATTGGCCTATTCATTCACATCCAACGGCCTTTGGCCCATTCATTCATATCCAACTATCATTCGAGTCAGACTATCATTCATGTCAGACGGCCTTTGGCCCAACCATATGGCATAGCAAACATTTGTCCACAATCCAAATTAACAAGCTTATAAGACTTATAGGGAAATAAGTGATTGGACAAATAACATACTTCAAAATATCTTTATTAAGATATTACTCACACTGTTCTGCCGGTGGATTCACCCTTAAGCTCGACCCTACACATTACATAACACACATGGGTCACAAACGATTCAATCCGTTCTTAATTCATACCTCCCTCTTAGGCTTCTTTCTTATCCTTTTAATTCATTCATAATGCTCAATGTAGGGCTGTCCGCGGTTCGGTTTGGGACGGTTTACGGTTCGGTTTGGACCCGCCCGCATCTATGCGGTTTGGGAAAAAGTCAACCCGCAACCGCCCGCAATGCGGTTTGCGGTTTGTGCGGATAGGGTTCGCGGATGTGCGGGCAGTTGCGGGCGGTTTGCGGATTGAACTTTTTTTTCAAAAATTTATTTTTAAACCTTTTTTTTCTCCTATTTTTGAACAGATTCAGATTTCAGATTTAATAAAATTAACATACACAATTAATAACATACAAAATTAACAGAGTTTGTGCTGAAAGTTCATATTTTCACACACAGTTACTAACAAATTCATTTTCCCAGAAATGGTAACAGGGCACTCGACAGAGTAAGTATTAACAGACAAGTGCAGATATAAACAAATTCAACTAAGTATAGATATAACAGACAAGTATTAACAGGGTAAGTATTATTAACAAATTCATTTCAAGTACAGATATAAAAAAATAAAGATTTATCCAATGCAACAGTTCCACTCGATAGAGCAAGTATAACAGACAAAATGGAAAGGAAAACAAAAATATGAAAATACATAAAGCATTCAAAATTCAAAACCCAAAACTGACTCTGCTTGGTTGCCGAGAAACCAAAGGAAAAGGAAAGAAAAAGAAAAAAGGGGAAATGGACAACCCACATTACGCATTCTTTTCAGTTACCAAAATCCAAACAAAACATCAACTCATCATTACCAAATAACTACATAAATAACCAACCAACTACTAATCAATTTGTTTTTTCTTTCTTACATTTTCTTCATTTCTTAATGGCATTTCAATATCCCAGAATCATTTTCCGTTTTCTTTATTTTTTTTTTCTCGGCAACCAAACACAGATTCAACAAATTCCTTAAGAACAAACACACATCAGAGAGTGATCGGTGCAGAATAAACAGATCAGATCAGATTCCAAAACAAAACAAACACACAGAGAGAGACTGATGAGATAAGAGAGGGAGGGAGACAGATCAGATCAGAGAGATATCTGATATATATATATATATATGTATATTTATATAAAACAAAAAAAAAATCAACGATCGGGGCGAGAGAAAGAGAGACAGAGATTGAGAGAGAGTTTACCTGTGAGTAGATCGGCGGTGCGATGATCGGTGCGATGAGATGAACAACGAGAGAGTGAGAGAGTGATCGATCGGTGTATGAAGATGAACAAGAACAACCAACGAGAGAAGAGAGTGAGAGAGAGAGACAGTGATGAGATGAGTATGTATGAGGTTGAGAAAGTGAATGACACGGTTTAGGGTTTTTTGTTTTGTTTGTAATAGATTAGATGAGATGGGTGGGTGAGATGGTGAGAGATGGACGGTTAGATTTGAAAGGGGGGAAGAAAAAAAAATTTAATTAATTTAATGCGGGCGGGTTGGGCGGGTGCGCTTGAAACCCGCAACCCGCCCGTAACCCGAAATTTATATAAAATCCAACCCACACCCTACCCTAATGTGTTTGCGAAACCGCCCATGCGCGTGTGGTTCGGTTCGGGTAGGGTGGTTTAGGCGGGTCGGATAACCCTATGCCCAGCCCTAGCTCAATGCATGCCTAATAGTACTTAGAAGTGAAAGAGAACGGAAAATGAAACACAGAACACTTTTATAAAATTTCTGAAACAGGGATCCCCGCTCAAGCGTGGGTTCCCCCGCTCGAGCGGACCCTTATGGTCTGCAAAAGTACTAGTTGCCTCATTTTTGCGCTCAAGCGTGACTTCGGGCGCTCGAGCTGAAGGTCACACTACATGGCTCCCCGCTCGAGTGTTAATATCTCCGCTCGAGCGTACATCCAAGTCAGCAAAAAGTTCTGGGAGCTCGTATTTCACGCTCGAGCGGCGCTTACCACGCTCGAGCGGACATGCCGAATTCTGGGTTTTCTAGAACTGTTCTTGAGCTTCAAACTTGCATTCAAATCAACATATCTTGCATATTATGACTCAAACTTCACACATGCATTTACTAACATGATACAACACCAAATTCATCACATTATGAAGCTCAATTCCATGAATTAATTACATGCATGCTCCAAATTGCACCAAACTCATTTCCAACATAACAAATTCATGCATTCAAAACTCATACTCTTATGAATTGTACATGCATGTGAGATATAACTCTCATTCTCAACTTAGATGATGAAGAGATGGTCAAAAACATGAACTTCAATCAAAGATTCAACATGGATCATGTATTTCAAGCTCAAACATACAAATTCATGGCAATTTCCTACATGCATGTGTACATTGACTTCCAATTCATCAAAACCAACTAAATTTCATCATAATCAATTCAATGAATGTTCTTTGTCATCATTTAACTTTGAATTCACAAAGTTACAAGCTAATATCCATGCATTTACTCACCTAGGAGCTTCAAACACCCAAATTCTAGCTAATTCTTTGAGTTCAAACTCCAATTCTCAAGCCTTGAGCCAAAATTGCACAATTCTTCCTCTTTCCCTCTCTAGCCGACCCTCTCTCTTTTTCCTTAGAGTAATTTCAGCCAAAATGAATAAAAAGAGAGGAGTTGAGTGTATAGTGCCCCTTTTATATAAGTTCCCTTAATCACATTTATCAATATTAAATAATTGAGCACTATATCATCAGTTTAATCTAATTAATCTGATCTGAATTAATTTTCAATGAAATTTCACCGTAGGTTCTAAAAATTACACGAATCACAATGGCGTAGTCAATTTCAGTTTATGTGGCCGATAAGGCCTTCAATTTAAATTCTAAAGCAGATAATCAAATAGATTTTCCTATGGTGAACAGATAGAAATTCAAAACCACATATATTCACTTAGATGGCACTCAAAATCACATCAAACGCATAATCACATTCGTAATTAAGATTAATTAGCATAATACGGAGCAGGTTATCACAGTCTTCCCCTTTTAGGAAGTTTGGTCCTCCAAACTTATTTTAGCTTCGCCGGGAAACAAATGTGGGCAGCGTAGTCGCATTTCATCATCTTTTTCCCATGTGGCATCCATCCCATAGTGTTCTTTCCATTCCACTTTCTCCATTGGGATGGACTTGCTTCTCAATTGTTTCACTTACCGGTCAATGATTCGTTTCGGCCATTCGGCGTACTCCATATTTTCATCAAGAGCTACTCGGTGATAATCAATCACATGGAACGGGTCTCGAAGATAACCCCACAACATTGATACATGAAACATATTATGGATTTGTTCAAATCCCGGTGGCAAAGCAACTCGATAAGCAACTGGACCAAGCCTTTCCAGAATTTGAAACGGCCCAATGTAACGGGGCGATAACTTACCCTTCTTTCCAAACCTGACTTGGCCTTTTATCGGAGTCACACGGACGAACACATGGTCACCAACCTCATACTCGAGAGGTCTTCTTCGAACGTCTGCATAATTCTTTTGTCGGTCCTGAGTTGTTTTGAGCCTTTGTTGGATTATTTTGATCTTCTCAGAAGTGTCTTGCACAATTTCAGGTCTAAGTAGAGCTCTATCCCCGACTTCTGTCCAACAAATTGGTGATCTACACCTTCTACCATACAAAGCCTCGTATGGTGCCATACCGATGCTGGAGTGGAAGCTATTATTGTATGCAAACTCTGCTAGTGGCAAATAGTCTTCCCAACTCCCTTGAAAATCCAAGGCACACATCCTTAGCATATCTTCCAAAGTCTGTATTGTCCGTTCTGATTGCTCGTCTGTCTGTGGGTGGAAAGCGGTACTAAATCTCAATTCTGTTCCCATAGCCCTTTGCAAACTTTTCCACAATCTAGACACAAATTTCGGATCTCTATCCGAGACCATAGATACCAGAACTCTGTGTAAACGAACGATCTCATCAACATATATAGTAGCCAGTCTGTAAGCATCAAATGTAGTTCTAACAGGTAAAAAGTGTGCAGATTTAGTCAGTCTATCAACTACAACCCAAATAGAATCTATACCTCATGGAGTTCGAGTAGGCCAACAACAAAATCCATAGTCACATGCTCCCACGTCCATTCAGGAATAGGGAGGGTTGAAGTAGACCAGCCGGTTTCTGGTGTTCAGCTTTTACTTGCTGACATTGAAGACATTTGGACACGTACTCTGCAATTTCTTTCTTCATTTTAGGCCACCCATAGCTTTGTTTCAAATCCCGATACATTTTATTGTTACCCGGATGCATAGCAAACACTGATTTATGGGCTTCATCTAAAACCCTTTTCTTTAGTTCCGGAATATCTGGGACACACATTCGGTTTCGAAATCTCAACACTTCGCCTTTAATGCTGAACTCTGCTTTCGAACTTGTCTCAAATTCATCAATCACTTTCTTGAGGAATTCATCCTCTTTTTGTTTCTATTTAATCTCATCGATGATTGCCGGTTCGGCTAAAATAGCGGCTATCAATCCGTCCTGTTCACACAATACTACTTTAATTTCAAACTTCTCAAAATCTTGCAAGATCTCTTTCTGTTCAGTAAGCAAACAAGCCATACTGCCTATCGATTTTCTACTTAGGGCATTAGCAACTGTATTGGCTTTCCCGGGGTGATACTGAATTTCAAGGTCATAATCTTTTATCAATTCAAGCCATCTCCTCTGCCGCATATTTAGCTCTTTCTGTGTAAAGAAGTATTTCAGGCTCTTGTGATCTGTGTAGACTGCACATTTTGCTCCATACAAATAGTGTCGCTAGATTTTCAAAGCAAACACAACTACGGCCAATTCTAAATCATGTGTTGGATAGTTCTTCTCATGTGGCCTCAACTGCCGAGAGGAGTGGGCAATTACCCTTCCGTTCTGCATTAGTACACAACCCAAACCTTTATAAGATGCATCACTGAAAATTACGAAGTTTTCCGTACCTGTGGGCAATGTCAAAACTGGTGCAGTGGTCAATCTTGTTTTCAGTTCGTGAAAGGCAGCTTCTCTTTCGTCATTCCATTCAAATGATTGCCCTTTGCGTGCCAGTTGGGTAAGAGGTACGGCTATTTTTGAGAAGTCCTTGACAAATCTCCTGTAGTACCTGACTAAGCCCATGAAACTGCGGACTTCTGTCACATTAGTTGGTGTAGGCCAATTCACAATTGCCTCTATCTTCTGTGGGTCCACTGATATCCTTTCCTTGTTGATCACATGCCCTAGGAAAATAACTTCATCCAACCAAAACTCACACTTCTTTAGTTTAGCAAATAGTTTCTTTTCTCTAAGTGTTTGCAGGACAGTTCTCAAGTGATGTTCATGTTCAAGTCTATTCTTGGAGTATATCAAAATGTCATCAATAAAAACTACAACAAATTCATCAAGGTAGGTTTTAAAAATTCGGTTCATTAAGTCCATAAACGCTACTGGAGCATTAGTCACCCCAAATGGCATAACAAGAAATTCATAATGGCCATACCTTGTTCGAAACGCGGTTTTCTCAACATCTTCTGCCTTCACTTTCAACTGATGATACCTGGATCTCAAATCAATTTTGGAAAACACCTGTGATCCCTACAACTGGTCAAACAGGTCATCAATACGGGGTAAAGGGTACTTATTCTTTATTGTTACCTTATTCAATTCTCGATAGTCGATGCACAAACGCAAGGTTCCATCTTTCTTTTTCACAAACAACACTGGTGCACCCCATGGTGAAGTGCTAGGTCGGATAAACCCCTTATCGAGCAGATCTTTCAGCCGTTCCTTCAATTCTTTCATTTCAATAGCAGCCATTCTGTAGGGAGTTTTAGAAATAGGCTAGGTGCCTAGCATAATCTCAATTGTAAACTCCATCTCCTTGTCCACCAATTCCCCTGGTAATTCATTTGGAAACACATCTGGAAATTCTCTAACAACAGGGGTACTATTCAATTCAACATTCACAGATTGTTCAGGCAACACATAACACAAATAACCTTGGCACCCTTTCCTGATCAGTTTACCTGCCTTCATTGCAGATATTAAATAAGGTGGAGGTACTACCCCGTTACCTACAAACACAATTTCTTCTTGTTCTGGTGGTCTAAACACAACCCGTTTTGTCACACAATCAATGGTGGCACAATATTTAGTTAACCAATCCAAGCCCAGAATTATATCAAAGTGCCTAAAGTTCAAGGGCAACAAATCTACATACAAAATAGCATTCCCAATTCGCATGTCACAAAAACGATATATAGATTCACACAACATAGATTCTCCGGATGGAGCAGATACACATAGCAGATATGGCAATAATTCTAGAGGTCTACTCAGTCTAGATGCAAATGCACATGTTACGAAAGAGTGTGTTGATCCGGAGTCAATTAACACAAAAGCATCCTGATTACCTATAGAAATAGTACCTGAGACAACTGCGTTATCTTTCCGTGTATCGCCCGGAATAAGCACGAAGACTCTCCCTTGCCTCACGGTATCTCTAGTGGGAGTAGATATCATAGTGTTTCCCGGTTTCAGAATTGATATCGTTGGGCTAGTAGCTAATTTTCCACTGTTCTGATGACAATCTCTGGCCATATGCCCTTGTTTGCCACATTTAAAACAGGCTCCTGACACACGGTAACAAACCCCACGATACCTTTTACTACAAATATTACACGTTGGGGATGTACCTTGGGAAGGATTAGAAGTACTTGAGGAGCCCGTATTCTGCTTCTTCAAAAAAAATTTCTTCGAAAAGAAGCCTTGTCTCTTACTACCTTTCCAATCTGTTGTTGGTTTGGTCTGACTAGCTATATTAGCTTCTGACATTATGGCCCGGTCTAGCACCCCAATATAGGTTTCCAGCTTCAGGACATTTACTCTTTCTAGAATGTCACTTTCGAAGCCCACCTTAAAAATGTCTCGCTTTCTTGTAGTCAGTATCGATCACATGTGCTGCAAACCTGGCCAACTCAGTGAATTTGGCCTCATACTCAGCCACTGTCATGTTGTCTTGTTTAAGTTCCATGAACTCCGATACTTTCTTGTCACGGATACACTGAGGGAAGTACTTATCATAGAAAACTTCTAGGAATTTCGCCCAGTCAATGTCCTTATGATTCTCACGCATTAACATCCACCATCTTCTTGCTTCATCTTCTAGCGTGAAGGTGGCCAAAAGTACTTTCTGTGTCTCTGAACAAGGAAACACCTCAAACAGCTTTTCAATGCCGAGAACCCATGCTTCGGCCTTTAGTGGATCTAATCCCCCATGAAACTGTGGTGGTTTCATTTTCTTAAATTCTTTGGTGAGGGCTATGGTCCGGTCATCGTCCTGTAAGTCTGGCACAGGAGGTGCCGGAGGTGGAGGTGGAGGATGCAGTTGTTGCCACTGTTGTTGCCACTGCTGTTGTTGCCTCAATGTTTCTGCCATTTCCTGAAGTAATCTTTCTATTCTATCCATTCTGGCAGTAGAAAACTCCTCTATCTCATCACCTCTTGTTCTCACCATCTGATTAGATTTGCGTTGTACTTTATACAAAAGATTCACAAGCATGCATATACTAAAGAGCATACAAATTCAAATAATTTGCAATGTAAGCAAATCACAACTTATAACACATAATCATTCACATTAAAACATTTAACTATATTCTCGATACTTTCAAATTCATACTTATCACATGAATGCATCCTAGATCTTTTCTAGACGCTTATTGCTCATTTGGACAAGCGTGTGAGTTATTAACTCGTGCTCTGATACCACTCTTTCATGACCCGAACCCGCCCTTGTCCCTATGGGTTAAGGCCATAACCAGCCAGTAATCAAGGGATTACCTACGGCCTCAAACCACATTTAGACATAACTCATCAGAGTAAAGGGGCCAAACGGAAGCAAATTTAAAACTTTGTCCACAGAGCTGTGCTTATATGCACATCATAACATTTCACATAAGTATACATTAATAGCTCACATTAAAAGGGAAGTTAACATATAAGCTGTACGTACAGGATCATTCAAGTCTAAGTCAGTCAAACCCAAAGTTTACATACAAAAGTAGTTCAATGTTTTCACCAACGTAACAAAACTATAACAAAAGAACAAAAGAGGCGAAGACAAGTCTCGTGTGTGAGACGTTGGGTTGACTCTTCAAAACCTTGACTGTTTCTCACATATTTCACCAAGGCTGGGTTTGGACATCCCTTGGCTCACCTACATACACATGAATGAGCGTGAGCGAAAGCCCAGTGAATAATATCAAATAAAGAAAATACGCGAATGAGATTCACACATATCAAATGGCCTTGGGCCCATTCAGTATTCTACTTCGTGCATTATTCGGTACATTAGGCGATTCAAGCCCGAACATATCAAACGGCCTCTAGCCCACTTTGTCCTTTGACAAACGGCCTCAAGCCCAATTCATTCACATATAACAAATGGCCTTTGGCCCAATCATTCATGTCCAACGGCCTCTGGCCCATTCATTCATATCCAACGGCCTCTGGCCCATTCATTGGCCCATTCATTGACATCCAACGGCCTCTTGCCCATTCATTGGCCCATTCATTCATATCCAACGGCCTCTGGCCCATTCATTCACATCCAACGGCCTCTGGCCCATTCATTAGCCCATTCATTCACATCCAACGGCCTCTGACTTATTCATTGGCCCATTCATTCATATCCAACGGCTTCTGGCCCGTTCATTGGCCCAATCATTCATATCCAATGGCCTCTGGCCCATTCATTGGCCCCTTCACTCACATCCAACGGCCTCTGGCCCATTCATTCATATCCAACTATCATTCGTGTCAGATTATCATTCATGTCAGACGGCCTTTGGCCCAACCATATGCATAGTAAACATTTGTCCACAATCCAAATTAACAAGCTTATAAGACTTATAGGGAAATAAGTGATTGGACACAAAATATACTTCAAAATGTCTTTATTAAGATATTACTTGCAGTGTTCTGCCGGTGGATTCACCCTTGAGCTCGACCCTACACATTACATAACACACATGGGTCACAAACGATTCAATCCATTCTTAATTCATACCTCCCTCTTAGGCTTCTTTATTATCCTTCTAATTCATTCATAATGCTCAATGCATGCCTAATAGTACTTAGAAGTGAAAGAGAACGGAAAATGAAACACAGAACACTTTTATAAAATTTCTGAAACAGGGCTCCCCGCTCGAGCGTGGGTTCTCCCGCTCGAGCGGACCCTTATGGTCTGCAAAAGTACTGGTTGCCTCATTTTTACGCTCAAGCGTGACTTCGGGCGCTCGAGCTGAAGGTCACACTACATGGCTCCCCGCTCGAGCGTTAATATCTCCGCTCTAGCGTACATCCATGTCTGCAAAAAGTTCTGGGAGCTCGTATTTCACGCTCGAGCGGCGCTTACCCTGCTCGAGCGGACATGCCAAATTCTGGGTTTTCCAAAACTGTTCTTGAGCTTCAAACTTGCATTCAAATCAACATATCTTGCATATTATGACTCAAACTTCACACATGCATTTACTAACATGATACAACACCAAATTCATCACATTATGAAGCTCAATTCCATGAATTAATTACATGCATGCTCCAAATTACACCAAACTCATTTCCAACATAACAAATTCATGCATTCAAAACTCATACTCTTATGAATTGTACATGCATGTGAGATATAAGTCTCATTCTCAACTTAGATGATGAAGAGATGGTCAAAAACATGAACTTTCTTCAAAGATTCAACATGGATCATGTATTTCAAACTCAAACATACAAATTCATGGCTATTTCCTACATGCATGTGTACATTGACTTCCAATTCATCAAAACTAGCTCAATTTCATCATAATCAATTCAATTCATGTTCTTTATCATCATTCAACTTTGAATTCACAAAGTTACAAGCTAATATCCATGCATTTACTCACCTAGGAGCTTCAAACACCCAAATTCTAGCTAATTCTTTGAGTTCAACCTCCAATTCTCAAGCCTTGAGCCAAAATTGCACAATTCTTCCTCTTTCCCTCTCTAGCCGACCCTCTCTCTCTTTCCTTAGAGTAATTTCAGCCAAAATGAATAAAAAGAGAGGAGTTGAGTGTATAGTGCCCCTTTTAAAGAAGTTCCCTTAATCACATTTATCAATATTAAATAATTGAGCACTATATCATTAGTTTAATCTAATTAATCTGATCCAAATCAATTTTCAATTAAATTTCACCGCAGGTTCTAAAAATTACGTGAATCACAATGGCGTAGTCAATTTCAATTTCTGCGGCCGATAAGGCATTCAATTTAAATTCTAAAGTAGATAATCAAACAGATTTTCCTATGGTGAATAGATAGAAATTCAAAACCACATATATTCACTTAGATGGCACTCAAAATCACATCAAATGCATAATCACATTCGTAATTGAGATTAATTAGCATAATACGGAGCAAGTTATCACACCTTGGTTAACATTTCTTTCACTTTAGAGGACACTCACCTCTTGGACTAATCAATTAAAGAATGGATTGGTAATCTAAAATGAGTAAACAAAAATCAACAAGTAAAAGAGGCAAGAGGAAGCATCTTTCATGTTGCATTGCATGTGTTCAATCGGACGTTATATTGAACACAAGGAAGATTGGAACATTTCATACTCAAAGTGATGAAGTGAGCCGATCTCCTTGGTCTCCATTGCCTTTAATCACACATGATAAGGTGATGGTCTTGAGTTTTGTTTTTGCATACAATGAAATTGTACTTCTTGGTTCCTTGGCCATCATGCATTGAAAATGCTTGGTTGGTGGTTTTGGATCCAAGTGTGCCACTCCTTTGAGGTTTTGAGATAATAAGGAGGTAACAGTACACACACTCCTTGAGAATACACTGCTTTGCCTCTATTTGCTCTCTGTTGCAGCAAAAAAATGGAAGTCCAGGAAAAAGGTGGCCGACCGGCCACCAAAAGTAGCTGACGACCACCAATGGTATCAGACGGCCGCCATTGGTAGCCGAGCTGCCATCAATGAAAATTTTGCACAAGTGTGTTTCTGAGGTGGAGCAGAGGCAATCTGGGAGTTGGAAACACTGTTGGTGTCCAAATAAATGCAAACAGAGGCGTCCAATGGCAAGGCAATGGATTTTCAGGAGAAAACTAACCAAGCATGCATGCGTCCCTCGCCCTCAAGGCCATTTAATTGCTTAGTTAGTTAGTTGTAGCTAATTCATACAAGTGTTGTAACTATTTAGTTAATTAATTTGTTTTGTAATTAATTAGCTTACTTCGATTTGTAATATTTAATTAGCTTAGAATAAGTTAGTTGATTCATTTCAATTGTTGTAATTAGTTAGCTCTTATTCATTCGGACCTTCCTTTGAGAGGGCATAATGTTGTAATAAGTGTGCGTGCGTGTGTGCATGTGTTTCAACCTCACGTCTTTCTCCCTTTTATTTAACCACTTTTGATGGTTAGTTTAGGGACATTTTCAATTAGCATACCTTATGCTTGCTTATTTGCGTCCACTCATTTGTCTTGTACACACTAGGGCTCGACGCATCATTCAAACTGCATTGTGATTTCAATATCTTCTTTGAATACATGTTTAATCGCATGTGTTGCATTAGGCATCTAACATAGTTAGGATCATGCATTTTTCTAACTAGTTTTTGTTTTTGGCTTGGAGTACTCGGTGAGTTTTATGCTTTAGCATACTTGCATGAGTGTGATTGCCATATTGCCCTGTTTCGCATGCTTGTCATGAGGCTATGTGCTTAAATGCTAAACTACATGAATGCCTGTGGATGGAGGCTTGTTGCTTGAATTGGAACGATTCAACAAATATGAGTTTTAAGCCCACTTTGTTGTGGCAAAATCATGTTTTAAAGCCCACTTGAGGTGGCAAATCCGCATCTTTTAAAGCCCACTTGAGGGTGGCAAATTCAAACTATTTTGAAAACAAACATGAATTGAATTGTTTCAAGTCTTGCGACTAGTCTATACTTACTTGTGTGCGTCACATAGTAAAGCTAGTTTAATAACCGAATAAGGACACATAAGGTTTATAAAATAACATATCATGATTAGTAGAGGCTGATCTTTGATCGGGTGAGCAAGGGTGCTCAATTCATGACCTTCCCCCTTCGTACCCAAGTTCCCGAACCGAGGCAACTTTGGTGAAGACGGACACGTGGCCTTTGGCATGAGTCAGGGTTTCCTAAATTTTTCCAAAAAAAAAATATTTAGGTGGCAACTCTATAATCTGGCAAAGCAGTCCAATTTTGGCATTATTTGATTTAAAATCAATTTTCCAAAAAGATTTGCCGGATTGGACTCTTTGGTGTTTATCAGTTTCACATTTCACTTGTGAGACTAGATTCGGAACTGGGGTAGAGTCCCAACTATGAGGTCTTTCATTTCAAACCCTTTTTCAAAATGCGGGGGCGCCGAAAAAAGGTGAGTCCACAGCCGGCCAAAAAGGTGCCTTTCCGGCTAGAAATGAGGCACTGCCATCCATGAATGGGGCACTGCCGGCCACTGATGCTCTGGGTCACCATATTGCAACAGAGCGTAAACAAAGCGAAAGGGAGATTTTTCCAAGGGTTTGTTTGTACTGTATCCCTCTTTATCGTCTCAAAACCTCAAATGAGTGACACACTTGGATCCAAAACCACCAATCAAGCAATTTCATTGCATGATGGCCAAAGATCCAAGTTGTACAATTTCGATAAATGCATAAATAAGACTCGAAGGACCACCACCGTATCATGCATGATCAAGGGCAATGGAGACCAAGAAAAACGGCATATTTCATCACTATTGAGTATGAAATGTCCCATTTGCCTTGTGTACAAATTAACGTCCGATTTAAACACGTGCAATGCAACACAAAGATGCTTATCTTGCCTCTTTTACTTGTTCATTTTGTTTACTCATTTTACATTACCGATTCATTCTTTAATCGATTAAGTCCAAAAGTGAGGGTCCTCTAATGGAAAGGTGGCTCAAACCACAAGGTGCTTTGGGCATGAAAGAGGCATTACACTGTTGGTAATGAACCCCCTAAGGGATTAAACCATTATGTGCAACACCTCAATTTCACACTTTGGCAAACAAGTGGTTTAAAACCACTTTCAAAGCAAACAAAAGAGTGATGAATCGAGGGAGATTGCAGAGATTTTAGATGCTGGAATGAAGTGTAAAACAACACTAAAACATGCTATCGACTCAAAACAATGATGATTAAAGCATTAAAACATCAAACTAGTGAAGAAAATTGCACTACAACTATGCAATACAAGCCTAAACTGAACTAACCAGCCCAAAACAGAGCCAAAACAGGTTATTTCAGCGGCAAAAACATGTTGGACTTAAGCTAAATTAAGCTAGAAAAACATGCTAACATATGAAGTTATCTAGGCATGCAAACAATACACAAGAAGGGAAGGCTAACCCCTCCAATTTCGGACTTCAAAAGTTGATTTTTACCACTAAAAAACCTCTGAAATTCAGTGGTTTAAAGGCTCCAAAAAGTTGATTCGAAAGTGGTGAATAATAGCACAAAAGCTTAACAAACAAAGGAGCAAAAAGGGCGGACAACCCCTTAACTCAAAATTGCCTCAGATCACCAATTTTAGAACATAAAAACAGAGGTTTGTACACTTCAAAACCAGCCTTAAAACAATTTAAAAGGATGGCAAAACAAGTATTTAAAACAAGCTTAAATAACAAGTATTATGCCTCTTGAAACTATGGCACAAAATAGGCAATAAACCAAGCTCAAACCTCCTTCTAAAGCTCAAAAAAAGCTCCAAGTAACCTCAGCCCAAAGGTGAGAGTATTTGGTTAAGGGTTGATATGCAAAAGCTAAGAGAAAACAAGCTTAAAGGCACAAAATTGTAGGAGAGAAAGAGAGAGAGAAATCTAGAGAGAGAGAGAGAGAGAGAGAGAGAGAGAGAATTTTCTGTCTTCAATTTTTCTAACCCCCCCCCCCCACATGCAAGAGAGTGGTCCTATATATAGCAAATACAAATTCCCCTCACAAAGATCCAGCCACACACGTGTTGGAAGATGCATGAACCTGTGCAAACAACTGGCACAAAATATCTGCTGGAAACACTGATGGCCAGCAAGGCTTCATTGATGGCCGACAGGCCAAAAGCCATGGCCGGCAACCTTCAAGGATGGCCGGCAGGCCATCAACAACCTTATTCTGAAAAGACCTAAGCATGGTCCAAAGACAAGGCAAAAAGGATGCAGGGTTTGGAAAAC
The DNA here is from genome assembly GCA_030407325.1 of Camellia japonica. Taxonomy (NCBI): domain Eukaryota; kingdom Viridiplantae; phylum Streptophyta; class Magnoliopsida; order Ericales; family Theaceae; genus Camellia; species Camellia japonica. The sequence goes on along the minus strand of JAPPVO010000014.1, from coordinate 89,009,644 downwards.
TCAAACCTGTGGCGTTCAACCGCAGACTTTGAGCTTTCGGTGAGCAATCAGACTCGCCATCGGATGTACCTGCAAGAATATCCAAGTCTTAAAGGGGCGTAAAAAATAGGGTGTCTATAGTACCCAATTGTCCTGTCTTGAGCTTATCTTCGGATGAATGTGGGGAAAGTGTTTTTGGGTGTCCACTAGTCTTGTCGTATTATAGTTGGTAAAAGTGAAAAAGAGAAGATGATTTTGGGTAGCCTGTATTATAGTATGTAAAAGTGGAAAACAGATGATTTTGGGTGTCCATTCCCTACCGTATTGATAGCCGACAAATGTGGGGGTATTTTGGATATAAATCTATGTATTTGTATGTATTGAGACTCTCTTTAGAGGCTACATGGCGTATTTACCCCCCAGTGTTGAATTTGTGAAATTGTGGAAACTGTAAATTCTTGCTTTCTCTTTTAAAGTAATATTATGAGTTGAACTTGTGTTATCATTCCAGTATTGTACTCTCTTCCATACTCTCTTCCATACTGTCATCATTCCAGTATGTCAGTGCCCTTGTGTTAGGTCTTGAAGCCAGGAGTGTGTGTACGAGCCAAGGAAGTATGGGAAACACCTTAGGATTGAGTTGGCCTTGTTTTTCCTTGGGTTCACTCGGACACAACTTCCTGAGCTCAAGCAGTCTTCGTGGCCTCCTAGTTCTGTGTTCCATGTTTGAGATATTGGGAGGAGTGTAATTCACACTCAAGTGCAAGATTCACTGCTTGAGTGGTGTAACACCCCAAAAATAATTAACATAACCCTTTTGAAAAGACAAGTAACTAAGCTAAAAATCATAAAAAGAGTCAAAGAAATCCCTACATCAAAGTAGAAGACACGAATAGGAGATGGGTACAATTCGACGGTGTCAAAAAATACATAATGCTCTGATCAAAATGAAACCCTCAACGTGCGCAACGTTTTTCTCTAAAGGACTAGAGTGAGAAAACTCACAGATTGAGAGTATTTGGTGCAAAAGCTCAATAACTAGAGAGAAATGGAGTAGATCTAGTGTTTTGGAATGTTTAGAGAGAGAAAGAGAAGAAAAAGTGATCAAAAGGTCTTCCTCTCGGACTGATATACACACAGACCGCTTGAGCGCAAGAATAGTTGCTCAAGCAACAAACACCATAAGTGTCACCGCTTAAGTGACCAAAACCACTGCTTGAGTGCACAATGGCCCCTTCTAAAAGTTTAAACTTGTAAGAGTTTGCTCGAGTGCAAGAGGGACTGCTCGAGCGAAGATATCAAACTCTCAGAAGTTTTACAGACTGTAAAAGACCGCTTGAGCGTAGGAATGATCGCTCGAGCAAATAGGCAAAATCCTGGGCAACATCACTTTGAAAAACTAACATATGGATTGTAACAAGAATGCACCGAGTTTCTTAATACCAACTACCACAGTTCCATTCCTCAAAACATATAAAATATTTAATATTACAACATATACAAGGTTTTCAACATAAATCTCAAACATCAACAAATAGGTCTGGATACTTCTCACGGACTTCTACCTCACGCTCCCAAGTCGCCTTCTCAACCCCGTGATGTCGCCACAACACTTTATTGGGCCTATCTCCCCGATCCGCTCTAAAATCTCAAAAGGCCCAATAAATCTATGAGACAACTTTCCGCTCTTCCCAAATCTCATCAAATCCCATATCGATGATATCTTCAAGAATACGTGATCTCTTATCTCAAAAGATAATAGTCTCCTTCTACAATCGGCATAGCTTTTCTAGCAACTCTAAGCTGAAGCCAACCTCTTATGAATAAGCGCGACTTTCTCAATTATTTCCCAGACTAGTTCAGGACCTAACATGGGTGCATCACCCACCTCGGCCCAACACATTGGAGATCTACAGGGTCGGCCATACAAGGCCTTAAACAGTGCTATTCCAATACTTTCCTGAAAGCTATTATTATAAGCAAACTCCACTAAAGACAGATGCCTCTCCCACAATCTATAGCGATTCTAGTTTAGGCCCGACCCATCTTACATTCTGGACTCAAGTTTCATGATTCTGTATTGTTGATCTTATCTTTTCCTCTTATTTCTCATTGAGTTTGAGTATTGGAATGTCTTGGGAATGCTTGGAACAGGTTGGTTGCTAGTTAGTTCAAACTACTGTTGCCCAGAATTTGGCCTCTTCGCTCGAGCGAGCTTTGTGAGCTCCCAGTATTTTTGCAGGCCTGCAGAGATACTGGAAAGGTAGCATTCTTCGCTCGAGCGAGGCTTCTTACGCTCGAGTGACGGTCTTCTCTCTGTAAAACTTCTGGGAGAGTGCATTCTATGCTTGAGCGAAGCTTCTTGCGCTCGAGCGAAGCAACTTATTACGTCTGGTCACCCGAGCGACAACTTTTGCGCTCGAGCGAGCTGCGTGTATATCAGTTCGTAGCAACACCTTTTTACATCACTTTTTCACATATTTTCCCTCAAAAACCCTAGATCGACTCTCTCTCTCTCTCTAATACCTAACTTCTCTCTAAATATACACTTGGATCGAGGGATCTCTCTACCTTACTCTCTTTGATAAAATGGTAGAGCATCTTGAGGGCTACATTTTCATCTAATTAAAGCTGAGTTTTGGTACCTTTGAAGTCTCTCCATTTCCTCTTTCGGTTTTCTAAGCTTAAAGTAGGGACTTTCTACACTCTCCTATGAATTTTAACTTAGCTATTTGTTGTTGTGTAAGAAATGTTGGGATTTTGAGGATTTTAGACAAACCTGGGGTTTTGGTTTAAAATCAAAAGAGGGGTTTTTCAAATGAAAGTATTGAAAATGATTGTGGGTGTAGATATGAGGATGTGTTGTGTTAAAATTGTTGATTTTGACACATGGATTGGATTTTGGAAGAAAATGGAGTTTTGCCCTAAATTGTTTCAAATCATTATTTATATAAATAATGGAATTTGGGAATGTGAAATTAGGTATATGTTTATATAAATGGTGTTGGAAATGTATTACCTCTCACCAATGGAAATTTAGATAATTTATCTTTCTTGTAGATTGTATATCTGTCTAGAAATATTTGTTTTAGGCTATCGGTGAAGAATAGCTATGATTGTTGTAGAAATTGCATGAGGATTAGGTGAATTGAAACTAATCTCTCATTGGTTGTCATTGAACATGACTGTGTTTTAATACATTGTATATGTATGATGTTTGGGAGGAGAAAGGGGATGGACTCCAGTGAATTAAGTTAGCTTGTGTGTCCAAGGTGAAAGTCCCGAAAACTGCTTGTATACATGGGTGCCGATCCCGCAGACGGAATTTTCATAAAATGGCAAATGAATGTGTTTGTATGAAAACTTTATTGATTGAGACCCAATGAGTTGTATCCTCAGAATTGGTTGATTAAATGAAAAGGACATGAACAATAAAATGAGATATAAAACTTAGAATATTGTGATCTTGTAAACTATGAATGACTTATCACAGGCATTGTATATGCACATCATGCTTATATCTTTGTTTAGGTTCATACATTCTATTAGATTATTTCTACTGGGCTTTGGCTCACCCTACTTAGGAAAAACCATTTTTAGGTGCTGGTGATATGCCTCTGCCAAGGACTTAGCTTGGGAGGACTGTGGAGCTTGGGAGGACTATGGAGCAGAAAGCTCATTTTCGTTTATGTTGTACATAACTTTAGTGCAAGCCTAAGACTTTAATTGTATTGAGCCTTTGACTCATTTTGTTGTAACCAAGCACGGTCTTGGAAAGATGTAAGCCTTTAGGGCATTTAAAAATCTGTTTAATTTTCATTCCTTATTACTACGCGTAATACATGTTGTAGATTCAGGATGAATCATTTATGAATGTATAAGACATTTGTTACATTTTGTATACCAACTCTGATTAATGAAAGATTACTATCTTGTTTATATATTGTTGGGAGTCATTATATGGCATTTCTTTCGGGGCGTCACACGACCCCTTAAAGCCAAGAATACAATCCCGAAGCATATCCTCGAAGATCTGAATGGTCCGCTCAAACTGCCTATCAGTCTAAGGATGATAAGTGGTGCTAAAAATCAATCTAGTGCCCAAGGCATGTTGTAGGCTCTGCCACAACTGAGCCATGAAATGAGAATCTCTATCCAATACAATAGTCACAGGGACCCCATGAAGTCGAACTATGTCCCTAACATAAAGGTCAACAAGATAGTCTACCAAGTCACTCGTGCACATAGGTACAAAATGTGCTGACTTAGTTAACCGGTCTACTATTATCCACACAGCATCATTACTCTGTTAGCTCAGTTGGAGGATCTGGCCATCCAACACTCCGCCATACCGCCAACCTGTCAGCTCAGTTGGAGGATCTGGCCATCCAACACTCTGCCTAGCAGGAGGCATCCCTCTAGCCCTGCTCCTCGCTGCTCCAGCCCTGCTCGTCGAAGGAGCATCTGATGTCTGGGCCCTGCTCGTTGAAGGGACATCTACTATCCGAGCCCTTCTCGACGAAGCAATATCAGCTGTCCTCTCCGTGTGAGCACGAACACCTGTCAGAGGAGGCATTAGGTATGTCTGCAGGTAAGGCATGTAGTCCCCCTCCCCGATGAACCGGACTATATCTGCGCCTTACATGGCGTCAATAACCTCCTGTGGGGAGAAACTCTCTATGGCATGCATGGAAGATGTGGACGGTAAGGGAACCGACTACAGTGGCAAGCCCAATGTCTGGCGCATGAAGTGCTCTCCAAGAAACCACGCTCGGCCCACAAGCCCCTCGAGCACAAGTCAGTATTGGGAAACACCTCGAGCTCCAGCAAAACGGAATCTGGTCCCCGCTGGCATGCCCTCCCAAGGCTGTCATGTGATCTGCAGACAACAAGTGTATGAACTGTTTAGTTGCCATTAAATATGAAAAATGAATTGAAGTCGAAAAGCAAGAAAAAACTGTGGGTTTTGAGTTACCTCAGCCACCCTCACAGTGTCGAAATACTGGCGAAGGTATGGGAGGGTCTCTCGGGCCCTCGGCTGGCACCGACCATCATATCGATGCGAATACGGTACCTCGAGCGGCGTCTCGACCTCCAGCTCGGGAGCAAGCGCTGGGAAATAGGTGTACACCCACAGCTGTGAAAAACAAGACAGTAGCGGTGATAATACAAAATATACAGAAAATGTAGAGTACAGAATACAGAATGTAGTGTGTGTAGTGTGTGTAGTGTGTGGAGTGTGCAGTGTACAGAAAGTGCAAAGCAGAAAGCATGGCAGAAAACTGTAAAACTAAAAAGTAAAACATACCTCCCAGGCTCACCAATAGCCGCCCACTCTGTTCCCACTCCTGCGGGAGGTCAAGCTCATATAATAGTAAAGGGTAGCAAGGTTGGCGCTGCCCCAATCCTAGTGCCGAACCTAGGATAGGTCTACTAAAGCACTCAGAAGATATAGCCCGACGGTGTTCGCCCTGTCGGTGAACAAAGTAGTGCTGAAAAGGAACATCAGGAAACCTCGGGCGTACTGCTTTGTAGCCTCAATCGTTGTGGGCTTAGTCTCTCTGAAGTGGTCTGAGAACCAGGTGTATCTGATTGTGCCTGATCGGAAGATGGGCGGGTGTGCTCCCAGCAAATAAGTCCAAGCAGCCTCCTACTCACCCATGTCGGGATCGTAGGGGATCGGCCGATCTCCCACCTGAAGGCCTGCCAACATGGCAAAGTCATACGGGGTCATCGTCATGTCCCTGGTGGTAGAGAAATGGAAGGAGTTGGTGGTGTCCCACCATCTCTCTACCAGTGCGCCTAGGAGGGTCCTGCTCACCATAAGACGCGAGAGTCCTATGCAGAATAGGCCAAATCCCGCCTAATCAATGATGTGTCGGACACCGTCAAGGAGGTCCATGTACCACTCTCTCGCTCCAGTCGACCCGTATCCGTGGGTGAAGCGAGAGTCTACTTGCGTGAATGAGCAGAAATGTAGTGTATGAGATATGTTTAGAATGAGCAGAAATACTGTGTGTGAATATGTACAGAATCAACAACTGCAATACAATATGTTTACATGTGTTCAGAATGAGCAGATGAAATACAGTGCAAAGGTGTGGGCTATACAGGAAATGCAAAGTGCATTGCCGGAAATATAAGAGTGCGGTATGTACCTCCGGCGCATCATGAGATAGATGAGACTCTGGCTCTCGTAGTAGAAGATCTGCAGGGGCGCGCCGTGCAAATCCAGTAAAGTGGCAGACTGTGCTGGGCGGTAAGACATGTGCCTCAAGATGGTACCCCTCTGGGTCGAAGGGCCAGATCCTGGATGGCAATGGTATGATATCGGGCTCCTTCTCCATCCTCGGAGAACCCCCATCGTGTGGAGCGTCGTCTGCCATCTGAAAAGAAGTTGAAAAGTAGGCAAAAATGAGCAAAATGGGTGAAAAGTGCCAAAAGTCAACAAAAGTCAACTCTCAGGAAGAGAAAAAGTCAAAGAAAGTCAAAGCCCGAGAAAAGGCACCAAACTCAAGATAAACTTGGGGGAAACAAACCTCAAATAGTGAATGTGGACGAAGAAGCTCCAAAAACAAGTTTTGTTCGGTTCAAAGTGAAGGAAATCGAAGAGTCTTAGCGAATCAACTTCGCGAGGGGCATTGGAAAACACGTAAAAAGCCTAGATCTAAGAGGAAAAAGTGTCTAGGAACAAAGAAGGAGGGATTTCGGCCTTGTATGTGTGAGGAAAAGTGTTTTGGTGTTGTGTTTTTAAAGATCCATGTGCTAAAAGACCGAAGTGCTCTGAACTTACCACAACTGGCCGACCGGCCAGTTTTTGTGGCCGACCGGCCACCTAGGTGGCCGACAGAATGCTCAAGTGGCCGACAAAGTTCCAAGGTGGCCTATAGGTGTCCAACCTCCTCCCTGTGTGTTTTTGTGTTGTTTTGAGTCCCTGGTTCTTGGGAAAGTATGAGAAAAGTGAACTTTTCGGCTCAAAGTGCCTCTGCAGAAGCTTCAACTCATGTTCTCGATGCGAGACTTGTCGTCAACCGGCGTGAACGAGGTATATCCGTTTGAAATATTTCATAGCCCCTCCGAGAGGTGAGTCGGAGGTTGCAACTGAATTGGTCTTGTCAATGTGCACATTTCTTTATTCGATATTTTGCATCGAAATGCTCCATTTCTCACTTGCATAAAATACGCATTTCTCATTTGCATAGAGCACGCATTTGTTAAATCTTGCATGGAGCATGTATTTGTCATCATTGCATAGAATATGCATTTCGCCACGTTTGCATAAGACGTGCACTTCTTACGCTTGCATAGAAAGTACAATTCTCGCATTCACATGGAACATGCATTTGATATTTAGCATAGAGCATGCTGTTGATCTTGCATAGAATATGCATTTGCATCGCATTGTACCTGTTAAGTTTCCATTTTATGCAGGCACGATATTGTATGTACGGTTCATTCAAAGTTGGTGCAACCAGACGATATTGTATGTACGGTTCATTTAGCGGGATTCCAGGTAAAATCATTCGTGTCCTTCGAATACCTTGCATCTGTTAGAAGCATTTGGGTCGTGTGCCCAACGCTACGCCTTGTTTTGGTTAGAAGTGTTTGGGTCATGTACCTACTGCTACGCCTTGTTTTGGTTAGAAGTGTTCGGGTCATGTGCCCGACGCTACACCTTGCTTCGGTTAAAAGCGTTTGGGTCGTGTGCCCAACGCTACGCCTTATTTCGGTTAGAAGCGTTTGGGTCGTGTGCTTGACGCTACGCCTTGTTTCGGTTAGAAGCGTTTGGGTCGAGTGCCCGACGCTACGCCTTGCTTCGGTTAGAAGCGTTTGGGTCGTTGCCTAACCCTATGCCTTGCTTCAATTAGAAGCGTTTGGGTCGTGTGCCCGACGCTACACCTTGTTTCAGTTAGAAGAGTTTGGGTCGTGTGCCCGACGCTACGCCTTGTTTCGATTAGAAGAGTTTGGGTCGTGTGCCCGATGCTACGCCTTGTTTCGGTTAGAAGTGTTTGGGTCGTGTGCCCAACGCTACGCCTTGCTTCAGCTAGAAGCATTTGGGTCATGTGCCCAACGTTACGCCTTGTTTCGGTTAGAAGCGTTTGGGTCCTGTGCCCGACGCTATGCCTTGCTTTGGTTAGAAGCGTTTGGGTCGTGTGCCCGACACTATGCCTTGCTTCGGTTAGAAGCGTTTGGGTCATGTGCCCAATGCTACACCTTGTTTTGGTTACAAGTGTTCAGGTCCTGTGCCCGACACTATGCCTCGCTTCGGTCAGAAGTGTTTGGGTCGTGTACCCAACGCTAACACTTCGCTTTGGTTAGAGATGTTTGGACTGTGCGCCCGACGCTAACACCTAGCTTTGGTTAGGTGCATTTAGATGGATTCCAATGTTTATATTATTCTTTGCTTTGATTGCATGATAGTTGGATGTGTTTCACTTGTTGTCATTGCTTTACCTCTCGCGCGTGCCACGCATTGGGTTGTTGTTTCACGCCTCGGGTGCACCCGATGGTGTCGTTGTTTTTTGCCTTTCCTGCGTGCGACGCAGTTAAGATTGCATAATTTTCTTATATCCTTTATGTGTGAAATGCGGTTCGACTTGTGATTCTCACGCGTGGCATGTTTATTTGCTCACTTTTTCTCATGTGTGAGATTGTTGTACCTTATTGGCTTGCTTAAAATGTCGCATCTTTTGTGCATGATATTTGCATTTAAATACTTCATTATAGCTTTCTTTGCATAATCATAAGTTATATTCTGCATCGTGCATATCATTTGCATTTTGCCCCAACCTACGGGCGCATCTTTATTGTTATCTTGCGTGTTTGTCTAAGTCTTCGGCCTTGTCAAAAATGGGTCGTCTCTGGGCTTTGACATTCACTCCCGTCATTTCATGACTTTCGGGTTCTGTCAAAGAGGGGCAACTGTAGACACCCCATTTTTGACCGACCTCAAGACTTTGACGTCATCGTTTGTGCACTCGATGGTTGTGCATGTTTGTGCTCGTTCTAAGTGCCCGAAGGTCTCGGCTGAGTGCCTTGTCTTTGAGCATCTAAACTCTCTGTGTTTTGGCCTTGTTTTTGGGCCAAACTTTAGTGCCCCCTGCCTGGAGGGAGGAGAGGCCTTGTCGGCCACTTTTGGCCCTTGTAGGCCACTTCTTCCTTTTGTCGGCCACCTTGGGTGGTCGGTCAGCTAGAGGAGGTGGCCGGTCGGCTAGGGGAGGTGGCCGATCGACCACCTAGAGTGGCCGACGGCCATTTTTCTCTTTTTTCAGATATTTTGTGTGCCAGCTATGGCAGCTGTTGGTCACTGAAGCCATCCTCCATGGAGGGATGGAAACAAGCTTTTTTCTTGTTTTTCTATATAAGGGGAGGTCCCTCTCCCTTTGTGAGGGTTCAAAAAATTTGGTGAGCAAAATTTTGACTTTCTCTCTAGAATTCTCTCTCCCTTCCTATTTTAGGCTTAAAAGTGAGAAATCTCTACATATTTGCATACAACCCTTTTATCAAACTAGACTACCTTGTGGCTGAGGTCCTTGGAGGTTTTATTTGAGCTCTTAAAGGCTGGTTTTGGCTCGGAAGTTGTGCTGTTTGTTGTTGTGCTTCAAGGGTAAAGCCTTATCCTCTTTAAAGCTTTGTTTTAGTTTCTTGTTTGGCCACCTTTGCATGCTGTTTTAGGCCTACTTTTCAACTACAAAACCCTCTATTTTTAAGGTTTTAAAATGGTGGTTTAAGCCCTTTTCGAAGTTAGGGGTGGTCCACCCTCTTTTGTAGCTTGTTTGCTAAGCTTTGTGCCACATTTTAAAGCTTTTAAAACATTTCTTTTTTGGCCTTTTAACCACTGAATTCCAAAGGAATTTCAGTGGTGGAAAGGTGGTTTTGAGGTCCAAAATGGGAGGGGGTGGTCCCCTCTCCTCATGTCTTGTTTGCTTGTGTTGGTGGCCTAACATGTGAGCATATATTTCTCCTTTTTTGAAGCTTAGTTCAAGCATGTTTTAGGCTTTATTTTGACCTACTTTAACTTTGTTTTTGGCTAGTTGGGTCACTTGTTGCTTGTTTTTTGTACTTGTAGTGCAATCATGCTTACTAGTCTAGCATATTTGATGATTTAGGCTATTGATCTAGCCTGTGTTGGCTTAACTCCAGCACATTTTTGCTACTGTTTCAGCATGCTTTAACTCTGTTTTGAGTGGTCTTGGTCCTTTGAGGCTCGCTTTACATGGCTATAGTGTAGTTGGCCTTAACTAACCGATGGCACAGGATGCAACAAAGAAACAAAGCATGGGCCATACGTCTGGACCCACCGATTGAATTCAAATTTCCCGCTAGCGCTTGCCATGTTCAATCTTTTAATCCAGACCGCAGATCTGGGAGCGGAGCGGAGCTCCCTAGCCGACAACACGGCGCCAAATGCGGAAGGGAGCACCAATCTGGGGACGACACGTGGCGCGGGTGAAGCGTCCCAGGTAATATTAGTGGGACGCTCTGGGAACTGTATATAACTCACTCCCTAACTCTCTAATCTCATTAAAGTTTTTAGAGAGTGACTTGCGTCATCAGAGGGAGTAAGTGACGTCATTGAGAGTGAGTTATGACCTTAATGCGACGTCGTTTTATATATAATTATTCTCCCAACTCTATGCACTTAAACGAATTGTGTGTTTGACAATTCGTGGAGGCCGCTGCGCTAACACCATTCTAAAATCATAATGTCAGAGGAGATCAACCCAGTCGGACTTACGGATGCTCTTCGTGAGAATAAAGAAGGTGAATTGGAAACCGACATCATAGACGCGACATCGAACATACCGGTGTCGAACATATCCATAACCAATCCAAAAATAGGTGACGCAATGTGGCAGAAGCTAACATTCAAGTCAATGATAATTGACAAATGCAAACTAAGTTACAGACCACAGTGTCCATTTAATTCAACCGGTCGTGTGGAAGTTGAAATACGGGACGCACGACTACGAGCAGATAATCAATTACAGGCCCGTTTTACCTTCCCAGTTACATGCCCAGTGGACATCACATATTTTGGAAACGCATATGCTACCGCAGACAATAAAGGATGCCCATGGACAGCGTCGTACAAGTTGCTGAAAACCAATATCAACGACGATGTGAGATTTTGCAAAATGAAAGCCACATTGGCGTTTTAAACATCGTCGTTCGCAGACAAAATTGCTTACAGACCGCCATTAATAACTGTTTTGTCCAAAATATTCACAAACACGCACGTGGATATTTGGCACGTGCAACGCAGTGTCGTTGAAGCAAGACTAACACGCTGTCAGTCTGAATCACGCTTTAGGTCCACAATGACATTATCCGCACCAATGGGCCAATACAGCTCTTCGGCCCAAAGGTTATTGTCCACAAGGCCATCAGTAAGTTCAATTCGGACTGGGCCGGACTTATTCAATAGACGCGACCAAAATATGCAGACATGCAGCCCAGTGGATCAGTCTAGCGGATTAGCCTAGCGGCCCATTAGACATAGGCCTATCAGTAAGCGAAGCAGGATCCAATAACTCCGAATCATCAAGACTCACTACGGATGAGGTGTCAAAATTAGTAGCAGAAGCTGTAAAGGCCGCAGTGGAAGGTTCCACATCAGCACAGAAAACAAATGTACAACAAAGGCTGATGTAAAATAAGTTGTAATCAATTATTTTATTAATAATAATATCTCAATCTGTAATTATTTTATTAATAATAATATTTCAATCTGCAATTCAAATGCGCCGTTATGAACGATTTTGTGCGACATTTCCAAACAAAATAACAAATAATTGCGTTATTTACAATATTATTATACGCGCTAGTCAGCATACTACCACTGTCTCGGAATTTGGATACAACATTCTTTCCGATGTTGATAAATGTTTTGACGCCTTGACGGCTAACGACTGCATATTCATTAGATTGCGGCGGCATTAAAACGGGGACATGCCGCAATACAACAAAACGATCTATTTCCGTGCCCTTGACCATACAACCAGTTCGTGGGTCACCATTGGACCACTGGAAAATCTTCAAACTTGGGCGTATAGGCAGGATTAGGAAAGCGGTCCAACACAACGACAAATTCACATTGTCCGTTGTCAAATATACCAGATGTACTGAAGTTACGAATGATTTTGTGCGACATTCCCACACAAAATAACAAATAATTGCATTTTTTACAATATTATTATATGTGCCAGTTAGCATACCACCACTGTCTTGGAATTTGGATACAACATTCTTTCCGATGTTGATAAATGTTTTGACGCCTTGACGGCTAACGACTATATATTCATTAGATTGCGGTAGCATTAAAACGGGGACACGCTGCAATATAACAAAACGATCTATTTCCGTGCCCCTGACCATACAACCAGACATTCAGTGCGACAATGTATACGTGGCTGACATATCCCGGTCTCAGAAGCCTGACGGGATGCTGTATTTACCCAGCTTATTGCACGCAGGATGACTACCAAATTAGCCAGCTTTGGAATTATTAATACCGTTAATTATTGTCTCGCACTAACTAATCATGAAAATGTTTTGGAATACATCTCCAAACACGGTGACTACACTGAATGGGGTGAATTCCGTGAACGGGGCCGCTGTGCTAACCAACAGAACAAAGAAAATATATACCGTGAGGCGCTTGTAGCAGACAACAAGGAGCAAGCATTGGCAATGGTGAGAAACGACGACCCAAAATGCTATTGGTTAAATTACGACAAATTGTCCTCTAATTATGACAGGATTTCATTTATTCCACCATTGCCGTACGTTCATCAATTTGTAGAAATGGTATACGTCATCCCAGCAGATATACAGCAATGGGTTGCAGAAAATATCAAGGACGAGGCCCAAAGACCACACAGACCTAAAAGCATTATAATTGAAGGCCTATCTAGGATTGGGAAAACATGCTGGGCCCGTTCATTGGGGCCACATAATTATTATTCCGGCCACATCGATTTGCGGGACCACAATGATGATGCTTTATATAATGTAATCGATGATGTGGCCCCACAATATTTGAAACATTGGCGAGAATTTATTGGAGCGCAACGGGATTTCATTTCGAATTGTAAATATGCTCGCCTAAAGAAAATAAAGGGCGGGATTCCAACCATTATATTATGTAACCCTGGAACCGATACCAGTTACAAAGAATATCTACACAAACATGAACACACCGGGATCAAAGCGTGGACGATCAGAAACGCAAAGTTCTACACAATCGATCAGCCCCTATTCGCCGAAGCCAATCAAGAAGAGGCACCACAATGAGAAGAAGAAGGCCCAATGCAGGAAGGTATTCCACTTCCAATACGGATGCTCGATATTCCACACAAACGGATGTATCGAACCACATCCATTGGAGAGAAAGGATGCTGTCAGGGGTCTTTTACGACACTTTGAAGAACCCAATGTGGTTCACAACGGTAGACATGTCCATGCCAGGGAGCCAGGGGATCTACAAAATAGAATGCCTATTCAACTGCAATCTTCGGAGAGCACTGGGAGTTAGGACGTTCAGTTCGACAATGTATACGTGGCTGACATATCTTGGTCTCAGAAGCCTGACGGATGTTGTATTTACCCAGCTTATTGCACGCAGGATGACGACTAAATTAGCCAGTTTTGGAATTATTAGTACCATTAATTATTGTCTCGCACTGACTATTGTACTCGACGATATTTCATATTTTGTAAAAGATTGGCGATGGGGAAATATTTATATAAATTTTTATGATTAAATAAAAATTAGATTTTTCTTGAATTTATACTGTCCCAATAAATTCCATTTTTGAGCAGGTTTAATGTCTAATGGGCTGTAATTGGTAGACAAAATAAGCGAACAATTACAGTAACAAGGCCCATCTAATGCTGTACATAAACAAAACAACTAGGCCCATATTTGCAGAGTACAGCCCAACAGCCCATTAGACATAGACCCATCAGTAAGTGACGCGGCCCATTAAACATAGGCACATCCATATGTGTCGGGGCCCATAGATTGTCCATTTGAGTATATAAAAAGAAATATACGACGCGTAAAATACAACAAATTTCTTTATTCAGAATTGGGGAACACTATACAATTCTGACGCAATACAATTATTTTAAGTTGGCATTCACCTATGTCTAATGCCACAACCAGAACATTCAGCGGCATTGATGGTCGTCGCACATTCCTCAGCGGCAAGATGTGTTTCTGCACATGTAGACACCCCATTTTTGACCGCCCTTAAGACTTGGGCGCTATGATTGTTTACTTGGTGATGAAAGATGTGCAGTGCAAAGGTTCGATTTCTTCGGCAAGGAGAGCGTCAAATCCCAACCTTACACCCCATTTTTGGACCAAAACTATTTTGAATGGTTTTTAGACCTTAAAACCCTCTCTTTCAAAATATTTTCGAAAATAGGCTTCTACGATGTTCCGAGGCTCGCATTTCGTTAAATGTTGCGCTTTTCGGTAAACCGAGCAAGGACAAAGTGGAAATGAATGAAATAGAGGTGAAATCTTTGAAAAATATTTCAAAACACCTTGCTTAGGGGTTTGGAGTTGAAGAAAAGAGGAGAGGAGAGAAGAAAACTAGTTGAGGAGAAGTTGGGCATGAATCCGGGTAGGATCGAAACTGAGCAGTCTTCACTAAAAGAGGCATAACTTTTTTCACAGTTGGAATTTTGATGTGAGGCTGCCACCATTGGAAAGAATACTTCCAGGGCTTCAATTTAGGCACAATAATGACCTGCAAAGGAGTCCAGATGAAGGAGTTATGTCCGGTTGAAGTCGGGCCCAAAAAGAAGATTTTTCTGGCCAACCAGAGGTGAAGGATGCTGACCATAAATGGGCTTTTCCGGCCAAGTGCCGGCCATGAATGGCCTTTGCCGACCCCCTGCTGTCCAATAGTGACCCATGCAGGCCAACAATGATCAAGTGCCAGCCATCAGTGAAGCAGTGCTGGCCATTGATGCAGAAAAGCAGATTTTTGCAGATATTTGTTCTCCAGCTGTTACAGTTGTCCCTTTTGGAGATATTTCGACCAAAGCTTGTATTTTGCTATATATATAGAGAGGCTTCTCTATGGTTTGAGGGGTTAGAACAATTTAGGAAGAAGTTTGGGAGCCTCTCTCTCTAAATTATCTCTCTAGATTTCTCTCTCTCTAAAGTTTTTGTGCTTGGAAGCTTGCATACATCCATCTTCAACCTATCAACCCTTAACAAGAGTGGTTCATCTTTGGGCTGAGATTGCTTGAAGCTCTCTTGAAGCCTCCTTAGAGCTCCTTAAGGTGCTTTTGCTTGGTTTTGTTGCTTAAGTGTTGTCTTCCCTTCAAGAGGTATAAGACTCACCCTTTAAGCTTGTTTTCATACTTGTTTTTGCCATCCTTTTGTGCTGTTTTGGGGGTGGTTTTCAACTGCAAAAAAATCTATTTTTCAGTCCTAAAAATGGTGGTTTGAGCCTTTGTGAGTTAGGGGGTTGTCCCCCCTTTTGGCTCTTTGGCTTGTGAAGCTTTTTGTGCCATCTTTCATCACCTTTAAAACCAACTCTTTTGGCCTTTTAACCACTAAAAATTAGAGGAATTTTAGTGGTAGAAAGTTGGTTTTGAGATCCAAAATAGGAGGGGGTGGCCTCCCCTCCTTGTGTTTTGTTTGCATGTGTTGATGGCCTAACATGTGAGCATGTATTTCTACCTCTTTGTAGTTTTATTCAAGCATGTTTTTGTGACTTTTTTGACTTGCTTGAGCTCTGTTTTTGGCTGGTTAAGTCACCTCTTGTTTGCTTCTTACACTTGTAGTGTAATCATGCTTACTAGCTTAACTTGATTAATGTGTTAACCTATCATTCTAGCATGTGTTGGCTCCACTCTAGCATGTTTTTGGCCTTTCTTTGACATGCTTAAACTCTGTTTTGAGTGGTCTTGGTCCTTTGAGACTTGCTTTGTATAGCTATAGTGTAGTTAGCTTCACTAGCCTTGTTTTTTTAGGCCTTTAGCATGCTTTGCTTGTGATGTTTGCATGATATATTATCATTTGGCATGTAATTTCAGTGCATATATCATTGTCACACTCTCACATATTCCACTCTTTCATTGCTTTTGAGAGGTGTGCTTTGTGCCTTGTTTGTGAGCCAACATGTGTGCATGTTTTTCTTGCCATCTATGCTTCTATTTCAGCATGTTTGAGCCATTGTTTTGGCATGATTAAGTTCTGTTTTGAGCTGGTTTGATCACATGAGCTTTGCTTTGTATGCTTGTAGTGCAATTGTGCTAAATTGCCTAGCATGTGTTATTGTTTTGGCCTCTTAATATAGCTATTCTTAGCTTATTTCAAGCATGTTTTAGAACTCCATTTAGGGTGTTTTAGGACTGTTTTGGACTATTTGTCCCTTTTGAGCATTGTGTTGCATGCCTCTAGTGTTGTGTCCTTCATTAGCCTTAATGTTTTTGGCTCTTAACATGTTGTATATTAGTTGTTTGCATGTTATAGTCTTATTTCTCATGCCATATCAGCACTGAATTTCTGCAATCTTCCTCCATGCTTCACTCTTTCATTTTCTTTGAAAGTAGTCTTAAGCCCCTTGTTAGCTTGAGCATGGAATTGAGGCTCTCATGCCCAATGGTTTTAGCCTTCTCTTGAGGGTTTCTACTAACCAAAAGCATGAGGCTTCTTTCATGCTCAAGGTGCTTGTGGCTGAGGCCATCTTTCTCATTAGAGAACTTCCACATTTGGACAAATCAATTAAGGGATGGTTTGGTAATCTTAAAATGTGTAAACAAGAATTGAATCAAGTAAAACATGCCAAGATAAGCATTGTTGTTTGCATTGCATTGTGTTCAATCGGACGTTATATTGAACACAAGGTGGATTGGCCCATTTCATACTCAAAGTGATGAAAATGAGCCAATCTCCTTTGTCTCCATTGCCTTTGATCATCCATGATAAGGTAGTGGTTCTTGAGTCTTGTTTGTTGTGCATTTATTGAATTTGTGCAAGTTGGATCCTTGGCCATCATGCATTGAAATGCTTGATTGGTGGCTTTGGACCCAATGGTGCCACTCCTTTGATGTTTTAAGATGATAAGGAGTGGCACAGTACAAACATGTCCCTGGAGAAACCTCTCTTTTTCCTCTGTTTTGTGCTCTATTGCAGTTTGGTGTCACGGCACACCAGTGGCCGGCAGTTCTTCATTGTTGGCCGGCACCCTTTCATTGTTGGCCGGTAGAGGTACACTCTTGGCCGGCAGATGGCCGGCAGTCACCATTCATGGCCGGCAGGCACTGATGCAATCCCTAGCATTGTCTTGGTAAGTTTCAGTAGAAAGATCTTGAAGACACCCTGCAAACAGAGCCTCTAAAGAGCAATCCGGAGAGCTTTTCGGGACGGAAACCGAGGCATGCATGTTCAACTCCTTCAAACAGAACTAAGGCAGTACAAGTTTAGAGCTTTACTTGTTAGTTAGCATTTGAATTTGTAATTTAAATTAGCTAATTTGTTAATTAGTTAAAGTGTTGTAATAATTAGTAATTAGTTTACTAGTTATTCAATTTGGTTGTGTAATAATTAGTCTAATTAGTTTAATTAGATTAGTTAGCTAGCTTAATTAGATTAGCTTAGCTTATTTATTCGGACCCTCCTTCACGAGAGCGCAATGTTGTAATAAGTGTGCGTGTGTGTGTGCATATCTTCCAACCCCATTTCTTTCTCCCTTTTACTTAACCGCTTCCGATGGTTAGTTTTAGGGCATGTTTTGATTAACATACCTTATGCTTGCATGTGTGCATCATTCATTTGTCTTGCATGCACCGAGCTCGGAGCATCATACAAACTGCATCGTATTTCAATACCTTTTTGAATACGTGTTTCAAAGCATGTTTCAAATTGTTGCATTCATATGCCATCTTAGATAGCCGAGCCTATTTAGTTGCATTATTGCATGTGTTGCATTAGGCATCTAGCACAGTTAGGATTCATGTATCGTTTCTAACTAGCTTTTGTTTTGGCTTGGAGTACACTGTAAGTTTTACGCTTTAGTGTACTTGCATGTGTGTGAGTGTTGCCATGACAACATGCTTACCATGAGGCTATTTGCTTAAGTGCTAAACTGCATGAATGCCTATGGGTGGAGGTTTTGTTGCCTGAATTGGAACAATTCGATAAATGTGAGTTTTAAGTCCACTTTGCGAAGTGGCAAATCATGTTTTAAGCCCACTTGAGGGTGGCAAATCCGTGCTTTAGCCTACTTGCGAGTAGCACTTGCAAACCATTTTCAAAAACAAACATGAGTTGTTTTGTTCCAAGTCTTACGACTTAGTCTATACTTGTATGTGCACATCACATAGTAAGACAGCTAATAACCGGAATAAGAACACATGTGCTTATAAAACAACATATCATGTTAGTAGAGGCTGATCCTTTGATCGGGCGAGCGGGAGTGCTCATTTCAGGACCTTCCCCTCTCGTACCCAAGTTCCCGAGCCGAGGCAACTTTGGTGATGACGGACACGTGGCCTTTGGCACGAGTCAGGGTTTCCTAAATTTTCCAAAAATAAAATATTTAGGTGGCGACTCTGTAATCTGGCAAAGTAGTCCAGTTTTGGCATTATTTGATTCAAAATTGATTTTCCAAAATGATTTGTCGGATTTGGACTCTTTGGTGTTTATCAGTCTCACATTGCACTTTGTGAGATTAGATTCAGAACCGTGATAGGAGTCTGAACTGTAGTAAGACCAATTCGCGCCCTCTCCGAAAGGGGGGCGCGTAAAGAAAGTTGGGTCTATAGCACACTGATGCGATGTCTGTTCATGGGTGTCCTCCTCGTCTCCACCCTCTTTTGTAGCTTGTTTGCTAAGCTTTGTGCCATCTTTTAAAGCTTTTAAAACATTTATTTTTTGGCCTTTTAACCACTGAATTCCAAAGGAATTTTAGTGGTGGAAAGGTGGTTTTGAGGTCCAAAATGGGAGGGGGTGGTCCCCTCTCCTCATGTCTTGTTTGCATGTGTTGGTGGCCTAACATGTGAGCATATATTTCTCCCTTTTTTAAGCTTAGTTCAAGAATGTTTTAGGCTTTATTTTGACCTGCTTTAACTCTATTTTTGGCTAGTTGGGTCATTTGTTACTTGTTTTTTGTACTTGTAGTGCAATCATGCTTACTAGTCTAGCATATTTGATGATTTAGCCTATTGATCTAGCTTGTGTTGGCTTAACTCCAGCACATTTTTGCTACTGTTTCAGCATGCTTTAACTCTGTTTTGAGTGGTCTTGGTCCTTTGAGGCTCGCTTTACATGGCTATAGTGTAGTTGGCCTTAACTAGCTTTGTGTTTTAAGGCTCTTGGCATGCTTTATTTGAGTTATTTTCATGATATAGCATCATTTAGCATGCAATTTCAGAGCACATATCTTTGCCACACTCTCACATATATCACTCTTTAATCGCTTTTGAAAGTTGTGTTTTATGCCTTGTTTGTGGGCCAACAAATGAGCATGATTTTCCTGTCTTTTATGCTTCAATCTCAGTGTGATTTAGCCATTGTTTTAACATGCTTTAACTCTATTTTGAGTTGGTTTGGCCCTTTGAGGCTTGTGTTGTAAGGTTCTGGTGCAACCCTATTTTATTAGCTTAATGAGTTAAGCCTTTAAACATGCATTACATGGTTTGTTTGGATGATTTTAAGTCATTTAGCATGTCATTTCAAAGCTGAAATATATGTCATCTTCCTCCATGCTTCACTCTTTCATTCACTTTGAAAGTGGTCTTAAGCCCCTTGTTGGCTTAAGCATGGAATTGAGGCTCTCATGCCTAATGGTTTTAGCCTTTTCTTGATGGTTTCTACTAACCAAAAGCATGAGGATTCTTTCATGCTCAAGGTGCTTGTGGCTGAGGCTATCTTTTCCATTAGAGGACTTTCACATTGGACTTAATCGGTTAAAGGATTAATCGGTAATGTAAAATGTGTAAACAAGAATTGAGCAAAGTAAAACATGCAAGATAAGCATATTTTTTGTTGTATCGCATGTGTTTGGATCGGACGTTAATCCAAACACAAGAAATGTGGGACGTTTCATACTCAAAGTGATGAAACGTGTCACATTTCTTGGTCACCATCACCCTTGATCATGCATGATAGGGTGGTGGCCATTTGAGTCTATGTGTGCATTCATGAAGCAAGTACAAGCTTGGTCCTTTGGCCATCATGCGTCGAGATGCTTGATTGGTGGCTTGAGAGCCGAGTGCCATTCTCCTTTGAGCTTGAGAAATGATGAAGAGAGTGGCAATACATACATTTCCTGGAAAATACCTTGCTTTGCCTCTGTTGTTCTTTATTGCAGCAAAAACAGCATTTTGGAAAAGTAGGTGGCCGACCGATCATTTGAGGTAGCTGATCGGCCACCTACACTAGCTGATCGGCCAGTTAGGGTGGCCGACAGTCCACCAGAGGTTTCCTGTTTTGAAGCAAAGGCAGTCTGGAGATTGGCACAATTTCCAGAAATCACAGCAAGTGCAAACATAGGCAACTCATGGCAAGGCAATGCATTTTCGAGAGGAAGCCAACCGAGCATGCATGTCTCCCTCGCCCACGAGGTCATTTAACTGCTTTACTTAGCTAGTTAATTTACCGGTTTTGTAATTAGTTAGTTAATGTGTTTAGCTAATTAATTCATTTTGTAATATTTTAACTAGCTTAGAATAGTTAGTTAATTTACTTCAAATTGTTGTAATGATTAATGAGCTAGAATAGTTAATTAGTTGGTTTGTAATCAGAAGCTTAGCTTAGCGTAGCTAGTTAGCTTATTCATTCGGACCCTCCTTCGAGAGGGCGCAATGTTGTAATAAGCGTGCGTGTGTGTGTATGTCTTCCAACCCCACGTCTTTCTCCCTTTTACTTATCTGCTTTTGATGGTTAGTTTTAGGGACATGTTTTGATTAGCATACCTTATGCTTGCATGTTTGCATTCATTCATTTGTCTTGCATGCACCGGGCTCGGCGTATCATTCAAATTGCATCGTATTTCAATACCTATTTGAATACATGTATCCAATTGTTGCATTCATATGCCATCGTAGATGGCCGAGCCTATTTAGTTGCATTATTGCATGCGTTGCATTAGGCATTCTGTATAGTTAGGATCATGCATATTTCTGACTAGTTTTGTGTTTTGGCTTGGAGTACTCAGTAAGCTTTTACGCTTTAGCATACTTGCATGTGTGTAAGTGTTGCCATGTTAGCATGCTTGCCATGAGGCTATTTGCTTATTTGATAAACTGCATGAATGGTTATGGATGAAGGCTTTATTGCTTGAATTGGAACAATTCGATACTTGTGAGTTTTTAAGCCCACTTGAAATGGCAAAATCATGTTTTAAGCCCACCTTGATAGGTGGCAAATCCGCGCTTTAGCCCACTTAAGGGTGGCACTTTCAAACCATTTTCGAAAACAAACATGAGTTATTTTGTTCCAATTCTTGCGATTCAGTCTATACTTGTATACTGTGCACATCACGTAGTAAAGTTAGCTAATAACCGGAATAAGAACACATGTGTTTATATAACAACATATCATGCTTAGTAGAGGCCGATCCTTTGATCGGGAGAGCGGGGGTGCTCATTACATGACCTTCCCCCCTCGTACCCAAGTTTCCGAGCTGACGCAACTTTGGTGATGACGAACACGTGGCCTTTGGCACGAGTCAGGGTTTCCTAAATTTCCCAAAAATAAAATATTTAGGTGGCGACTCTGTAATCTGGCAAAGCAGTCGAATTTTGGCATCATTTGATTTAAAATCTGATTTTCCAAAATGATTTACCGGATTGGACTCTTTGGTGATTTATCAGTCTTACATTGCACTTTGTGAGACTAGATTCAGAACCGTGACAGGAGTCCAAACTGTAGGACCAATTTGCTCCTCTCCGAAAGGGGGCACGCAAAGAAAGTCGAGCTACACATACGTGTCGTGTAAATTATATATGTGCTGTTATAGGATCCTTGTGAATCATAGATATAATATTGCGATGATAATTGGATCAAAAAAAAAAAAAAGGGACTATTCCACTAACCGCTTTCACCTTGTAGTAATGGCTAATGACAGAAATGGAACCAGATCGTCGGTCAGTGGTACTGACCCAATGGAGCAAATCATGGAAAGAGTGGTTACCAGTTTTCTGTGAGCCCTACAAACCAACATAAATAACGGAATGCCTGAACGACAAGAAGAGCCAATTACAATAAAACAGTTCCAGGACTTGAAACCTACCATATTTACCGGCAGTGCAAAGCTACTTGTGACAACCCAACTCTGTATTATGCTAATTGATCTTAATTATTCTTATAATTATGAGCTTGATATAATTTTGAATTCTAATTACATGATTATATGTGCTTGTGAATTTCTACCTGTTCACCATAGGAAAATCTATTTGATTTTCTGCTATAAAAATTAAATTGAAGGTCGTAGAGGTGACAAAAATCAAAATTGCCTGTATTATTGTGATTAGCATAATTTTTAGAGCCTATGGTTAAATTTAATTGAAAACTGATTCATATCAAAATAATTAGATTAAATTGATTAAGTTAAGTACAATTGATTAACTCTAAGAAAATATGATTAGTCAAATTAATCACCACTATATATATAAGGGCCAAACACACTTAAGCTCATTTAGGAGCTCAAAAATCTGAATATACACTCTAGAGGGAGAGAATGAACCGAATTAGAGAGACAAGGAGCTCAACCTTGGAGATTTACAAGTGAATTCAAGAGACTAGGAGGATTAGCTCAAGAATTGGCTATAATTGGAAGCGTTGAAGCTCCTAGGTGAGTAATTGAGCTCAAAATTCATGAGTTTAAACTTGTAATTATGTGAATTTCAAGAGAATTGATAATCAAGAACAAATTTGAGTAGGGTTTGATGAAATTGAAGTTAATGTTTCTATGCATGTAAAGATTTACCATGAATGTGCATAATCATGAAGAATTGAGCACCAAAATTCACATGCATGCATAATTTTGTAAAACCTCATGATTTTGAACATCATTTGTATCATTTGACATGGAATTAGAGTCTATATTTTACATGCATGTGTCATCCTGAAAGAAATGAAGCTTGGTAGCTTGTGTTATGAAGTTGTCAAGAAGAATGTGAAATGATTTGGGATTTGAATCATGGTTTTGGACAAATTAGACTCAATTTGCCTATGTTCTCATGTTGTATAAAGATTTCCATGTTTTTGTATAAAAAATGTGAGTTTTGAGTCTCTGGAATCAAGTTATGAACTTCAAACAAAGTTCTGGAAAACCCAGAATTTGACTTGTCCGCTCCAGCGAGGAAAGTGTTGCTCGAGCATGAAAGTCAAGCTCCCAGAAGTTTTGTAGAGATTTGCACTGTGGCTCGAGCGATAAACTCTACGCTCGAGCGAACCCTGTTTTGCAAGACTCCCCGCTAAAATGTCGGAAATCTCACTCGAGCGTGAAATTCATGTAACTAGTACTTTCACAGAGTTTTGCAGTTTGCTTGAGCGACCAAAGCTGCGCTCGAGTAAAGAGCCCTGTTTCAGAAATTTTAAAGAGTCATTTTATGATTCGTTTTCCGTTCTTTTTCATTTCTAAGCACTCTTAGGCATGCATTGGACATTCTAAATGAATTAAAGAGCATGAAAGAAGCCTAAGAACATTAAGCAAATTAAAGAACAGAT
This sequence comes from Camellia japonica, assembly GCA_030407325.1. NCBI lineage: Eukaryota > Viridiplantae > Streptophyta > Magnoliopsida > Ericales > Theaceae > Camellia > Camellia japonica. The sequence continues at coordinate 88,985,961 of JAPPVO010000014.1, read as the reverse complement.
TGAATTGAATTATGACCAAATGTGTTATGAATTATGTAGGGTCAAGTGCAAGGACAAATCAAGAACTGGAACACAGTGAGTAATACTTTAGTAAAGATATATACTTATATGCTATTTGTTTAATACCACTCATGTGTAAGTGTTCTGGACTTGTGAATTCAAATTATGGATGAGTATTCTTCCCGTCTGATTTTGCAAGACTATAATGAAGTTGATAAGTATGAAATCATCTGAATGGACCAAAGGTCATTTTGAATGAATGTGAAACGGGTCTAAAGGCCGTCCTGCATATTCGATTATATGGACTATAGGTCGCTCTGTATGTATATGAAATGGGCCAAATGCCACTTTGTATAATTGTTGAATGGGCCAGAGGCCGTTCCGAACAAGGGAATGATTGGACCTAAGGTCATTTTGAATACAGAGATAAATATGAACATGATCATGGATCATGAGTACGCATAAATGTGAAAATGACTTTAGTTGGACCCAAGGTCGTTTTATGTGTAATTGGATCCAACGCTGCTTTACATATGATGGACCTAAGGTCGTTTAGCATATATTAGACCAAAGGTCATTTTGCCTATGAATTGGACCCAAGGTCATTTTGTATGTAATGGACCAAGAGTCGTTTTGCAAGTATGAGTTGGACCCGAGGTCGCTTAGTATATGAATATGGATGAGAAATATGATATGTTGGACCTAAGGTCGTTTTGCGTTGGTATCGACCAACAAGTTTGAGTTATAACCTATGAATTAAACGAATCCCATTCATGAACTCCTTTACTTTGGTATTATTCACTGGGCGTTAGCTCACTCTTTATTTATATGTGTGTAGGTGAACGGCAGGATGTCCAGTCTCAACCCCAGTGAGCTATGAGAAACCTAATTTTGAGGAGTCAACCGAGGTCCCCTCACGCAAGAAGCTTACTTTTTGTTTTTGTTCTCTTATGGTCATGTATGACCAACTTTGTGTATAACCTTGGAATTTGGTGTTGATACTGTTTGAATGATCCTGGATGTACATAGTACATACATAACGTAAATATTACATGGTGTGAGTTATTTCATGTATATTAGAAATTTTTGATTAAATCATGTATCCATAGCTCGTTGGACAATTTTTGTATGTATTGCTTTCGCAGTTTGGCCCCCTGTTATTAAATATAGTTTGATTTCTGTCTGAGGCCGTAAGTAATCTAATGATTACTGGCCGGTTATGACTCTAATCCATAGGGGCGGGTTCGGGTCATGACAGAGTGGTATCAGAGCACGATAACTCACACACTTGTCCCAATGAGTGATAGAGTGTCTAGAAAAGACATAAGTTGCATTCATATGATAAATATATGTGCGAAATGCATTGAGGAATTGCTAAGTGACTCGAAGTGTGCAACTATATTGCCTAATTGTACGAATGTGCTCTTTTGTTCTTTTGTATATGAATATTGTGCATATCTTCTATGAGAAATATAATGCAAGTCTCATTAGATAATGGTGAGAACAAGAACCGACGAGCTAGAAGAATCCTCCACTAATCGGCTAGACCGAATGGAGAGAATGATACAAGACATGGCAGAAACACTAAGGCAACAACAGCAATGGCAACATCCACAACCCCCGCCTCTGGTGTAACCCATACCGAATTTCCAAAATGATGACCGAATGATAGCCCTTACTGAAGAATTTAAGAAAATGAAGCCACCACTATTCCACGGGGGTGTGGACCCACTGAAAGCTAAAGCTTGGGTCCTAGGCATTGAGAAGTTATTTGAAGTGTTCCCATGTCTGGAGACACATAAAGTACAGTTGGCCACTTTTACATTAGAAGATGAAGCAAGGAGGTGGTAGATGTTAGTCCGTGATAATGATAAGGGCATTGACTGGGCACAGTTTTTTGCACTCTTTTATGAGAAATACTTTCCACAGTGTGTCCACGATAGAATGGTGTCAGAATTTGAAGGACTGAAATAAGGCAATTTGACTGTAGCCGAGTATGAAGCCAAGTTCACCAAATTGGCTAGATTCGCCCCACATATGGTTGACACCAACTATAAAAAGGCGAGGAAGTTTGAAAATGGTCTTCGCAATGACATTCTGGAGAGGGTAAATGTGCTGAAATTGCCCACCTATGTCGATGTGTTAGACCAGGCTTTGATGTCAGAAGCTAACATGGCCAACTGAGGTAAACCACCAGCCGACTGGAAGACTAAGAGACAAGTCTTTTTCTTAGGAAAGAAATCATTAAAGAAACAAAACACAAGGTCCTCAAGCACTTCGGGCTCCACCAGAAACACAGCACCAGCATGTACTCAATGTGGTAAGAAGCACCGTGAAGTTTGTTACCGTATTTCTGGGGCATGCTACAAATGTGGGGAAATGGGACAAATGGCAAGGAATCTATACTATGTACATCTGTGTATCGTGTTTGTGATATGCGAATTGGTAATATTATCTTATATGTGGATTTGTTACCCTTGGATATTCGGCATTTTCATATAATTCTGGGTATGGATTGGCTATCGAAAAATTATGACACTATCAATTGTGTGACAAAGCAGATTGTGTTTAAACCGCCAAGGCATGTTGAATTTGAATTTGTGGGTAATGGGGTAGTGCCTCCACCTTATCTGATTTCAGCAATGAAAGCATGTAAACTGATCAGGAAAGGGTGCCAGGGTTACATGTGTAGTGTGTTGTCTGAACAATCTACAAATGTTGAATTGAATAATATTTCTGTTGTCCGAGAATTCCATATGTATTTCCTAATGAACTGCCAGGGGGACTAGTGGACAAGGAAATAAAGTTTACCATTGATGTCGTCCTAGGCACCTAGCCTATCTCAAAAACTCCTTATAGAATGTCCACTGCTGAAATGAAAGAACTGAAAGAACAATTGCAAGATTTACTAGACAAGGGGTTTATACGACCAAGCACATCGCCATGGGGCGCTCCCGTGTTGCTTGTAAAGAAGAAAGACGGAACCTTACGTTTGTGTATTGACTACAACGAACTCAACAAGGTAATGGTCAAAAATAAATATCCATTACCCCGAATTGATGATTTATTTGATTAGTTACAGGGCTCACAAGTCTTTTGTTAGTTTTCTTTTATGTTTAACTGAGTATGTAACTCATGGTTTAAGAAACATGCATCAAAGGATTTTTTTTATACAAAAAAGAGTGTTCTTCTTCGGTGGATTCTTGGGAATTTGGGCCTGAAGCTTTGGTGGATTTCGGAGTGGCTCATCGTCGTGATTCGATATCAGCGTTGTGGATTTAATGTTGGGCAAGACAGCTCTGAGGTGAAGACCGTGGTGGAAGAGGCATATAGGGGTCGGTTCAATTCGGGCGTAGATTCGCTAGGTAATTGAGAGTACACTTGTGTAATTCCTTTTGCCTTCTTAGTGGGTTTTTTTGTGGCTTTGGCCCGTGGCTTTTGTTATCACAATCGGAGGCCCTCCGATTGTGGTTTTTCCACGTTAAAATCGTTGTGTTGATTTGTCTTGATTGATTGATTGATTGGGATTGTTATTTACTGCTTAAAAATTGATACATAATCACAAATCAATATCTAGGGAATTTTTAGATTTTTCATCATGTGAATCTTTTTTACATTATATGCTCTTGTTTTGTTTATTAGGTCAACATTACTATACGATGCGCACACAAATATAGACTAATTTGCAAAAATTGGAACAATTGAATTTCATGTTTGTTTTGAAAATTGTTTCGAATATTTATCACTTGAAAAAGTGATCTCATATGTACATTACTCAAATTATTCCAATTCAAGCAATTAGCCTTCATCCACAGACATTCAAGCAATTTATCACTTAAGCACTTAGCCTCATGGCAAGCATGCTATGGTCACTTCGAATTTCTTATTATGCCGTTTGGAGTGACTAACGCACCTGCAGCATTTATGGACCTTATGAACCGAATTTTCAAGACTTATCTTGATGAATTTGTTGTGGTTTTATCGATGATATTCTGATATATTCAAATAATAGATTTGAACACGAACAACATTTGAGAACAGTCTTGCAAACACTTAGAGAAAAGAAGTTATTTGCTAAACTTACGAAGTGTGAATTTTGGTTGGATGAGGTTGTCTTTTTAGGGCATGTCATCAACAGAGATGGGATTTCGGTGGACCCATAGAAGATAGAAGCAATTATAAATTGGCCTACACCAACAAATGTAACAGAAGTCCGCAGTTTCATGGGCTTAGCTAGGTACTATAGAAGGTTTGTCAAGAATTTTTCAAAAATAGCTGTGTCTCTTACTCAGTTAACACGCAAAGGGCAACCTTTTGAATGGAATGATGAAAGAGAATCTGCCTTCCAAGAACTGAAAACAAAATTGATGACTTCACCAGTGTTAACATTGCCTACAGGTACAGAGAACTTTGTGATTTATAGTGATGCATCTTATAAGGGTCTAGGTTGTGTATTAATGCAAGAAGAACGGGTAATTGCTTATGCTTCCCGATAATTAAGGCCACATGAGAATAACTACCCGACACATGACCTAGAACTAGCCGCAGCTGTATTTGCCTTGAAAATTTGGCAGCATTACTTGTATGGGGAAAAATGCAAAGTTTATACAGATCACAAAAGTTTGAATTATTTCTTCACTCAAAAAGAGTTGAATATGCGCCAAAGGAGATGGCTTGAGCTAATAAAAGATTATGATCTTCAAATTCAGTATTACCCCGGGAAAGCCGACATAGTTGTTGATGCCTTGAGCAGAAAATCGATGGGGAGTTTAGCTTGCCTACTTACTGAACAGAAAGAGATCTTGCAAGATTTTGAGAACTCCGAAATTGAAGTAATATCACATGAGCAAAACGGGTTGATAGCTGCCATTTCAGCCAAACCAACAATCATTAATGAGATCAAACAGAAACAAAAAGAGGATGAAGTCCTCAAAAAGATAGTCGATGAATTTGAAGCAAATCCAAAACCGAGATTTAGTAATGTAAATGAAGTGTTGAAATTCCAAGACAGATTATGTGTTCCGAATATCCCCGAGTTAAAGAGGAGAATTCTCAATGAAGCCCATAAATCGATGTTTGCTATGCATCCGGGTAACAACAAGATGTATCAGGACCTAAAGCAGAATTATTGGTGGCCAAATATGAAACGTGAGACTGCGGAATATGTGTCTAAATGTCTTCAATGTCAGCAAGTTAAAGCTAAACACTAGAAACCGGCAGGTCTACTCCAACCTCTCTGTATTCCGGAATGGAAATGGGAACATATAACCATGGATTTCGTTGTTGCCCTACCTCAGACACCTAGAGGTATGGATTCAATTTGGGTTATAGTTGATAGACTGAACAAATCTGCACACTTTCTACCTGTGAAAACTACATATGATGCATATAGATTAGCCACCATTTATGTTGATGAAATTGTTTGTTTGCATGGAATTCCAGTGTCTATTGTGTCGGATAGAGATCTGAAATTTGTATCTAGATTCTAGAAGAGCCTTCAAGCAACAATGGGAATGGAGTTGAAGTTTAGTACGACATTCCATCCACAAACTGATGGACAATCAGAACGAACTATACAGACTTTAGAAGATATGTTTCGAATGTGTGCTTTGGAATTTCAAGGGATTAGGAGACTTACCTACCATTGGCCGAATTTGCATATAATAACGGCTTCCACTCCAGCATTGGCATGGCACCGTATGAAGCTTTGTATGGTCGAAAATGTAGATCTCCAGTATGCTGGACTAAAGTTGGGGATAGGGTCTTGCTTGGGTCCGAGCTTGTGCAGACAACTACTGATAAAATCAAAGTTATTCAACAAAGGCGTAAGACAGCTCAGAGCCGACAAAAGAGTTATGTGGATGTTAGAAGATAGCCTCTTGAATATGAGGTCGGTGATCATGTGTTCATCCGTGTAAATCCGATGAAAGGCCAATTAAGGTTCAGCAAGAAGGGTAAACTATCACCTCATTACATTGAGCCGTTTCAAATTTTGGAAAGGCTTGGCCTAGTTGCTTATAGAGTTGCCTTACCGCCGGGAATGGAACAAATGCACAATGTGTTTCACGTGTCAATGTTGAGGGGCTATCTCCGAGATCCATTCCACGTGATTGACTATCACCGAATAGCACTTGGTGAAAATATGGAGTACGGGAATGGCCAGAACGGATCATTGACCGACAAGTAAAGCAACTGAGGAATAAATCCATTCCAATGGTGAAAGTGGAATGGAAAGAACATTATGGTAAAAATGCCACATAGGAGAAAGAAGAAGAAATGCAACAACACTACCCATATTTGTTTCCAACGGAAGGTAACATAAGTTTGGGGGACCAAACTTCCTAAAGGGAGGAAGAATGTGACAACCCAACTCTGTATTATGCTAATTGATCTTAATTACACTTACAATTATGAGCTTGATATAATTTTGAATGCTAATTATATGATTATATGTGCTTGTGAATTTTTACATGTTCACCATAGGAAAATCTGTTTGATTTTCTGCTATAAAAATTAAATTAAAGGTCGTAGGGGCGACAGAAAGCAAAATTGGTTGTATTATTGTGATTAGCATAATATTTAGAGCCTATGGTGAAATTTAATTGAAAATTGATTCAGATCCAAATAATTAGATTAAATTGATTAAGTTAAGTACAATTGATTAACTCTAAGCAAATATGATTAGTCAAATTAATCACCGCTATATATATAAGGGCCAAACACACTTAAGCTCATTTAAGAGCTCAAAAATCTGAATATACACTCTAGAGGGAGAGAGTGAACCAAATTAGAGAGAGAGGGAGCTCAACCTTGGAGATTTACAAGTGAATTCAAGAGACTAGAATGATTAGCTCAAGAATTGGCTATAATTGGAAGAATCGAAGCTCCTAGATGAGTAATTGAGCTCAAATTCACGAGTTTAAACTTGTAATTAGGTGAATTTCAAGAGAATTGATAATCAAGAACAAATTTGAGTAGTGTTTGATGAAATTGAAGTTAATGGCTCTATGCATGTAAAGATTTACCATGAATGTGCATAATCATGAAGAATTGAACACCAAAATTCACATCCATGCATAATTTTGTAAAACCTCATGATTTTGATCATCATTTGTATCATTTGACATGGAATTAGAGTCTATATTTTACATGCATGTGTCATCCTTAAAGATATGAAGCTTGGTAGCTTGTGTTATGAAGTTGTCAAGAAGAATGTGAAATGATTTGGGATTTGAATCATGGTTTTGGACAAATTAGACTCAATTTGCCTATGTTCTCATGTTGTATAAAGATTTTCATGTTTTTGTATCAAAAATGTGAGTTTTGAGCCTCTGGAATCAAGTTATGAACTTCAAACAAAGTTCTGGAAAACCCAGAATTCGACTTGTCCGCTCGAGCGTGAAAGTCGAGCTCACAGAAGTTTTGCAGAGATTTGCACTATGGCTCAAGCGACAAACTCTACGCTCGAACAAACCCTGTTTTGCAAGACTCCCTGCTAAAGTGTTAGAAGTCTCACTCGAGCGTGAAATTCATGTAACTAGTACTTTTACAGAGTTTTGCAGTCTGCTCGAGTGACCAAAGCTGCGCTCGAGCAAAGAGCCCTGTTTCAAAAAATTTAAAAAGTCATTTTATGATTCGTTTTCTGTTCTTTTTCATTTCTAAGCACTCTTAGGCATGCATTGGACATTCTAAATGAATTAAAGAGCATGAAAGAAGCCTAAGAACGTTAAGCAAATTAAAGAACAGATTGAATTGAATTATGACCAAATGTGTTATGAATTATGTAAGTGCAAGGACAAATCAAGCACCGGAACATAGTGAGTAATACTTTAGTAAAGATATATACGTATATGCTATTTTGTTTAATACCACTCATGTGTAAGTGTTCTGGACTTGTGAATTCGAATTATGGATGAGTATTCTTCCCGTCTGATTTTGCAAGACCATAATGAAGTTAATAAGTATGAAATCATCTGAATGGACCACAGGTCGTTTTGAATGAATGTGAAACGGGTCTAAAGGCCATCCTGCATATTTGATTATATGGACCATAGGTCGCTCTGTATGTATATGAAATGGGCCCAAGGCCGTTTTGTATAATTGTTGAATGGGCCAGAGGCCGTTCCGAACAAGGGAATGATTGGACCTAAGGTCGTTTTGAATGCAGAGATAAATGTGAACATGATCATGGATCATGAGTACGCATAAATGTGAAAATGACTTTAGTTGGACCCAAGGTCGTTTTGTGTGTAATTGGATCCAAAGTTGCTTTACATATGATGGACCTAAGGTCGTTTAGCATATATTGGACCGAAGGTCATTTTGCCTATGAATTGGACCCAAGGTCATTTTGTATGTAATGGACCAAGAGTCATTTTGCAAGTATGAGTTGGACCCGAGGTCGTTTAGTATATGAATATGGATGAGAAATATGATATGTTGGACCTAAGGTCATTTTGCGTTTGTATCGACCAACAAGTTTGAGTTATAACCTATGAATTAAACGAATCTCATTCATGAACTCCTTTACTTCGGTATCATTCACTAGGCGTTAGCTCAATCTTTATTTATATATGTGTAAGTGAGCAGCGGAATGTCCAGTCTCAACCCCAGTGAGCTATGAGAAACCCAATTTTGGGGAGTCAACCAAGGTCGCCTCACGCAAGAGGCTTACTTTTTGTTTTTGTTCTCTTATGGTCATGTATGACCAACTTTGTGTATAACCTTGGAATTTGGTGTTGATACTGTTTGAATGATCCTGGATGTACGTAGTACATACATAACATAAATATTACATGGTGTGAGTTATTTCATGTATATTAGAAAGTTTTTGATTAAATCATGTATCCACGGCTCGTTGGACAATTTTTGTATGTATTGCTTCTGCAGTTTGGCCCCCTATTATTAAATATGGTTTGATTTCTAACTAAGGCCGTAAATAATCTCATGATTACTGGCCGGGTATGACTCTAATCCATAGGGGCAGGTTCAGGTCATGACACCACTGGTAGTAGAAGCTTGGGTCAGAGATATAGAGAAGATTTTTCGCGCACTACCTTGCACAGAAAAACAAAACGTGACCTTCGTCACATTCGCCTTCAAAGACGATGCACAAGAATGGTGGCTTCTTACCCTGGAAAAAGAAGATATCATGACTTGGGTAAGATTCTTGGAAGTATTTTATGAAAAATACTTTCCAAATTCGCTGCGAGAATAAAAGGCGTCGGAGTTCATACATCTAAGGCAAGGAACCATGGCAGTGGCCGAATACAAGAGCAAGTTTATGCAACTAACTCGATTTGCGATATATGTCATCCCCACCAAAGCTCGAAATGCCAGGAAATTCGAAACAAGATTGGATGCTGAAATCAAGGATAGGCTAGAGGTTTTGAAACTACCAACCTATGCGGAGGTGGTGAATCAAGCATACATTGCAGAAAAAGGGATTAAAGCTTCGCGCTCCGGGGAACTGAGCCAAAGGAAGCGATTTGGGGAAAGAGATAACAGAAGATCTGGTGTTGCGCCTCCCAAAAGGGTAAATACGGGCACAACTAGTTCAACCAGTTCAAGCAACCAAGGTCCTACGAACCCCAGAGGTGGCACCAGTCATAATTGTCCCACTTGTGGAAGAGCTCACTAGGAACGATGCCATCGAGACTCGGGAGCATGCTTTAGATGCGGTCAAGTTGGCCACTTGTTGAGAGATTGTCCAAAGCTTGCCAATCCCACAGCTGGCCCCTCTAAACTAGTCTGAAAACTCGCAGTACCTGGAGGAGTGAGGAAGGACCAAAAATGCCAATGAAGGGCTTTTGCCTTTGTAACTGGAAACCCAGAACTTACCAAGAATGTTGTGTCAGGTACACTTTCTATCTGTGGTCATTTAGCTCATGTTCTCTTTGACTCTGGTTCCACTCATTCTTTTGTTGCACCACACTTTGCTTCCAAGTTAAGATCAACACCCGAACCCTTAGGATATGTATTGCCTGTGTCTTTTCCTTCTAGTTATTCTGCCCTTAGTACTGATGTGTACAAGTCTTGTACTATATCCTTAAAAGGTGAAACCTTACATGTAGACTTGATTTCCCTTGGCATTAGTATCTTTAATGTGATCTTAGGAATGGATTGATTGCTGCCAACCATGCCTCTATCGATTGTGAAGCCAAAAAGGTCTCCCTCCAATCACCAAACCAACTCGAGCTTGTTTTTGATGGAACTGGAGTTTCTCCCTATCCATGTGTTATATCCTTCATGGCAACCCAATGACTTCTAAGAAAGGGTTGTTGCAGTTGTATCTGTTATGTGATCGATACTCAACAAGAGGCCTCCACACTTGATGCAATCCCTGTGGTTCGAGAATTCTCGGATGTATTTCCTGAAAACCTACCTGGTACCCTAGTTGACCGAGAAATCAAATTCACCATTGAAACCCAACCTGGTACCCAACCAATCTCAAAAGCCCCTTACTGCATATCCATGACAGAATTAAAGGAGCTGAAGACTCAACTTCAGGAACTACTAGACAAGGGTTTCATTTGGTCTAGTACCTCACCCCAGGGAGCTCCAGTACTATTTGTAAAGAAAAAGGATTGCATGATGAGATTATGCATCGATTACTGGGAACTGAATAAAGTCACCATCAAAAATCGATACCCTCAGCCGAGAATCGATGACTTGTTCGATCAACTGCAGGGCACCCAAGTGTTCTCAAAAATTGACTTGTGTTCTGGCTACCATCAACTAAAAGTCAAAACAGAAATCGTCAAAAAGACTGCCTTCAAAACCCGTTACGAGCACTACGAGTTTCTCGTCATGCCATTTGGTGTCACAAATGCTCCAGTAGCTTTTATAGACCTCATGAACCAAGTGTTCAAACCCAATCTTGATGAGTTCGTCATTGTCTTCATTGACGACATTCTTATATATTCCAAGTCACCGAAAGACCATGAGCAGCACTTATGAACGGTTTTACAAACACTACATGAGCACAAACTTTATGCCAAGTTAAAGAAATGTGAATTTTGGATCACCAGTGTACACTTTCTCGGTCACGTCATTAACAAAGACGGTATCTCAGTTGACCCCCAAAAAGTGACAGCAATCGTGGATTGGCCATGACCTGCTACCTTGTCCAAGATTTAAAGCTTCTTAGGTCTAGCCGGCTACTACCGACGCTTCATGCAAGATTTCTCGAAGATAGCATCACCCTTGATCTAGCTAACTCAGAAGAACACACCCTTTGGATGGACGGACAAGCAGGAATGTTGCTTCCAAAAATTGAAAAACAGACTTATAACAGCTCCTATGCTAGCACTCCCCGCAGGAACGGAAGGGTTCGTAATCTACAGTGATGCCTCAAGCAATGGTTTGGGTTGCATTCTTATGCAAAATGGGAAGGTCATTGCATATGCCTCACGTCAACTAAAGACCCACGAGAAGAATTACCCGACCCACGATCTGAAATTAGCCACAGTAATCTTCGCCCTCAAAATTTGGCATCACTATCTCTACGGTGCAACCTGCGAGATTTACACTAATCACAAGAGTCTTAAATATTTGTTTATATAGAAAGAACTGAATATGTACCCTCGTTTCCCGCAAGATCAATGGACTACTCGCCAACTTAATCGTGGAACTCGAGTTAATCAAAGAAATTAGAGCCCGCCAATGTGAAGATAAACTTGTAAAGAAGAAGTACGAGGAGCAAAGAAGCACGCCGATCCTTACTTTATGATGAGCAATGTGATACTAAAATTTTTGAATCGAATTTGCGTACCCGACCTTCCAGAACTCAAGAAGAAGATATTGGTAGAAGCTCATAGCTCAAGGTTTGCGATCCACCCTGGAAATACGAAGATGTATCACGATCTGAAGGAACGCTTCTGGTGGATAGGAATAAAGAAAGACATAGCAAGCCACGTCTCCAAATGCATGCACTGTCAACGAGTTAAAGTAGAACATCAGAGACCTGCAAAAATGTTGCAACCACTCCCTATTCCTGAATAGAAATGGGAGCACATTACTATGGACTTCGTGGTCGAGCTACCGCAATTAGTCTCGAAGAATGATGCAATATGGGTTATCGTAGATCGATTGACGAAGTCGGCACATTTTCTACCAATCAGAATCATGTACTCCCTTACTAAGTTCGCCACTTTATACATTAAGGAAATCATTCGGTTGCACGGCACCCCAATTTCAATCGTATCTAATAGAGACTGAAAGAACAATCCAGACTTTGGAATATATGTTACGTGCGTGTGTGCTAGACCTCAAAGGTAATTGGGATGATCACCTACCTTTGGTGGAGTTCACCTACAATAATAGCTACCATGCAAGCATTGGAATGGCACCATACGAGACACTATACGGAAGAAAATGTCGATCACCTCTGTGTTGGAGGGAAGTCAGAGACAGGAAACTGTTAGGCCCCGAGATCGTGCAAATAACGAGCGATAAAATTCAACTCATCCAACAACGAATTCGCACTGCCCAGAGTCACCAGAAAAGCTATGCAGATACATGGAGACGGGACTTAGAATTTCAAATTGGAGATCATGTGTTTCTAAAGATCTCGCCAACAAGAGGGGTTATTCGATTTGGAAAATAAGGAAAATTAAACCCACATTACATTGGGCCATTCGCAATATTAGAAAGGATTGGTCTTGTGGCATATCGCCTTGCGCTTCCACCCGAACTGTCCAATGTCCATAACGTGTTTCACATTTTGATGCTTCGGTGGTATCTTCGAGATCCAGAGCATGTTGTTGATTATGAGAACCTAGAAGTTCAAGAAGACCTCTCTTATAAAGAGCAACCTGTACAGATTCTCGATCGTCGTGATCAGGTCCTTCGAAACAAGACTATACCTCTTGTAAAAGTCTTATGGAGAAATCATCGTGTCGAAGAAGTAATGTGGAAAACAGAGAGTCAAATGTGGACCAAGTACCTGCACCTCTTCAAAAACCAAGGTATGATAAGTTTGAGGAAAAACTTCTTTTAGGAGGGGAGAAATGTAACACCCTAAATATTTAATTAGTACCACAACAAATCATGATCATAATAATAATAATTATAATAATAATACTTAATGATGATATATGATAAAGTATAATTCAAGTTACGTTTAGGGTCATTGTGTAAAAAACAAAAAGGGGTGGTAATGTAATAACCTTGGTTATGCAAACATCTAGATTATAGGTAGGCCCTAGGTTGTACAAATGGAATCGGAGGGAACTAATAACAAAAGGTGGCAATTTAGTGATGCACCACATGGACTTGATCGAAACAATAGAGAATTAAGCAAAAAATGGCAATTCAGTGAGGAAACACGTGGACTTAATAGATGACTCATCAGAAGTAAACTCGGATATATATAGCATAATTAGCATTAGCAATCGGTACCAAAAACAAATAGGGAGTGAAAGTTGGTAAGAAAAGAAAGGGAAACGGAAAACGAGAAGAAAGGAAAAAAAATGGTTAATATTAAGGTGAGTTATATATGTCTTGAGCTACATAATATAGTTTATGAATGTTTTGAGTTACCATAATTTATTTTATATAATTTATGTTTTTTGGTTAAATTAATGTTTTAATTACGTGGATTATTTTTTGAACTCTATTTTCTCAAATTAAAACTCATGGATATGTTTGTTTAAATTTTAGGAATTATCTAACAATGATTTGATAAACAATTATTTTGTGTAAGTACCTCCACGGGAGTCCCAACTGAAGAAGATGATAGAACTGAAAAGTATTTTCATTATATTGAATCTCAATGCTTACACAGTATTTATAACAGAATCTGTTATACACTTATAACAAAAATATACACGTGCCTTCTAACAAACTAACAAACTAATCTAACCAACTGTACAGCTGGACAACAGAACTAACTAACTCCTCTGCTGATCTGTTGATGTAGAACTGTTGCAGCTGCTTACGGCCTCTGTTCTAGATTCTGTGAGCAACTCCTTATCTGTGAGCAACTCCTTATTATGCCCCTGCAAACTGATGGGCGAAGGGAAGACCATGAGTTTGGATTGCAAATAGTGAAAGCGAGAAGGAGAGAGAGGCTTAGTGAGAATGTCAGCGATTTGATCTGAGGAAGGGATGTATTTAAGAAGAATCAACCTCTGAGCTACCTTCTCCCGAATGAAATGATAATCGACCTCGATATGCTTTGTCCGAGCATGAAAAACAGGATTCGAAGCAAGGGAGATGGCAGAAAGGTTATCACACCAGACAGTAGGAATAGACAGAGGAACATGCATATCAGTAAGAAGCATTTTAAGCCATGATACTTCAGCTGTGGCCTGAGCTAAAGAGCGATACTCAGCCTCAGTGGAAGAGCGAGCAACCGTAGGTTGTTTCTTGGCAGCCCAAGAAATAAGATTGGGACCAAGAAACACACAATACCCAGAAACAGACAGACGATCAGAGAAATCACCAGCCCAGTCAGCATCTAAGAAAACTTGAAGATCAAAAGACCCAGGAGTAAAGCGTAAACCATGAGAAAGTGTGCCTTTAAGATACCGAAGAAGCCTCTTGACAGCACAAAAGTGACCATTAGTGGGAGCATGCATAAATTGACAGGCATGATTAACAGAAATAGCAAGATCAGGTCTGGTAATGGTTAAGTATTGCAACGCACCAACCAAACTCCTGTAAAGAGAAGGATTAGAAAAAGGAAGAGAAGAGGCAGTAGTAGGAGAAGTTTTCAGAGACATGGGAGAGGAATAAGGTTTGCAATCAAGCATGCCGGCTTTAGTAAGAATATCAGTAGCATATTTAGGTTGAGAAAGAAATAACCCAGAAGAAGTATGAGTAACCTGGATACCAAGGAAGTAGGAAATAAGACCAAGATCTTTGAGAGCAAACACAGAATTAAGTTGAGAAATTAAAGAGGAAATATGAGAAGAATTAGTACCTGTGATCAAAATGTCATCAACATAAACTAAAAGAAAAGTAAGAGAAGTGGGAGTATGTTGAATGAACAAAGAAGTATCAGAGGCACTATTATGAAAACCAAGAGAAAGAAGATGAGAAGAGAAAGTAGTATACCAAGCGCGAGGCGCCTGTTTGAGTCCATAAAGGGCTTTATTAAGCTTGCAAATATAGGAAGGATGAATAGGATCTTCAAACCCAGGAGGTTGAGTCATATAGACATCCTCAGATAAATGGCCATGAAGAAAGGCATTGGACACATCCAATTGACGGAGAGGCCACTGAAAATGAAGAGCAAGACACAACAAAATACGAACAGTGGACTGCTTTGCCACGGGACTAAAAGTATCATGAAAATCAACACCTTCCTCTGGAAGGTAACCTTTGGCGACAAGACGAGCCTTAAAGCGAGCAATGGAACCATCAGCATGCTTTTTAATACGGAAGACCCATTTGCAGCCAATAACATGCTGAGAAGAAGAAGGAGGAACCAAATTCCAGGTATGTTGCCCCTGCAAAGCAGAGAACTCCTCTGTCATAGCATGAAACCAGTCTTTGGAAAGAAGAGCAGCTTGATAAGAAGGAGGTTCGGTTAAATCAGCAGAACAGGGAGTAGAAATAAGAGCAGGTAAGGAAGACTTAGAGCGAGTAACCATAGGATGTGTATTGGAAGTAGAAGGAAGAGAAGGAAGATGAATAGAAATGGAAGAGATGGGAATTGGAGAAGGAGAAGGAGGAGATAAAGGAGCTGCAGAGGGAGATGAATCGGGTTGAGGAGCAGGAGGTGCTGCAGAGGGAGATAAATCTGTAGAAGAAGAAGAAGAATGAGGGGTAGAGGAAGAGCAAAAGAAAGAAGTCAAGTGAGACATAGTAGGAGGAGAAGAAGGAGAAGATGGAGTAGCAACCAAAGGAAAAAGAGTCTCATCAAAGACAACATGCCGAGAAAGATAAATCTTGTTAGTAACAGGATCAAGACATCGATAGCCTTTGACAGAAGGATGATAACCTAAGAAAATACAAGGAAGAGATTTAGGCTGAAATTTATGAACAGTGTAGGGCTTGAGCCAAGGATAGCATTGACAGCCAAATGCTTTGAGAAAATGATAATCAGGTGGAGTATGAAAAAGAATTTCATAAGGACTAAGAGGAAAAGCCCGATTACCAGGAAGTCTATTAATAAGATAGGTGGCTGTGGCAACCGCATCAAACCAGTATTGAAGAGACAAACCAGACTGATGAAGTAAGGCAATAGTAGTCTCCACTATATGTCGATGTTTCCTCTCAGCAACACCATTCTGAGAGGGAGTGTGAGGGCAACTAGTTTGATGTAAGATGCCATGAGTTTGAAAGAAATGAAACAATTTATTAGAGGAAAACTCACCACCACCATCACTACGAAAAATTTGAAGAGAAGTAGTAAACTGTTTTTCAACAAAAGCTTTAAACACAAGAATTTTATCATAGACTTCACTTTTATAATGCAGTGGATACAGCCAGGTAAAACCACTAAAATCATCTACAAACAAAACATAGTACTTATATGGAGAAGAAACATGAGTAAATGGACCCCATACATCACTATGAACTAATGATAGGGGCTTATTAATAGTGGAATTAGAAAGAGAAAAAGGCAAACGATGACTCTTGGAAATACAACAGTCTTTACACAAAGAAGAAGAAAATTGTGCAGCAACAAGGGACAAGTCTTTAGCAACAGGTGCAAACTTGGCAGCAGAGGGATGTCCTAGCCTTTGATGCCATGTTTGAGGAGAAATAGACTGAGTGATGTGAGCATGTGGTGTAAAACTGGAAGGAACCTGATAAAGACCATTCAGATAATAGCCTTTACATAGGATGGCTTTCGAAACTTTGTCCTGAACAACAAAGGAATCACTGTCAAATAACACACTACAATGATTATCCTTGGTTAATTGATGAACAGAAACAAGATTAGAAGAGATGTGAGGAACATGCAGTAGATTGGTCAATTGAAATTGAAAAGAAGGAGTAGGAAGGATACCAGTCCCAGAATTATGAATGGGAAGAGTACTACCATTACCAACAACAACCTGATCAGTGCCATGATAAGGTTGATGGAGATGAAGATGATCAAGATCATTGGTGATATGTGTGGTAGCAGCCGAATCAAGATACCAGGGACTAGGTGAAGATGTCTGAGTGACTGCAGAGTAAGCAGGATAAGGTGTAGGCAGAATACCAGCAGCAGATGAAGAACCAGACATGGACGGCTGATAGGTAGGACTCACAGCAGCAGATGAATAACCAGACAGTGATGGTTGATAGGCAGGATTCATTCGATTGTGACATTCCAAAGCAGTATGATTACCTTTTCCACAAATCTGACAAAAAATATGAAATCTGCCTCCTCTGCGACCTCTATTTCCAGAAAATCTGCCACCACCTCTAAAACCAGAGTTATAAGAACGGCCTCGATAATTGGATTGATAACCTCGATTATCAGATCCAGAACCAAACGTAGTTGGTGAAGTATAACTCTGAGAAGAAGAAACGGATTCCTTTGTGGTTGCAAAGGCAACAGTTGAACCAATGGAAACAGATGAATGAGATTGCTGTTCAATATGAATTGCTTCAGAACTCAGTAATGAAGATAATTCTTCAAGAGTAATCCCAGCTGATCGAGTTCTAATTGAAGTCTTAAATGAATTATATTCATCAGGCAAGCCATTTAAGATCATAAGAACCAGATCTTCATCATCAAGAGGATGAGAAGCTAAAGAAATTTGGTCTGAAATTTCTTTAAACTGATGCAGATAAGCCTCCATGGATTGTGACTTCTTTTTGATTGCTTGAAGCTTGTTCTTAAGTTGATGAACATGAGATCTGGACAAAGCTGTAAATCGTCTCTCAAGAGCAAGCCATACCTCTGCACTTTGTTTCAAATGCAGAACAGATGAAAAAATAGGAGGAGAAAGTGTTGATGTTAAGCAACTGAGGAGATGTGCATCAATAATCTTCCACTGACGAAAATCAGGATTCTCAATTGTCTTGTTACTTGAATCAAGAATTGAGGCTAAAGGACATGGAACTGATCCATCAATGTAACCATATAACTCAGTTGCTTGAAACAGATTCTGAACTTGATTTTTCCAAATGATATAGTTGGATAAATCAAGTTTTACATTGACTAACGAGTTCAGATTTGTGATGAGCAAGGTAAGATTTGGTGGAAGAGATG
Organism: Camellia japonica; assembly: GCA_030407325.1. Lineage (NCBI taxonomy): Eukaryota > Viridiplantae > Streptophyta > Magnoliopsida > Ericales > Theaceae > Camellia > Camellia japonica. The sequence continues at coordinate 88,967,801 of JAPPVO010000014.1, read as the reverse complement.
ACGATGATGAAGAGACCACCATGATTGCTCGTTGGAGCTTACAGGAGCTCTGATACCATGAAGAAGATGATAGAACTGAAAAGTATTTTCATTATATTGAATCTCAATGCTTACACAGTATTTATAACAGAATCTGTTATACACTTATAACAAAAATATACACGTGCCTTCTAACAAACTAACAAACTAATCTAACCAACTGTACAGCTGGACAACAGAACTAACTAACTCCTCTGCTGATCTGTTGATGTAGAACTGTTGCAGCTGCTTACGGCCTCTGTTCTAGATTCTGGGAGCAACTCCTTATCTGTGAGCAACTCCTTATTACCAACGCCTTGGTGGACTTAAATAAACCATTGGCTTCTGTTTGGCCACTTTGTGATCCTCTATTTGTTATGAATCCATTGACCTCTGTTCTGTTCTATGCCGTGGTTGTAGTTATTTGCATAATTTCTGTATTTCAGTTTCTGCCACTTAAATAATCTATTTATTCAAATTAATTTATGTTAATGTTTTAGCTTAAGTAACTATCCATGGCTATTTCTGTGCCCCTATACTCACAATATAATATTTCTTACTCTGCCATGTGCTTATAGCTGTTACTCTTTTCAGGTAACAAGATTTAGCAAGATCAAGATGATGAATAAATCGCTGTGTTTTTTTTTTCTTTTTTCTTTTTAATTTCTATCTGTATTTTTTATCGGACTCTTGTAATAAATTAAAGCCCAAATGACTATTTTTCTTTTAAATAAACTTCTTGGTACTCATTTATTTTATTTTAATTTATCTACTTGCGCTACTAATACAGAAATTTTAGAATTATTTTATTTTTATTGTCTTGTTGCGACACTAAACCTTTGGGTATCGGATTTGGGTTGTGACAATAACAATCCTACTTTACCGATTGCTAGCCGAAAGGAACGCGTTACCTACATTACTAGTTGCTAGCCGGAAGGAACACATTATCTCTATATAGTATTAGCCTACTTTACCAGTTGCTAGCTGGAAGGATCGCGTTACCTCTATATAGCACAATCACATTTCACAAAAAACAAGTTTCTTAATTATTCTCATTCATTTTCATCTAATTACATAATTACACAATCTCACAACGTTTCCATGTCATTCTAAATTACGCATATAAATCCACAATATGGAACGCATAGAACCTATTCTATAACAATCAACAGCAAATCATCCATTGATAGGTAAGGACAAAACCTCTAAGCATTTAATAATGTAATTTCTTATAATTAAAACAATGTGATTCTCATAACATTTCCTTTCTTCAATATTGTCAACAATATTGACTAGATTTATATCAGTGAAAATATCGCATAACTTCATTAATCAATTTCGTTAATTCACATCTTCAACAATTATAACATAAATCATTTTCATGACAACCTTTTATCTCTTCCTCTTCCCATTTCACATACTAATCTCACAATAATCAATATGGCTCAAAAATCATTTAATCATCAACTCTTCTCATTCCAAATTTTAGTTTATCATACTTAATTTGGTTCAATGTTTTAAAATCATCATTTCTTCTCATGTCTCATAAACGTTAAACTAAAATTTAGGATTTTTTACTTTAAACATTATAAACATATTTCAATAGCTCACAATTACCAAAATCAACAATAAAACATGAAATTAAATGATGCTATCATTTACACACCAAAATATTATATTTAAAACCAAGTAAAAACAACTACTCCATAGAATAGCGATTAAGACTAAGTGTCGATCCTCAAGGACTAAACAAGTTGTGTTGATTCAAAAATAATAAGTAAAGTAATTTAAGAATATTGCTTTTGAAAATAATAAAATTAAAATTAATACAACATAAAATAAATAAAATAAGAAATTTCTCAAGGTTTTGAATTCACCACTAACCTTATAATCGGGGATTATTGTATCAGTTTTCATAAAATCATTAATTTGGATAATATGATGTAAGTTGATCCGAAATACATCGTCAAGAGGATTTGTGTATTAAAACCAGAAAGTCACGAATCATTTTCGCTTAGCACGGACCGTCACCACTAAACTAGGTTTGATGCACAACCCGTCTTACTAGGTATGACTTGTCTAACAATTTTAATACACAATAGTGAAAACAATTGTATAACATGATTTGAATAAAACATTTATTGCACAAAACGAAGTTATACAATTTATCCAAATCAAATCAAAACTAAAAATACTAAATATAATAAACCACAATTACTTGGTCAGGGTTTCATCTTAACCCTAAGAAAAAGAATTTAGTTCCACATACTCATGGAACTACCACACTTTAATATATACAAACTAAATTCTCGTACTTTCCCTTTCTTTGGCTTCCTTGGTCGAAGCCTCTGCATTGAGCCTCCTCCCCTCCCTTTTTTTTTTTTTTTTTTTTTTCTCTCTCTCATTTTATAGCCTTCAACATGCAAAAGAAAACAAAAAATAAAAATAATAATAATAATAATAATAAACAACCAAACCATGCCTTAAGTCCCATTAAATGGGGTCAGCTGCATGAATCCTTCTTCTCCACTCGACTCTATCCAAGGCCATTTCGTTAGTCAAATTAAGGAGATTCATATCTCTATTTACTACACTAGTTTATGTCAATCTAGGTTTATCTCTTCCCCTAATACTACCATCTACCATCACTATATTGCATCTTTTCATTACTACCTCTGTTGGTCTCCGTTGTATATGACCAAACCATCTCAATCTATTCTCTTTCAACTTATCTTCTATCGGTACTACTCCTATCCATTCTCAAATATACTCATTCCTAACTCTATCTTTTCTAGTTTTGCCACACATCCACCTTAGCATCCTCATCTCAACAACACTCATCTTATCTACATGTTGTTTCTTAGTTGCCCAACATTCTGTCACATACAATATCACTGGTCTAATAGCCATTCTATAGAACTTCCCTTTTAGTCTAATGGGTACTCATTTATCACACAGTACTCCAGACGCACTCTTCCACTTAAGCCACCCCATCTTAATTCTGTGGACCACATCCGCTCCAATATCCCTAATCGTTAAGATAATCGATCCTAAATAATGAAAATGTTCACTCTTTAGATAGTTCTTGGTTCTCAATATTCACTTCTCCTCTGTTTCCATTGTGACTGCTACTAAAATTACACTCCATATACTCTGTCATAGTCCTACTTATCCTAAATCCTTTAGATTCAAGTGCTTTTTTTTTTTTTTCCCCCAATCTACAACTTAGTGTTAACTCCTTCTCTAGTCTCATCCACTAACATGATATCATCTGCAAAAAAGTATATACCATGGCACATCATCCTAAATATTGTGCATCAACTCATCCATAACTAAAGTGAAAAGATAAGCACTTGAGGTTGATCCTTGGTATAAACCCTACAGTAATTGGAAATTCACTCGTTTTTCCAGCAGGCGATCAAATAGTGGTCACCACACCTTCATACATATCCCTAATCACATCAATGTAACCTTTTGTTACCAATTTCTTCTCTAACACTTACCAGATTATATCCTGAGGCACTCTATCATATGTTTTCTCAAGATCGATAAAACCATATGAATGTCTCTTTTCTTTTTTCTATACTTTTCTATTACTCTCCTCAAAAGATAGATCGCTTCTATCTTCTTTTCTTCTTCTTCTTCTTCTTCTTCTTCTTCTTCTTCTTCTTCTTTTTATTTTTATTTTTTTATTTCTTTTCTTCTTCCTTCTTTTTGTCTTTTCTTTTCTTTTTTAATCAATGGTGCCAACCGCACCACTTTTTTTTATATTTTATATTTTATCATGTTATTATTTTATTATTTAATGAATTAATATAAAATATTATTTATAACAATTTATATACAAATACACAAAATATATACAAACACAAAAAATCATACAAAATTACAAACATAATATAAATAAGTAGACTAATAAAGTGTATATTAGCAGGTTAAATGTGTAACATTTAGGCACTGATCATTAAACTATTTAGTTCAAAATCCTAACTTCCACCATATCCATTTTCGAAAATCTCTTATGAAACATCATGTTTTTCATGCAATAAAAAGTACTACATATCTATCTGTAGAAAAATATAGAAGAGAAGTAAGGAAATCCCTCCCTCTTGAAGTGAAGAAGTGAACCAAGCACAAAACCACCAAATTTCTAACTCGTCAGTCCACTAATCAAAACAATGTCCACTAATCAAAACAATGCCCCCGACATGCTCGTCATTTTGGCCATAAAGACTAGCATCAAAATGTTGTTTGATTTGTTTGGATTGGGTGGAATGTGAAGTTTGGTGGTGTTTTTAGGGAGAAATGAGAGAAAATAGGGTTTAGAGAGAGAGAGAGAGAGAGAGAGAGAGAGCAAAGAGAAAAATGAGAAAAAGATGGAGGAGATCAGCCAAAAGAGAAGCTGGGCACGAAAAACCAAGCAAAAACGTGAAACGCTGCACACAAAGGCTCTCGCCGCATGTGTGGAAAACCCCAGCCTCACGTGCAATATATTGTAGATAGAAAACCCCATGTTACTCTACTCTGCCGCACGTGCGGTGCTTCTACCCAGAAATCCCCAAAATCCTTTTACCAAACCGCACCTGCGGACCCACCTACAGTATGTTCGGGACTTACCTGGTGGCCAAAAATATTCCTAAGGCGTTCTTGCACTCGCTCGTTCTGTCCTTATGCCTAAAACTCAAAAATTCTATTTTGTTCCAACATCAAAAGATTAAATCAGGTTAATTTCTCAAACATCATCACAACACGAGATACTCAAGGGTCTAAAAAAAAGAATGACAAGTCCAAAAAGGAACACTCAAGTTGGGTCAACAACTCAGGACATCACAATATTAAGCTCGACTTGAGTTAATTCTTAATAAACAAGCCTGAACACTCAAAACCTCGGCTCAACTCGGCTCATTTGTAGTCTTAGGTAGAAGTGAATACTAATGGTGAGTCTCATTAGGAAAGAAAAAAGTAGTAACAAAATCATTAAGCAAGTATCTCCCCTAGAACATTTCATTAGCAAATTCTCAAGTTCGAAAAACAAAAAATTGATTGGGAGTAAATACATCTGAACTCAATATAACTCAAATTAACTCCTATAAAAAGAGTTGATGTTGGGTAAATAATTTTAGACTAAGCTGGCTAGTTGATCATTGAAAATTGTTATCCATTCTAACAATCTTCAAGTATTATCTTGTTCACTAGCCAAATTGGAATAATGAATTTTTTTGAAAAGATTGGTCAAAAATTAAAATTTTGAAAATGGTGAAATATATACTGCAAAATGCTCTCAAATGATATCAAATTACAAATAAAAAAAGTATATATACATTTTTATGTAAAACCAGTGGATTATTCCATCATGTGATTCGAGTGCAATCTCTTTGAAAAAAAGAATTTTTTTTATAATTATTTTCAACTTTGTTAGTCGGAATTGTTTGTAAGTTGCTTTAAAAAGCTACTTTTAAAACAATATATATATATATATATATATATATATTTTAGGGGAAACTTATGGGCCGATTTGATTTATCAGACTTATTTACCTATAGGTCACGTTCATTTTTTCACCTATAAATATCACTAAAATACCCTCCTTTACCCATAAGATCATTGCCCTAGCACTTTATCACAGATAACTATCGGCCATTGAAGACCAACTTCGATCACTGACGACCACTTCCAACTATTGGCGACCACCTTCGGTTGCCGTTTCTGAGTATCGGTGACCACCACCGACACCCGACAACCCCTTTGAACATTATCTTTAACTGTTGATAACCATTACCGACCTCTGACAGTTACCTCCGACCTCCAACACGTCACTACCGTCACCACCTCCTCAGATCTAATGGCGACAAGAGAAAAGGATAAGAAGAATGATGAAGAGAATAAAAGAAATGGAGAAGGAAACCTTACCAAAAAGTTCTTATTATTCTTTACATTCGCAGATCAACACAAAGAATCAAAGAAAGATTCAGTGATAAATTTATCACTGACTGCTTGTAAAAAAAATTGCAGAAAGCAAATCTAGTTATCACCGTCAAATCAACACAAGAATCAAATGCATATTAGTGATAGATTTATCACTCTAATATATATTAAATTTTGGTTCGTAGCAGATTTAGTGTGAGATAAATAAAGAGTGAAGGAAGGAGATAGAGAGATGCGAGATTTGGAGAATCATTGTTGCTTGGAGTCATTTGAAGTTGATTTCACCATGGAAACAACTAGATCGGTGTAGATTTAGAACATTTGAGGTCACCGAAAAAAATGGTAGATAATAATGATACAAAGATAGAGAGTAGTGGTAGTGACGATGATGCATCTACCATGGTGGGATGTAAATCGGAGATAATGGAGTATAGATCGGTAACAATGGGGTGTAGATCGGAGATGGTAAAGTGTAGATTAGTGACATTGCAGGTGATTGGTGAACAATGGTGGTGGATCTAAGATTGTGGAGTATAGATCAGCGATGGTAGAGATGGTTGGTGAATGGTGGTGGTAGTGACAATGGATGACGATGGCAGCGGTAGTCAGTGACGATGACAAGTGGACGACTATAGCAACGGTGGTGGTATGGCGACAATGGTGGTAGACAGTGGTGGTTTGAAGCTCTTTAAAGAGATGGTGAAGAGAGAGAGAGAGAGAGAGAGAGAGAGAGAGAGAGAGAGAAACTTTTGGAAAAATGGTGAAAAATGAGAGAATATAACATAAAAAGATAAAATTAATGAGGATTAATAATGATGTCGTTAGCACACCAAAATATTCTATTTAAAACCAAATAATAACTACTACTCTGAAGTATAGCGGTTAAGACCAGGTATCGATCCTCAGTGACTAATCAAGTTGTTTTGATATAAAAATAATAATTAAAGTAATTTAAAAAAATTGGTTTTGAAAATATTAAAACTAAAACTAATAAAACATAAGACAACTAAAATGAAATAAGAAATATCTCAAGATTTTGAATCTATCACTAACTCTATAATCAGGAGTTATTGTACTAGTTTTCAGAAAATCATTAATTTAGATAATATAATGTAAGTTGATAAAAAAAATACATCGTCAAGAAGATTTCTATATTAAAATCAAAAAATCACAAATCATTTTTGCTTAGTACGGACATTCACCACTAAACTAAACTAAACTAAATTATGGTTGATGCATGACACATCTTATTAGATATGATTTGTCTAATAATTTTGATGTACAATAGTGAAAACAATTATATAACATGATTTGAATAAAATATTTATTGCACAAAAAAATATAAAAATTATACAATTTAGGGAGACTTATTTATAAGTCCTTTTTCAGAACCTTATGCTAGGCTAAGTCCTGTGTAATTTTTTATAGAGTCTCAAGTCCTATTTTCATAAGAATGTATTCCACAAGATCCTAATCTTTTTACCCCTAATCTTTTTCAGAATTCCTCTCTCTCAATAGGTTGCTGCTATTTGATGCTGCTGCAGATCGCATAGCCCGAGGCAACTGTGAAGGAATTTCAACCCCAATGTTGCTGCTCTCTGGTTTCTTCTGGACTTCATTGCTCTCTAGCTGAGAAGTTGGGGCTACAGGAATTTTCGAGTAATCAAGAATCGAGGTCCGAGCATCACCCAAAACTCTTGCTTCGTCGAGAGCAGAAAGATCAAGAATCGGAATCGAAGACATAGCTATATCGTATGAAGAAATGTTCACAACACCGAAGGGAGCTAAAAGTTTCTTCGACGAAGCTAGGTAAGTTCATTGATTAGCGCTTTTTTTTGTTTTTTTTTTGGGTTTATTCGAATTGGAATTTTGCATTTGACAAATATTCATTGAAATACGAAGAATTGTGGCTTGTGCTTTTGATATGATCGTCTATTTGTCTCTGTGTCGATGTTACTGCCGCTGTTGTTGTTGTTGATGTATGAAGCTTCTGGTTTTGTAATCGTTGAGAATTTGTACCAAAAGAAAAGAAAAGAAATTGAAGTTTTGAATTTTATAATTATTTACTTTGTGCAGCTGGACTTGGGAAGACAATTTATGTGCTCAAGTATACATAAAACGGTTAATTGGCCTAATTGAGTTGAAATGAATTGCCTAAGATTCGGCATCTAGATTAGGCGAAATTGCTAATGAATCTTAAGATTATATATCTATTTCAAAACAAACGGATTAAAAAAATAAAAACTTATTAAGTTTGCGAAACGTAACGTGACACATTACGTTACGTTTATGTAAATGTCACATTACGTTTATATATGTGTCACGTTACGTTACGTTTATGTAGGTGTCACGTTACGTTCATATTGGTGTCACGTTACGTTCATAGTTGGTGTCACATTACGTTACGTTTATGTAGATATGTCACGTTACGTTACGTTTATGTAGATATGTCACGTTACGTTTATATAGGTGTCACGTTACGTTACGTTTATGTAGATATGTCACGTTACGTTTATGTAGATGTCACGTTATGTATAGGTGTCACGTTACGTTCATGTAGGTGTCACGTTACGTTACGTTTATATTAATTTCCCTATATATGGTTTTATTATTAATTATGATATTAATAATTAATATTGAGGGTAAATATGTCAAGAAACTTCCCATAGGACTTATGGGAACATAAATTTTTTTGTGGGACCAAATGTAGCACAAGTCTCCCTAATAGGACTTCTAAATAATTTTCCCTACAATTTATCCAAATCAAATCAAAACTAAACATATTAAATACAATAAACCCCAATTACTTGATTAAGATTTCATCTCTGCCCTAAAAAAAAATTAAATTAAATTAATTAATAACACCCACATAACTACCACACTCTAATATATACAAATTAATATCTCTCACTCTCCCCTTCTTTCTTTCTTTTTCCCTCTGCTTGGCCGAAGCTTTTGCCTTCGCCTGCCTTTTATAGGCAAAAGAACCTGCAGAAAAAACAAAACATAATAATATAAATAATATAATATTATAATAAAATAATATCTATATATATATCGGAGGCTGTCGGGCTGCCGACACCAAGTTATGATTTTTTTAATTTTATTTATTTTTAATATAAATAATATAATATATGAATATTTAATATTTATTATTTACATTAATTTATGTACAAATACTTAAAATATATAAAAAGACTTAAAAATTACACAAAATTATAAAATAATATAAATTAATAAATTAATAAAATGTATGCTAGTGAATTAAATGTGTAATATTTAAGTTCTAATCAACTAATAAATTCAATATGGGTAACATAGCTATTTTAAGACTTAATGATGCATTTAATATACATAGGACTTGTTGGTATTTAATTCCATTAAGTTGGACTGACTGGTAATTAATCCAAGCTAGTGAAATTATTGGCTTCTATATTCATAATTATTCCCTTATTTTTTTTATTATGACATTTATTCATAAATCTTTTTTTACCTACTTATTTTTTATTTAGTCGAAATTATTTTCTTATATTTCAATAAATCCTATAGGTGACATAATTATCAAAATACCCCTAATAATAATATTCACACTGACAGTGAGAATGTTCCATGATATGAACATTCACACCACACCGTCAATGTGAATATTCACATTGTAAAATATGAATGTTCGCATCACCAAATTGCTAACCGTTCACAAAATATTTATAAGAGTAAAATTGTTCATAAAATACCTTAAATATTTGGTGGATCAAATGTCTAAATAATAGAACTTATCGAAATATAAGAATATGTTATGGATTAATTGAGATACAAGTACTTGAAAAATGATTTCCTAATAATTTTTTTTTTATTTTCTGTTATAAAAATTATATAAAAAAATGAAAAATTGACAACAAATTTATTTTATGAATTATTTTGAAGGAATATATATATATATATTTTTCCGCTGTAAACACCACATCAGTTTAACCTTATTCTATGCATACCTATATCATCAAGAATGCTATAAATTTTTTGTAGTGAAAATTATAAATGTTTGTGGTAAAAAATAGGAATGACAAATCTGTATAATCTTAAACTGTGAATTATTTTTATTAGAAAAGTTTACAAAATGTTATGGTCAATTTGCATACATTATAGGGCATATATGGTATGTGTGGGAACTCCTCCAGAGGGTATTCGACGGGCTCGACAATTCACTCTGTTTGGTTTCATGAGTGTGCAATGTGAAACAGAATGAGAGTAAATCTATAGAAAATTTACTAATCACAAGAAATGCCAAATATGGACTACATCATTAGATTCAGAGTCGTCACCTAATCTTTTGAAAAAATTAGGAAACCCGTGACTCAAGCCAAAGATCACTATCCGTCACAACCAAAATGTCTCGGCTTGGGAACTTAAGTATGAGCGGGAAGGTCATGAATTGAGAACCCTTATTTACCCGATCAAAGATCGACCTCTACTAATTCATAATATGAGATTCATTACCAAGATATGCTTATGTTTTGATTATTAATGCTACTTTACTAAATAGAGCAAACAAATATAGACTAAATCACTTGTCTTGGAATGCTTTGATCCCATGCATTTCGAAAAATATTTTAAAATGTGCAACTTTAAAGAAAATAAGAGTTCACATGCATGAAAATCAAAATCATCCCAAGTCAAGCAAAAACATCTCCATCCACTAGTAATGAAAGAGGTATCTCAAATAAGTACGTAGCCACATGGTAGAATGTTAGATGTGATAAAGAAAAATAACACACACAAGCAAGATGTCAAGGTGAAAAAGGCTCATCTAGCACTCCTTCGCACTTGCTAAGTGTAAAAATGTTAGAAAACATGCATGATTTTAGATGCAAGAAATTAATGCAAATACATATACAAGAATGTCACTAAAGACTCGGCTACTAGCACATGACATGTGACGCCTAAAAAATTGGCGACATCAGGGAATATATTAACAAATAAATATAGGGTTTTTCTCAAGTTACGAGTCTAGAAAACGTCACTAATAAGTCATTTGGTCAATAACCAAGTGAGATCCCAGGAAAGATCAAAGGAGTCAATATAGTCTACCTTCAAAGTCCAATTTCCTTAGATAGCAAAGCTACATTTTTTACAAATCTTAACAAGGTATTAACACAAGGTCTACATAAGTTCACGGAAATATAATGATAAGTTCATTAAAAGATATACGTATATATAAGCAAAATAATAATTACAATGTTATAACTTAGTTACAAAACAGGATGTTCCATCAATTTTACATTCCCAAAAGAAGATAAGACTACAAATGGACTTAAACAAAGATAATCTCTAGCTTCTTCTATAATAGCCAAATGTCTTCAAATTTTTTGGTTTTGTCTTCGCCCAGATAATCGTCTTCAATACCTGGCATGAAAACGCTACGAGGTTGGAATGCCCAATAATATACAATTATAGAAGATAATCGTCTTCTATACATACCTTGTCTATTTTTCTCAATTCAATATACAATTACAACAATGGCATGTCATATCATATAGCGGAAACAATAATCAACCAAAGCTTATAATAAATTTCAGTTCTGAGGAATAACAATCAACCAAGTTAGTTCTAGGCAACGCCCCTTAGAATGTCGTTCCTTTCCAATACTTCAAGCTTGGCTTTAGGCAAATTGGTATCCTTTCATGCCCATCATTCCAGATGCCCCATTCCTATTGTTATACACCCAATTCATGTCATCTTGGAATACAGGATAGTCACAACCCATCGCAGCCACAAGAATTCTCATTTGTGTTCTGGTCTACCACAAGAATTCTCATCTGTGCCACAAGTATTCTCATTTGAGTTCTACAAGACCCTGTCTACCACAGAAATTCTCATCTGTGCCACAAGCATTCTCATTTGTGTTCAGCAAGACCACCACGCACGACTGACATAAAGGATTGCATTCTAAACCTAAGCCAACTCGAGTACCACTACACATCTTACGCAAGACTTTTATCTTCAATTAGGGAACGCATCCCATCAATCCATACAACATTATCTCATAAAATTATTCAAGTAATCGAAAACTCAATACCACCCTTATTAAGTTTTCCGTTAAGTTAGATGTTTTAAGTTAAGGTTAGAACAAGCTATCAAAACAATAATTTCTATACATGTATGAGCATCATCAAAGCACCATGGTAAAGAAAAATAGATATAAGAACGGAAAAATCATATGAAGGCCCAAACCAGTGATAGGAAGCATATTCATGAAATTAAAAGTATAAAATCATCAACAAACATAAATTTTCATATTAGATATACCTTAAAGATCATAATTTAAGAGATATTTTCAAATTGTTTTTTTTTTTTCAAACTTGGCCTTTTTGTGGTTTGTAAAGAATTTTATTTAGTTTCTAGACCATCTTTCGGAAATGGGATAGTTTTCCTAGATTTTTTGTTATTTAAGAAATACTCCAGTATTATCCAGATTTGTGACTGTTACGAAAATCAAATTTTCTCTTAAACCACTCACTCTTTTACAACAAAACCATTTTTACTTGAAATCTAACACTTTAAGGAAAGTTTTAATACAAAATTGATGTCAAGATAATTTTTATGCATTTTTCTAAAATTTTTGAAAGTGGGCTGAAAATATCAGTCTTTCTTGTGCAAAACTTGAAATAAGAAGAGTAATAGAAAAAGAGGGCAACCATGAGTAATTTTCCACTCCTCTAATGTTGAAAACATGCTAAATAGTATGTAAATAACTCATATTTTTTAGAATGAAGGTATGATTTTGAAAATAATGTGAGAAGTGGGCAGAAAAAGACAGTTTTGCTCTCATTAAGTGAAAATACAAGTAAGGAAGGAAACAAATACTCTAATTATTTTATTCAAACACAAGAACACTATGAATACACATCTAAAAATAATACATTAAACCTCTAAGATCATGTATTTGAATCAGAAAATAAAAGAGATGGTTTTGTTGTGGTTTACTTGTTTGTCTAATGGTGGTATTGTGCAAGTTTGTTCACTTTTTCTTCCTCCTCCTCCCAAAGCTCTCACTTTCTCTCCTCTCTCTCTCTCCCCCTTGCTAAAATGTAGTATGTGTGTATATCTGTTTGAGTGTGTAAGATATGCAAGGAGGGGATGGTCTATTTATAGTAAAAATGTGGTGAAAGGTCCTAAATACCCTTGGTTGTGATGAAATGAATAAGTTTTTGATTTAGTTGGGGAGTAATGGAATAGAGGTTACTTAAGAGAGTTAATTATGGTTTAAAACATGATCTAGTTTTGATTTAGCTAGGTTAGAACTAGATTGAGAGGTGGTACAAGACAGGACTCCCAGAATCAAGGGTCTTGGTCAAAAATCTTCCTTAATTCAAGCTAGTTGCACCCAAAAATACACACTAATATATCTCTATATGGCCAACCATGTGGGGGTGATTTTGAGAGATTTTTCAATTTATTTTTGTTCACAAAATCATATATATTGTAGATATTTTGGTAGAAAAATGATTATAATAATGGATTGTACCTATTATATATATAAAGAATGATTTGGGGCTAAAGTGCAATTTTAATAAAGTGTGAGGGCATGAGCTCAATTAAAATATCTATTCTAGATGTAAAATTAATTAAAATAATGATTGGAAAAATAACTCGGTTTGTATCATCTCGCTTTGAATTAAAAAGTGAATAACCACACGAAAATGGTAAAGATTGAAAACCAGGGTTTTGAGCAATTAATCTATAATTAGAGAGTTAAATAATTAATACTAGAGTGTTAGAATTGATTACTAAGCTACCGGGATCGATAAGGGTTCATATTGGTTCGTCCGCAATGCGTTTTCGGTTCCAAGGTTAAATATGCAATAAGGTTCATGGTCTCAAGGTTAGGGTTTCAAAAGAAATTATGGAAATTGGGGTCTCTACATGACATGTGAACCATTGCAAACACATGAGATTGCCCACAAAATCACATAAGAAATGATAAAACACTAATTACAATGAGCAAAGTCCTATGCATGAAAAATGAATGCAAAACATGAACAATGATGAATAAGGAAATAAAAATATGATGCCAAAAATATGGAGAGTTCTAAATAAAAGGGATAGCGAAGAAATAGAAGAGATAGATGAATATTCATGCATCGAAACTAAAGAAGCAATTTAGTAAAATGATGAAAGCTAAAGGGATTAATTACACTAATAAAACTACCAAATGAAAATATAGAAGCTATCAAAAGAAGCTAAGAAGCAAGGTAATGAAAAGAAAATGAGCCAAAGTGCTTTTCTAACATAGGAATGTAAGAGAGAAGCACTAATCCTCTTAAAATGCCAGTAGAAACTAGACATGATGAATTCATCTTTAATTATCATGAATAATGAGAGGATGAAACCCATCTTAGCCATGGAAGCTTCATAATGAACACAAAAGAGAATCACAATCTCAATCACCAAAAGATGAGAGAAAGAGTAGCAAATAATAAAATGAATATAATACATCCCTCCTAACATGAAAAGTGTCATGGAAGAGATAGATTGGCATCCTTAATCATCAAGCAATATGAATTATTACATGATGATCATTGAAGAAACTCAAGTGATGTAAGCAAGGATCAAAGCAAGCAAAAATCCATCATTCTCATCATGGAATTGATCGTAAGAAGATGGACTTCCTTGATCATCAAATGATATGAATGATCATATGATGATCGTGGAAGCAACTTGCATGAATATAATTAAAATGAAAGAAATGTGAGAGAATCTACATCTCTACTCATGGAAAAGAGAAAATAAATATTCAAATCCATGTAAAAAAAAATGGTTGGAAAGATTAGATTACAAACTATTTCTAAGTGGAAGCCATCTTTGGCTTCCAAGAAAATAATAAAGAAAATAAGATGAGGTGGAAGAAGATGAGAGTACCACTCTAATCACTCAATTAAACCCACAAATCATCCAATTAACCCCATAAAACAACGAATAATGAACAACGACAAAGGCTAATCAAGATATGAGCAAGGATTGAATTATGAGAATCAAACATGTTTGGATGATGAGAAAATTGGTGAGAAAATGAGATAAAGCAAAAGAAAATGAAAGCAAGTAAGACAATTATCAAAACTAAACATAGGGTGAGACTAATACCCTCTATACAAGTCCATAATTAATCAAAACAACCAAATAAACTCAGAAAATAAAGGCCTTGTTTGGTTTGTGTTTCTCAAAAAATTTTGGGAAAAATTCTCTACAAATAAGTTTTCAAAAGTAATCAAACCAAACAAATTTTTCCAAAAAAATTTTCCAAAACTTATTTGGTTTACAAGTTTTCCAAACAAATTTCTCTCTCATACACATCAAATAAATCACTTTTTTCAAAACTCTCTCTCAAAATAATTTTTCAAAACATCTTTTTAAAAAAAACCAAACCAAACAAAACAAATTTTCGTACTTTTTATCTCAAAACATGTTTCTCAAATACAAACCAAACCAAACAAGTGTTTGGGAGGTGACAAAATGGGAGAGAGTGTAAGAAAACAAGAATTCAAAGCTATCAATAAATCCTATGGAGGGGTGGCAAATCCCCTCCTCTATCCGAGGCCCAATCACATCTTAATCATTATAGAATTTAGAATTAAAGAGTGTTTGGCAAGAGAGAAAAGAAAAGAAAAGAAAAGAAAGTAGAAGAGAAAGTAATGAGAAAGTTCAAAACATTACCTCAAACAAAGGAGGAAAAGCCCTTTGGTTGACAATCCTCACTTTAGGCACCCTCAAGTCTCTGAATTTAATTTCTAATCTCTAGCAAAAGCTTCAATTATTCAAGCTTTAATGGAGTTGTATGTACACGTATGTATAGAGAGAGAGAGAGAGAGAGACAGAAATTGAGAATTCAAAAGCTTTGAGAACAATTGGGTGTCTCTATGCTCTTGTAATTCTTCTAACCTCTCAATCCCTTGATAGAAAGATGTTTTTATAGGCCAGGAGGTGCCTTGCCCTGCAATTTCCCTTAGAATTGTGGAGGCTGCACCTTCCACATGCATGGGGGACATCTTCTAGAAACTGCTTTATTTGCTACCAATGTTGTCCGGCCAGCCAAAATATATTCGGCCAAAACTTTATTGTACAACCAGTACAAAAGTGTACGGGCGTGCAACAAAGTTGTTCGGCTAGGAATATTTTGAATGACTAAGGTCAAAATGTGGTGTAAACAGTGTATTTCCAAAGAATTCTCTCCCTTTCCACTCATTTTTACCCTGTCTTTTCTTTGTTCCCAGAAAGTGCAAAGTTTTGATTTGAAAAATGAGCTTGAACATCATAGAATGATTTTAAAGGTCTAAAAAGAGTTGACCAAAAATGGATTCGAATATGTCTTTTGCTGAAGATATCGAAGTTTTATGCGTTCTAATTCTTATCAAAGGGTGACTAGAGAGAGATGCCTAAATTTTAGGGTTGGTCAAAATGAGGTGACTACAGTATGCGATTTTGTTTGGTTTGATTTTCAAAATCAATTTTATAAAATAAAAAATAAAACTTCAAAAAAAGTAAAATAAAAACTAATTTAGGGTAAAAAATGAAAAATGAATATTGTTTTGCACATGGTTTTATCTTTTTATGATAACAGAAATAATGTTTGAAAATTTTAAAATATATTTGGTAATGCTTATTTTTTAAAATAAATTCTATTTTTTTATAAATAAAAATCTGTGAAAACAAATTTAAAAAAAAAAAAAAAAAAAAAAAAAAAAAAAAACTAGAGAAAGATTAAATACACCCAGAAAAATATTGGACATTCCATTTCTTGAACACTTCATTTCTAAATTTGTATTCTCTCTTTTATTTTTAGGTAAATTACAAATAAATCCTTTGAGATTTACTTAAAATACAGATTATCTTCTTATGGTTTAGAAAATTACAAATACCCTCTTATTAGAAATTTTTTATTTAATAAAATTAATTGAAAAATGAAATTCCTAATTGCTCTCCTATACAATAATAAATTACCTTAATTATTAATTTAAATATGTTTCTATATCATTAAAAATTATTAATTAACTTGATGATTTATCAATAAGAATAACCATTTATTATGAAATTAGAAATTTTAAAAGATAATATAATTTTCAAAACTATAAGGACGATTTGTATTTTAAACAAATATTTATAATTTTCCCTTTATTTTTTAATTAATTTTAACTCTACCACCTGTTAGCATTTTTTGCTTGAAAATTGAAATGCTTTTGCAGTCAAAACTAATAGGTATTTTCCCCCAAACCTCCAACTATAAGACCCTGGAAAAGTATACCATACAAGCAAAAGTAATTTTGAGATATGATACATAAATAAATATCAACCATTAGATTTGGATAAGGCACAACCTTGACCATTAATAGGCAAATGATTAATAGTAGGTTGGAAAACCAACGTGGATTTCTATATATAAGATAGTTTTGAGTATTTTTAATATAAAAATATATAGGTTTAACTTACCATTGCAATTTGTCATATTTACTATTTACTATGGGATAACTTAGAACTTGTTTGGCATGATCTATATTAGCATACTTTTTTATTTTTTTATTTTATTTTTTTGATTACATCATCTTTTTATTTTTCTATATATTTTTTCATAAAAAATTAAAAAAATATTCTTATTTAAATCATTATAAATACTCCCTTACTATCGTATGACCTCACACTTACTATTAAAAACAACAAAAATACACCTTCAAGAAGGATTATTGGTTGAAAAGGTAACAGGTAATACCTTAAAAATTGTGCTAAACTAAATTAATTGGAAATAGCTAATTACATTCTATATTTGGTTGCTTTCACCCCACATTTCATTTATTTTTATAATTGATTTTTTTTTTTTTTTTTTTTTTTGGTGTGTGTATGTGATTTTTTTAAGGCACAATACAAAGTGTGACAAATAAAATTTTTAGTATTTTGTGATCTCGTGGATGAGTATCTGAGCATACCCGACAATTCAAACCCTCATCTGGTTTGATGAGTGTAATGTGAAACAAATGAGAGTCCAAATCCAAAAAATCCATGGAAAAATCGCTATTCACAAGAAATGTCAAAAATGAACTACATCACCAAACTCAGAGTCGCCACCTAATATTTTGAAAAAATTAGGAAACCCATGACTCATGCCAAATGCCACTGTTCAGCCAAAGTATCTCGGCTCGGGAACTTAGGAATGAGGGGGAAAGGTCATGAATTGAGTACCCATGCTGATCAGCCTCTACTAATTCCGGATATGAGATTCATTACCAATATATGCCCATATTCCAATTATTAATGCTAAAATTACTATTTGAAGCAAACAAGTATAGACTAAATCATTTACTTTGAAATGTTTTGATCTCATGCATTTGAAAAGGGTTTGAATATGTGCAACTCAAAGAAAAAGATGAGTCTACGTGCATAGAAATCAATATGATCCCAACTTAAGCAAAATAACCTTCATCCACCAGCACTCATAGAGACATATCAAGTAAGCAAGTAGCCTCATTCTAAAATGCTAGACACAGTACGTAAAACATGCATGATAGGGATGCAAAGATAAAAGAAGCTCACCTAGTACTCATCCACACCAAGTCGAGTGAAAGGGGTTAGAAAACATGCATGATCCTACATGCAAAGAAACTAATGCAATATATACAATGGAATGCAACTAAAGACTTGGCTACTAACATATGATATATGAGTCATCTCAAAATACGGGGTAGCGCACATAATCATATAAGAAATAAAGAAAATGAGTAAGATGAGCCAAGCCTTATGCATGAAAAATGAATGTAAAAACATGAAAAATTATGAATAAAGAAAATATGATGCCAAAAATATAGAAAGCCCCAAATAAAAGGGAGGGAGAGAGAGAGAGAGATGAATATACATGCATTTATACTAGAAATAAGCAAAATGGCAAGATGAATATACATGAAGCTATACTAGAAATAAGCAATGTGGCAAGAATAATGGAAGCTCTCTATACTATCAAGGCTACCAAATGAAAATCGAAAGACTACCAAGTAAGAGAAACTAAGAAATGAAATAATAGAAAATAATATGAGTTGAAGTGCTTCTCAAACATAGGAATGTAAAAGAGAAGCACTAATTCTCTTAAAATGCCACTAGAAACTAGACATGATGGATTCTTCCTCAATCACCATGAATAATGAAAGGATAAAATCCACCAAAGCCATGTAAGCTCCCAAATGAACAAGATGGAGAATCTCAATCCCGATCACCAAACGATGAAAGAAAGAGTAGCAAATGAATGAATAAAATAAAAACTACCCTCCCTATCATGAAGATAATCAAGGAAGTGGTAGATTAGCTTCAAGAATCATCAAGCAATACAAGACACTACATGATGATTATAGAAACAATCAAGCGACAAAGGATAAAGAATTAAAATAAGCAAAATCTACCATTCTCGTCATGGAAAAGATGAGATGGTAGCCATAATCATAAAAAATATCGAGGACTCATGCCGACCATAGAAGAAAATCAATAAAATGGAAACTAAACAAAAAGAAAATCAAAGAAGTGAATATGAATCTACATCATCTCTCATGGAAAAGAGTAAATGAATACCCAAACCCATGTTAGGAGTAGATGGAGCGAGTAGATTACAAATTACTTCTAGGTGGAAGCCAACGTTTGGCTTCCAAGAAACTAGAAAAGAAAATGAAAGAAAGTAGGAGAAAATAAGAGAAAATGAAAGAAAATAAGAATATAAAATGAAATCTATAAATCTCTGACCACCAATTTTGGCCCATGGATCACCCAATTAATTTCACAAAACAATCCAAATACTCATTAGAATGTGATCATGGATTGAGTCATGAGAATTAGACTTGTTTGGATGATGGGAAATTTGGTGAGAAAGTGATGGAAAATGAAAGAAAATGAAAAAAAAAAAACAAGAGATTATGAAAATAAATGACAGGGTAGGACTAGAACCCTCTATACAAGGCCAAAACTAATCTAAATTATCAAATAAAGTCAGAAAATAGAGTGTTTGAGAGCTGAGAAAATAGGAGAGAAAGTGTAAGAAAATGAGAATCTACATAATCCAACAATTCCCTTGGAGGGGTGCCCAATCCCCTCCTCTGTCCACAAGGCCCAATCACATGATAAATAATTGAATTCAGAATTTCAGAGTGTTTGGTAAGAGACAAAAGAAGAGAAAATAGAAGAGAAAGTGATAAGAAAGTTTCAAGAGATTACCTCAAATGTAGGAAGATCTCTTTGATTGGCAATCCTCACTCTAGGCACCCTCACATCCTTGAATTTTTCCTTGAATCTCTAGTGAGAAAAGCTTCAAGTTTAAGCTCTAATGGTGTATATATTGGTGTATGTATATAGAGACAGAATTTTGAAGACCCAAAAGCTTTGAGATCAAAAGTGGGTGTCTCTATACTTTGGTAAGCCTCCAAAATCATCTAATCTCTTTTTCTCTTGAAAGAGGGGTGTTTATATAGGCTAGGAGGTTGCTTGGTCCACAATTCACTCAAGAATTGTGGAGGTGGCACCTCTACATACATGGGGGGACCATCTCCTCAAAACTGCTTTGTTTCTCGACAATTTTGTCCAGCCAGTTATAGACACCCCATTTTGACCGACCTTACGACTTGAACGCTTTCTTTTGATCACCCGATGATGAAATAAGAATATGGTATCTCACACAATTCTCATTAGAAAGATGAAATTTAAGCTTTAATCCCAACCTTCACCTATTTTGGCCAAATTGTTTTAAATTGATTTTAGCTTTACATATTTGGCCCGTTAAAATATATTTTATTAGTCCAATTATTTTTATTTTATAAATTTACATATTTTTGTATGTTTTTGTATTTTTTTGGGCATTTATACACATATTTATGCAAATAATACTTTTTATATATTATTATATTGTAAAGTGCACAATGTTTTACCATGCACCATTTGAAAAACTTGCCAACTCCACCGTTTGTTCTTTTGTTTGTTTGTGGGTTTTATTTTCTATAAAAGGGATAGAGGAAGAGGCAGGCAGGGAGAAGGAGAAAAAAAAAAGAACCAGAAAAGGAAAATATAAGGGATTTGAGGAAGAAGAATTGAGGAAGGGAAAAAAAGATCAGAAAAGAAAGGAAAAAAAGATCAGAAAAGAAAGGAAAAAAAGATAGAGTTTTCAAGAGAGAAAAAAAAATAGATATTTTATTTCTTTAAACCAAAATTTTCAACCAACCTTTTTCTCCATTCTCTTCATTGCCCACCATCCAAAAAACATCATTAAAGCTGAAATTCTGAATTTTGGACTGAGAATTAAGGACACTTTCCACAACCTTAAGGGTGATCAGAAGAAAGTTTAGAAATCAGAAAATTTATCATTTCCTCGAAAGGTGAATTTTCACAAACTTTCATTTAATTTAAAAATGTGATATAACTTGTTTAAACACTTCATTTACTGCTTTCATAACTGTTTTTTCTCTTCAAAGAGAAGGCAACACCACTCACACATCTGTTGTTAATTTATTATTATTTTTTTATTACATAATTGTTTTACCGCTTTAAATGGAAGGCTGTACTGCCCACATATCTGTTGTAATTTATTGTTGTACATAAACTGTTGTAATTTACCACTTTGAATGGTCAGTGCCAAACCGCCTACATAAACTGTTGTAATTTACTACTTTAAATAGTCAGTCAAAGCCACCTAATTTGTCAAAAATGTGACTTCGTCAGATGAATAGTGATTGGTGGTGAATAGTAACCCCGATGATGAATAGTAACTATGGATGAAAAATGCCCGGTAAGATGAATAATGACCAAGGAGGGTGAATAGTAACTGCCGTGGTGAATAGTACTATCGATGATGAATAGTGCTCTACTGGATGAACAGTTCTCCGGTAAAATAAGTTTTTCCGGGCGAAACAGAGCAATCTTCCAATAGTAAGCAAAATCATTTCTGACGGTCGATCTCCGAGGCATCTTTCTATTTTCTTTTAATTTGAGAGATTTGTGAGGTTTTATTTTTGTTGTGATAATTTCTTCTCTCTCCCTCGTCTTTTATTTGGTTTTGTAATTATTCAGTGATGTAATAATTTGCCACCCTCCGCTTCTTTCTATCCCTTTCATTTACTCGCCATATCTGTAAATAAGCATCATGTTTTATTTTTCATCATACTCGTGCTTTGCATCCATATTTCATGCATCAAGATTTGGTTAATTTGCATCTATGAATTAATCAATTTTTTATGTGATTATGTGCACTACCTCATGTTTTTGAGATGATTCACATGTCATGCTTTAGTAGCTTAGCTAAATCTCTAGTCACATTTTGTGTATGTATTGCGTTAGGATTTTTGTATATAAGATCATTCATATTTCCTAACTTTATTTTGCAGCTGTTCGCGGGACGTCAATAAATATGTGAGTTTTTATGCTTTAGCATCCTGTTTGTACGTGTTTTTCTTATTATGTCAAGCATTCTACCATGTGGCTACTTGCTTATGTGATATATCTCTATGAATGTAAGTGGATGGAGGTTGTGTCATTCAATTTGGAATAATATTGATTTCATACGTGTGAGCTCGATTTCTTTTGAGTTGCATATCTTCAAAACTCTTTCAAAAATACATGAAATCAATTTATTCCAAAATGAATTATATGGTCTATACTTGTTTTGCTTCACATAGTAAATTTTAGGACTTATTAAATAATCGGAATATGATATATAAAGTCAATAAAATTCATATCATGGTTTAGTAGAGGCCGATCTTTTGATCGGATAAGTGGGGGTGCTCAATTTATGGTATTCCCCTCTCATACCTAAGGTTCCGAATCGAGACATCTCTAGTTACGACGAACAGTGACCATGACACAAGTCAAAGATTTCCTAATTTTCCCAAAATATTAGGTGGCGACTCTGAGATCTAGTAATGTAGTCTATTACTGACAAAGGTTTTGCAATAAAATAGATTTTCTATAAAAATTGCCAGATTTGGACTCTTATCTATGTTTCACATTGCACTCGTGAGACTAGATCAAAGAAATCGAGGGTCCGAACTATTTAGCGCGCTCAGATACCCCCCGAGCTATGCGACGCCAGCCAAAATTGTCTAGCCATCTCTTTTATTGTCGATCAGCCACAATATCGTAGGCCAGGCATAAAAGTTGTACGGCCAGTTAAGTTTTGTACGACTTGGGCAGATTTGAAAAGAAAACAAAGTTTTTCAAGGGGATTCTCCTTATTTCCATTTATTCCCACTTTGTCCTCGCTCAGTTATCAAAAGTCACAACATTTTGATTGAAAGATAAGCTTGAACATTATGGCAATTATTGGATTTAGACACGACCAAAAAATTTTGAAAAATGATTTTAATGGTCTAAAAACATTAGGCCAAAATGGGTGAAAGGTTAGGATCTACTTTTAGCTTGAGCTTTCTGCCGGAGAAATCGAAGGATATACACGTTTCGGATTTTCATCATCGGGTGCTTTGAGAAAAGCACACAAGTCTTAGGACCGATCAAAATGAGTTGTCTACAAATATAAACAGACAATCATTTTATTTAAGAAATATATATTTGAAATATACCTCAAAATGAATATAAAGTTAGCTTTAAATTTTTTTAAAATTTAAAATTCAAATCATTTTATTAATTGTTTTATAAAACTCACCAACTTTATATGAAATTCATATACCAACCTTTTAGGAATTTTTATAAATACATATTTTTTTTATGAATTTAATATCCATTATGAAATGATTTTTTCCCCATAAAATTCATATGATTAGTTATGAATATGTTTTTACAAATTTAATATCTATAATTTTTTGAAGCATAAATGAAAAATTAAATAAATAAATATCCTTAGGTACCAAAACTTACAACTCCGTCATATACTCATACCCTTTTGCTCTAGCTTGGATGTAACGCCTTGATATTTCAACACCAATCATAATGCCAATTCAAGAATATCTTGACCCTTAAGGATAGTTCAAAGTATAAAATAATTTGTTACACATATCAAAGTCTCTCGCTTCTCCTTTGAACTATTCATAAGGTTATATCATTGTTTGAACACGGTATCAAAAGAATCAATAATTCAAAGCATAAGAGAGGATACAAACAAAATGCCCTAAGGGCTTACATTTTTCAAGGATTTCCCTTGAGTACACAAAAGGTGGAGTTCTAACACTACACAAAATGGCCCATGGCTTCATCACTTAGCACAAAAAGGAGCCTCTATACTCCCATCTACAATTACTTCTCTATATAAGTCACTTCGGTAACGCATCCACATCATTTCCTGAAAGGTTGTTAATTTTGGGGTAAGCAATTGCCCAGTAAGAAATACCATTAACAAATAATGTAATCAATTAAGATACATATGATCATGCAATGCAATGGATGAGAAAAACCCAAGTTCGCGCCTTAGTAAAACATTGGAGATCAGATTAGACATTGTTCATGACTAATTATTTCTTTTTCAAAACCATGGGGTATAAATACACTACGATGTCCAGATACAAGAGCCATAAACTGTAAGTACGAAAATACGTACATATAAGTATATAGAAAAGACAATCCCACATTTGTCGACTCCAAAAATGGCAAGACTTTGGGTACCCAAGACCTCATTCCTCCACATTTGCCGGCTCTAGAAATGGCAAGCTCGTGGACACCCAAAATTATCTTTTCCACATTCGCCGACTCTAAAAACGGCATGCTTACAAACATCCTAAAACATTTCCCACATTCATCCGGTGATAAGCACAAGATAGGGCAATTAGGCTCCTTAACTCCCCACGCGGGTACCAATACACATAACACAACTCAAACCAAGGCCTGACTCATAACCCGAACTCATATGAAATTTAGCCCCCTTCTAATATGTTCCAAAAATTGACAATTTCAAATCACGGTATAATTAATGCATGCATATGATGTATGAGTTCACAAATCTCAATTTCCCTTACGGTGATTTTAATTCATAACAATCCAACTATTTAAGTATTTCCAATTAAGGTAATTCCTCAACTCCTACCCCTCATCTCCTTAAGATTTCATAGGGAGTTCCCAACATTTCATGTTTCAACATAATAATCAAGTGAATACCATCATTTTCATGATTAGGAGGCCAAATGAACCAAAATCCCCTTGTTGAAAAACTTTGAAAACTAGGGTTTTAAGAAATTTTGGGTTTTTTCTTCCTTTACACATGAAGAGTTAATATTCAACATTTCAAACAATAATCAAGAAGAATTTGCATAACCTTTTCCAAGATATGGAGTAAAACCCCTTTTTATACATCAAACCGACTTTATAGCACATCAAGCTTCATACCTTTAAATATCTATACAACTATAATGGAAATACCATATATACATCCCAAATCAAAGATATAAGGAGTTAAAATTACCCATACCTCAAGATTAAAGGAAAAAGGTGAATACCCAACTCCAAACTTCAAAGGATGAGAAAACAATCAGTAGAACCTTCGATCTAGACTTGTTCTTCAACCCCCTATGAAGACCTAAGGTGATTGCTGGTAGAAGTCAAGAGGAATCAAGTGTTTAGTGGCTAGGGTTTCGGAATTGGATGAGTGAGAGAGAAAAGATATGGAAAAAGTGAGAGAAATGATGTTTGGATTGACTTTTTAAGTGTGATATCCCGAACAAACCACTTGAGCGAACTTTCCATAGCTCGAGCGAAATGTAAAAAATACAAGGAAATCGCTCAAGCGAACTTCTCATCGCTTGAGCAGTAAACACATGGTCCTAGAAGTTTTACAGAGTTACAATGAAAGTACCGGGAACCTCATTTCTATGCTCGAGCGACCACTTCACTGCTCAAGTGGTCTCACATGCAAACAGGCACGATACTGGAAGCCTTACATCTCTGCTCGAGCAACCGATTGACAACTCGAGCGGTCTCCCAAGAAAGATTGTTACAATCTACCCCCCTTAAAAAATTTCGTCCTCGAAATTTCGTGATTCCTATCAATAGCAATTCCACAACCCAAAGGAAAAGCAAATACTATAGAAACAATGATTCCAATAATGGCAAAATCCCTTATTAAGAACGAAAACCAGTCTCAATTCAACTAATGATAGTGTAAGTTTTTAAGAAAGTAACACCTATTCATTATTTCACTAACCAAAATACATAATGTCAAGACAAACAATAAATTAACAAGATTACACATCATTAAATAAATTTGGGTATTTCTCACGGACCTCGGCTTCCCTTTCCTAAGCAGCTTCCTCTACCCCATGATAATGCCATAACACCTTGACTAGAGGGATGGTTTTACCTCTCAAAACTTGTTCCTGGGAGTCTAAGATCTTCACAGGTCTCTTCTTGTAAGAAGCATTCTCATCTACCTCTAAGCTAGTCCAATCTAAGACGTGGAAAGGATCAAGTTCATACTTATGAAGCATTGAAACATGAAACACATCGTCTACCTCAAATAATTGTGGTGGTAAGGCAAGACGATATGCTATTTCTCCCACCCGTTCTATAATATCAAATGGACCAATGAACCTAGGTGACAATTTTTCACTTTGCTCAAATCTCATCAAACCCTTCCTAGGTGATATCTTCAAAAACACATGATCACCCACTTCGAAAGATAGAGGTCTTCTTCCCTAGTCGGCATAGCTCTTCTGTCGGCTTTGAGCCGTGATCATCCGCTTTCGAAAGATAGCCACTTTCTTGGTGGTCTTGTAAACTAATTCGAGTCCAAGCAGGGGTGAATCCCCCACCTCGGTTCAACACACCGGTGATATACACGGATGCCCATACAAGTCTTCAATAGGCGTCATCCCAATGCTAGCTTGAAAACTATTATGATAGGCAAACTCGGCTAGAGGCAAATGTCTCTCCCAAGAACCCTTGAAATCTAATACGCAAGCTCTCAACATATCTTCCATGATTTGAATGGTGCGCTCAGATTGCCCATCAGTTTGGGGGTGGTAGGCAGTGCTAAGTCAATTGTGTACCCATAAAGTTTTGCAAACTCTACCACAATCGTGCTGTAAAACGAGGGTCTATCTAAGACAATGCTCACCAAAACCCCATGGAGTCAAACGATCTATCAAACATAAAGCTTATCTAAGAAATCCACCGAATCCTTCATACACATGGCAAGAAAATGGGCTGAATTAGTTCGTCGATCCACAATTACCCAAACCGCATCATTGCTCCTTTGTGTTCTAGGAAGACCCGAGACAAAATCCATAGTGATGTGTTCCCACTTCCATTCAGCTATCGGCAAAGGTTGCAACAACCCGGTTGGCCTTTGGTTATCTGCTTTGACTTGTTGACAGGTTAGGCACTTGGACACAAACAAAGCTACATCTTGCTTCATACCTCTCCACCACAATTAACGGCTAAGATCATGATACATTTTGTGCCTCCCAGATGAACCACAAGGCGTGAATGATGGAATTCTCGAAGAACTTTGTCCCTACAAGTTCTAGCACAAAAAGGCGATCTAGATAGCGAACACTAGTGTCAGAATGTACTCTTAAACCCTTCTCCTCCTTTCCTCAGGATATCTTTCCTCGGATTGCCTCCATCTCTGGATCACTCTGCTGTGTTTCTATGATTCGTGTTACGAGCGTTGCTTGTGTAAGAATCGTAAACAAGGTAGCCTATTCTAGAGACTCGCTAAGATGTAAGTCAAATTGACCCAGGTCACCCAGCATCTCCCATTCCCTCATGGCAAGACTAGCAACGGTGCTCATAGATTTTCTACCTAAGGCTTCGGCCACCACATTGGCATTTCCTAGATGATAATGTAATTTGAAGTCATAATTTTCCATGAACTCCATCCATCTCCTTTGACATAAGTTTAAATCTTTTTGAGAAAATTGGTACTTAGGGCTTTTATGATCTTAAAACACGTTAAATTTCTCCCCGTATACATAATGCCTCCAAAGCTATAGAGCAAAAATGACCACGGCTAACTCTAAATCATGAGTTGGATAGTTTCTCTCATTAGTCTTTAACTGACGTGAACCATACGCCACAACCTTACCCCTTGCATCAAGACACACCCCAAACCTTTACTAGAAGCATCACAATAAACAGTGTAACTCAATCCTCTCTTCGGAATGATTAGAATTGATGTAGTAGTTAATATAGTTTTGAGCTCCAAAAAGGATTTTTCACATGAGTCACTCCAAACAAACTTCACCCCTTTTTGGGTTAACTTGGTCAATGGGGAGGCTAAGGTAGAGAAGTCTTTCACAAATCGCCTATAATAACCAGCGAGGCCTAGAAAGCTACGGATCTCAAAAGCATTCTTAGGTCACTCCCAATTCTGCATTGCCTCAATCTTTGAAGAATCTACTATGACCTCATCCCCGGAAACAACGTGACCTAAAAACTTCACCTTGGATAGCTAGAACTCACACTTTTCATACTTCGCATATGTAGATGCGCCCTCGAGGGACCTCGATAGCGTTACAGTTCGGACTCGATTTGTCACGGTTCTTAATCTTGAACTAAAGATTCCAAATCCGGCAAATCGTTTTAAGAAAAACAGATTTTTTGAAAGAAGTGCCAAACATGGACTGCTTTGCCAGATATAGAGTCGCCACCTAAATATTTTATAATGGGGAAATTTAGGAAACCCTGACTCGGTGCCAAAGGCCACGTGTTCGTCATCACCAAAGTTGCCTCGGCTCGGGAACTTGGGTACGATTGGGGAAGGTCAGCTATGAGCACCCCCTCTCGCCCGATCTGAAGATCGGCCTCTACTAACCGTGATATCTCGTTTTTGAAAACCCATGCGTTCTTATTCCGATTAATTAGTTAGAATTACAATGTGATGCGCACAGCAAAACAAGTATAGACTAGATCGCCTAATTTGGAACAAAGCATTGCATATCCGTTTGTTTGGAAATGTTTTGAAATTTGCTACTCGCAAGTAGGCTAAAATACGGATTTCAATGAATTATCCCAATTCAAGTAATCCAACCTTCACCCACAGGCATTTAGGCAGTTAATCAAATAAGCATATAGCCACATGGTAAACATGCTGTCATGTTAACATTCACACTCATGTGAGATGCTAAAGCATAAATACTTACATCGTACTCCGTGCCAAAACAATGAAGCTAGTTAGCAAAACATGCATGACCCTAGTCCATATTAAGTGGCTAATGCATCACATACAAAATGCAATCTAGAGTAGGCTCGGCTAATCTAAGATGGCATATGAAATGTGACAAGTAACATGTATTTCAAGTTAGATTTGGAATACTTATGCAGTTAGTATGATGCGCCGAGCCCGGTGCATGCAATACAAATGGATGAATGCACGCATGCATAGCATAAGGTATGCTAAATTAAACATGTCCTAATACTAACCATCAAAAGCTAGTAAATAAAAGGGAAGAAAGACGTGAGGTTGGAAGACATACACACACTCACGCACACTTATTACAATTGTGCCCTCGCTCGGAGGGACCGAAAGAATAATACAATCCACCTAATTAACTAACTCACGAGCTAATTAAATATTACAAAACCAAATGAATAACTAGCTACAACTAATTATTACACAACTTAATTAATTAACAAATTAATTAACTAACAAATGAACGACAACAAACAAATAGGGAAAGCAGTAAATGATGCCATTCCAGCTCTGTTTGAAGAAGAGGGAGATGCACGCTCGCTTTGGTTCCTCGCCTCGAAACGCCTTCCGGTTGCTCTTTAGAGGCTCTGTTTGCAGGGTGTCTTCCAGTGCTTGTTGCTGAACCTTACCAAAACACTGCAGGGGGAGTCACCAGTGGCCTGCCGGCCAGGAGAGGAGTACTGCCGGCCAAGGGCAGAGCACTGCCGGCAAAGGGTGGCACACTGCCGGCCATCAATGGCAGGCTACCAGCCACTGGTGTGCTATGACACCAAACTGCAACGAAGCACAAAATGGAGAAAATGGAGGATTTCCCAAGGACATGTACGCACCATGGCACTCCAAATCACCTCAAAACATCAAGGGAGACACCAAGTCGGATCCACGACCATCAATCACACATCCTGATGCATGATGGCCAAAGATCCAACTTGTGCAAATCAATATGAAAATAAATGCACAGATAAAGCAAGTAAAGCCTAGAACTCTATCATGAATCATCAAGAGCTTCGGCAACCGAGAATTGGGAGGCGTTCCATCACTTGAAGTATGAAACGCCCCTCGTTCCTCGTGCTCGGATTAACACTTAATCCAAGCAATGCAACACATAAGCATGGCAAACATGCAATGCGAACAACCTAACAAGGCTAATGACATGCAACAAGCACATAAGCATGATGTGAGGTGAGAACCTTGGACAACATGACAAAATGCAACATGAACATGTGAACATGCAAGGCATGTAAAGCTAAATAAGTATGCAACAACATACTACATGTAACAAGCATGCGACAACATGATAAGATGGGCTTACACCAAAGGTGGACAGCTCTCAACTAGGTCCAAATCAGTAGCCATAGCGATAAATTGATGGCACAAAAAGCATGAAATGTCAAGATAAGCATGCATGCCAAATGGCTAAAGCATTAAGGCACAAATGGGTTAACTCTTAAGCACACTTAAGGAGCAACAAACATGGATACATGGCAATGAGGTAAGCTCTGAAATACATGTAAATTGATGCCAAATCAACTCAACAACGCAAGCAAAGCATGTTAGGATGCTCAAAGCTCAAAGTAAGCAAAGGGACTTAAGCCATGGCCACACAAGGCAAGCCCCAAAGGGCCAAGGGGACCTAAAACAGTCCTAGGGCAGGTCTAAGCAAGACGAAAACCAAGCTCAAAGCTAGCCAACACGGGCTAGAACACGAAGCTAAACACAAGGAGTATGCAAGGCATTAATGAGGCAATGCACTACACCTATGAGAACCAATCGTGGCATGACTTGGACAACCAAAAACAGAGTTACATCATGGTATATTAGGACCCAAAATGCACTGAAATGATGAGCCAAAGGCTTAGGCTTAATGGCATGCACAAAAGTCCATTCTTAAGGCATAAAGCACAAGCTATATAAAGCATTCAAGGCATGTCAAATGCAAGTGAATGACAACATTTCATGAACTGAAATAGCATGTGGAATGAGGGCAAGGCATGCAAACATCACATGTATGGCATGGTAAGGGGTCTCAAAACCCAAGACTAGCCTAAGCATTTACACTATAGCTATACAAAGCATGAGTGATATGGTCATGGCAGCCCAAAACAGTCTTAGAACACTTCAAGATAAGCATAAAATCATGTTTAAGCAAAGCCAAAATATGCTAGTATGATGAGTCAAAACATCATGCACAAAGAGCTAGGAAACAAGATTTGTTCTACACCTATATGGAGCATGCAAAGGATGATCAAACCAACTATGGATAAGGTCATATCATGCCAAATGATGACCAAATACATGCTGAAATGTAAACCAAACAAGCTAAAATGACATGGCATGGCATGGAGCATATGAAGCTAGTTTAGGGGATTTACACTACAAGTGCATCATGCAAGCATGGAGTAACAAAACCAACCCAAAACAGATTCATGGCATGGTAAAACATCACCAAAAATGGACTGAAATGGACTCAACAAAGACCATGCACACATGCTACTTTGATGAGCTATGAATGGAGTTACATTACACATGCAAGATGCAAGCAAGGCATGACCAAACCAGCCTTGGACAGGGCCAAAGCAGGTCCTAGAAGTCACAAAAAAGGGCCTGAACCAAGTCTCAAAAATGCATAGAGGGTTGGTCCTTTGGAAGGCCAAAAATGCGAGCAAAGAGGAATACAAAGAGAGGGGACTACCCCCTCTGATTTAGGACCTCAAAACCACACCTCTACCACTAAAATCCCATTGGATTTCAGTGGTAGGAAGACCAAACCAAGGCTAGCTCAGAGGTCTCCAAATATGGCTTAAAACAAAGCCAAACAAAGCATGCAAAGGGGGCTACACACCCCAAACAGCAAAATGACCTTAACCAAACTTAAAAAGCACTCAAAAACAATACTTTTTTCAGTTATAAGCAAAGCCTAAAACAATATGCAAAGGGGGCTAAAGCAAGGTGCAAGAAAACGCAAAAATGGGGGAAATGCTCACCTTTGAAGACCCTCTTCGAAATCAGCAATTTCAGGGGGTGGAAATTGGTTTTAAGAGCTCAAGAATCCCTCCCAAGAAGCTTGATCCAATGGTGGTGGTGTATATCTATGTGTTGTAGTGTAAAAGTGCAAGGAAATCCAACTTCAAGGCACAAAACACAAGCAATATAGAGAGAAAGGGAGTTTTTGCTCTTTTAAAAACTCAGAACCTGGTATAAGGAAGAAGCCTCTTCCTTTTATAGAAGAATAAAAAGCCAAAGCTTCTTGAACAAGCTTTTCAAGGCTTTCATCCCTCCATACACGTGTATGGAGGGGAGTAAACAAAAATCCAGCTGGCTCAAAAGATCTGCCTGGAAACCAACTGAGATAGGGGGGTGTCGGCCATCAGCAATGGCCGGCAGTGCCACACTGATGGCCGGCAGGGCTTCACCAAGGGCCGGCAGGGTCAAGTCCATGGCCGGCAGTGCACCACAGGGTCCACTCTGACAGGACCTAGTCAAGGTCCAAAAATGAGGCAGAAAGGATACAGGGTCCGGGAAACTCGAACCGGTGACGTTCCGCCGCGATAGTTGAGTGCTCGACGAGCAATCGAACCAGTTGTTGGGTGTACCTACAAGCACAACCAAGTCTTGAGGACAGTCAAAAATGGGGTGTCTACAGTATACAATTGGTGTTTTCTAAGCAATTGCAAAACAATATGGATGTGTTCCTCATGTTCCTTCTTAGAAGGTGAATAGATAAGGATCTCGTCTACAAAAACCACCACTAACTTATCGAGATACTCTCGGAAGACCCAATTCATTAGATCCACGAAAGTGGCTAGGGCATTGGTCAATCCAAATGGCATTACAAGAAACTTATAGTGGCCATATTGCATACGAAAGGTCGTCTTTGGTATGTCCTCCTCTTTCACACGCAACTGATGGTACCTTGATCTTAGGTCTATCTTAGAGAAGCAGCGAGAACCCCTGAGTTGATCAAAAAGGTCATTTATTCTAGGTAACGGGCATTTGTTCTTAACAGTGACTCTATTTAACTTGCGATAGTCAATACACAATCGTAATGAACCATCTTTCTTCTTGATGAAGAGAGTCGATGCTCCCTACGATGAGGTGCTAGAGTGAATAAAGCTCTTGTCTAATAACTCTTGTAACTGCTCCTTCAAGACAAGAAACTCTGTCGACGCAAATCTATAGGGTGATATGAAGATGGGTCCCGTGCCAGGCACCAAGTCCATAGAAAACTCAACGTCATGGTAAGGCGGTAATTCTATGAGGTCCTCTAAAAAGACATCTAAATATTCACAAACCACTCTAGGAAATACAATTCTAGTCGTACTACTCTCATCATCTATGAAAGTTGCAAGAAGAGAGCTAAGTTTGCCTCGACCACGTGGGTCATAGAATGGCAGCAATAATCTATCGGTTCTATTCCCCAGAAATGAGAAACAGTCACCACCCGATGTGTACATAATAACTCTCCTACTAATAGTCAATGATGGCTCGAAGGAGGACAACCAATCCATTCCAAGGATAACATCAAAACTTAATGTATCTATTAACACAGAATTGAAAAGAAGTTGACGATCAGTGACTTCAATTATACACCCACGACATCCCTGATTCAAGACAACTTTACCCCTGACAGGTGATTCTACCATGAGTGGAGACTCTAGTTGTTCACTCTTCAACCCCAAAATGAATGCAAATGCAGAAGCAAATGCAGATTCTATGAATGAGTGAGATGCTCCAGTATCTATTAACACACTAGCCCAAGTATTGAAAATAAGATAAGTACCTCTCACTACTGATGGTCCCGATGACTGATCAGACGGTGTAATGGCATAAACTCATCCTTGTGGTCCATGCTCTCTCCAATCACCCCTCTGAGCATAGGCTGGTTGCACCGACTGTGTTGAAGTGGCCTCATCCACCACTCTTGACACCTACCTGGACTGGACTGGCTGGGGTGTCTGCTTCTGACCCTGGCCTGCCTGATAACCTTCCATCTGTCGGGATCCTAAAGCGCCGACCTCTCCGGCTAGCTGAGGGCAAGACTTCTTCAGATGCCCTGACTGCTTGTAATGATAACACATGGGTAGTTGTGTCCGCCCTTGAGATTGGATATTAGAATGAGCCAATTGTTGCTGTCCCAAACTTTGCCTACACTCCAAAGCCTTATGACCCTGTTGGCCACATTTGAAACAAGTGATATGGCTCAGACCCGTATTTCTCAAACTCTTCATAGAAACAGACCCTGAAGACTTGGCCTGCTGTGGTAATGATTAAAAAGAGGGAAAAAAAAAGAACCCCTCGACTTCTTGGAAGATCCTGTGTCACCTCGGGACTCCAAATAACCCAACCTCTTATGCCTATGTCTAGACTTCTTGGCCTCTAACACGATCTCCACATGTGTCGTGGCTTCAACAAGCCTATCATATTCCCTAAACATATTGCCCATCACCTTCATCAAAAATTTTGGCCTCAACCTTTTCTCAAACTCCAAGCATCAGTGCTCTTCAATCGCCACAAGCTCGGTTCAAAATGAGACAAACTAGTGAAAGTGCCTTCAAACTCTGCCACCGGTGTATCTAACTGTCTAAGCTCCTTAAACTACTTTCTCAATCTCTCCCTAGCAATGGGAGGCAAAAATTTCTCCTGGAAAAGCGTGAGTAAATGCCTCCCAAGTGTGGTCTACCCATTGCTTAACCGTCTTCCCCCACTGATCGGCTTCACTCCTTAATTGATAAGCTGCCAACGCCACCCGAAGCTCTCCCTCATGAATATCTAAGATTTTGAAGGACTTAAGGATTTGCTCTAACCATTCATCGGCTTTCATGGGGTCGGGTCCACCACTAAACTTCGTAGGATTAGAACGAAAGAACTCCTTCTTCAAAAAAGAAGTCCTAGTTTTCCCCTCTATGGTTCTAGCCACTTTCTTGGCTCAAAGTATGTCCATGGACTCTCGAAGAGCCCCAGTCATTACTTGGGCTAGTGCCCCCATTGCATCTTGGGCCAGAGGTGTGGCCACATTGTTTTGTCCTACCCCTTCTTCTTAAGGAGGAAGATCTTCCTGAGCCGGAATACCCTGACCACCCTGGCAATGTCTACCACAGCCTCTACCACGTCCAGACAACTTATACGAGAGTAAAGACAAAGTAAGATTAAGGCACAATCTATATACTTACACGTCAACCCACACGTCACACCCGGAAAATATCAACCCTATTCATATATCTATTTCACATAAGACAAACCACATAAGCATATAAGCACATAGAGCACATACGAATCACCCTCCTAAGATATCAACTTGTCTCACAACACTCAAGGACTTCTAAATGGAAAAAGCATTGATCAGGTGCCTTTTTAAAGGGACTTTGATGAATGTGATAGGCACAAGTTGTATCATAGAAGTTTAACCCCATACCTACATAGCCACATAACACACAAACACATAACATGTGACAAAAATGTCCCATCCCTACATGATAAACCCATTATGGCATAAGCCACATCCCACGAGCTCCAGGTATTCAGACCTGGTTAGCTCTTATACCAATTTATACCTCCCTGATATTTCAACACCAATTATAATGCCAATTCAAGAAATGTAGACACCCAATTTTTTACCGTCTTTAAGACTTGGACGTCATCGTTTGAACACTCGATGATCATCCATGTTTGTGTTCGTTTTGAGTTCTCAGAAGTCTCAGCCGCGCGCCTTGTCTCAAGATCTCTCAACTTGCCTGTTTTGTGCTTGGTTGTGGACCAAACACTTGTGTTTTTGCTTCTAAGGGAAGAGGGTGGCTTGTTTGCCACTCCCTCAACCCACCGGCCAAGGCTTGAGGCCATCGGCCATGATTTCTTTCCATCGGCCAAAAGTGATGGCTGATCGGCACTGTTTTTGGCCGGTCGGCACCTTGTTTTGTACAATCGGCCATTTCTCCCGGCTAAGCCATTTCCTTTGTGTCTGCACGCATTGTGCTTGCCAGCTGTGCCAGCTGGTGAGCACAGAATGGCTCCTCCATACACATGTATGGAGGGATCTCACTCTTGGTCTAGCTTCTCCAAGAAGCCTTAGAATTGGAATTCTATAAGAAGGGAGCTCCTCCTCCTTGCTCAAGAACCTGAGATATAAGATATATATCACTCTCTCTCTATATTTGTGTGTGTAATAGTGCTCCAGAGTGTGTTTTTGTTCATATTTTTGCACTAAAGTACCTAGAAATACACCATCATTTACTTGCTGAGGTGCTAAGGAGTTGATTTTAGAGTTTTTGAGTTGGTTTTGATCAGAAGGAGGTGCTGGAGTGGTGTTCTTGAAAAGGTTCTTCAAGGGTGAGATACTACCCCTTTTATTCCCCATTCTTGCATGAGCTTTTAGCCTATCTTGCATGCTGTTTTGAGCTTAACCTATAACTGATAAAAGTTCTATTTTTTGGTGCTTTAAATCTTTGTTTAAGCTCACTTTGAGGTTTGGGGTTGTTTCCCCCCTCCGAGGTCTTGTTAGGCCTTGTTTTAGGCCATCCCTTTTGGCCATTGTCCTTTTCTTTGCATGACCTCTCTACCACTGAAATCCAAAGGATTTTCAGTGGTGGAGAGGTGGTTTTGATGTCTTAAATAGGAGAGGGTCATCCCCTCTCCTTATTGTCTTTAATGCTTACATAAATGGCTTATGTTGGTGGCTTGTATGCTTAGCTTGTTTTGGCTTCATTACAGTATATATTAGGCTTTGTTTTGCCATGATATAGCACTATTTTGACCTGGTTTAGACATACCATGCATGCTTTGTATACTTGTCTTGTAATCCCATGATTTGGCCTAACATGCATCATGTTGTAACAAGTCATTTTAGCATGGTTTTGGCTCAACTCCATGAAGCTTTTAGCCTTGTTGTAGCATGCTTAAGCTCTGTTTTTCATTGTTTTGGTCATGCTTGCATTGTTTTGTATAGCCACCATGCAACCCCCTTGGCTAGCTTTGAGCTTTAAGTCCATTAGCATGCTATGCTTGCATTGATTAGTCAATTTGGCATCATTCCTCATGTGATTTCAGAGCTTATTGCATGGCCATATTCTCATATTTATCACATCTCGCTCATGCCTGAGGATTGTGCATTGTTGCCTAGCTTGTGGACCAATATGTGTGCATGTGTGTTTTGCCCTTTTTGGTGCCTTGGTTTTGATGTCTTGGCCATTGATTTTGGGCATGGCTAAGGTCTGTCCCTTTTCGGTTTAAGTCCATTAAGTATGTGGCTTGCATGTTGTTCCATGCTTATTGCATTGCATGTTGTTGCATGCTCGGTGCATTGCATATTTGCATGTTTAGGTTGCATAACATTGTTGCATACTAGTTGACATGCTCATTACCTTAGCCTTGTGCACATGCTTGAGTCCTATTGCATTTGGCATGCTTAGATTGCATAGCATTGCATTTCCATGTCGCATTGTATTTGGCATACATGCATTGCATTGTGTTTGGTTTGGGGTGTCAAACCAAACATAAGAAACGAGGGACGTTTCGTACTCGAAGTGACGAAACGTGCCCCAATCCTCAGTCGCCGGCACTCTTGATCTGACATGATAGAGTGTGAGGCATTCATGTGTTTTGCGCATTCATTTTACATCAATATGCACACTTGGCTCCTTTGGCCATCATGCATCGAGATGCGTGATTGGTGGCCCGAGGGTCGAGGACTATACTCCCTTGAGCTCATGACGTGATAGGGAGGGTGGTGGTGCGAACATTGTCTTGTAAATGCATTGCCATGCTCTGTTTGTCCTCTGCTACAGCAAAACAGCATTCTGTAAGAAGAAATGGCCGGTCGACTACTTTCAGTGCCGATCGGCTAACCATTGTTGGCCGATGGCATCATAATTGGTCAATTGAGCCTTTCCATTGGCCGATGGCCTTACCACTTGGTCGATGACCTCTCAGCATATCCATGAAGTGTTTCAGAAGTGTCACAGAAGTTAGCACAATTTTCAGAGGTACAGAGCAGTGCAAACAGAGGCAACATGAAGCATGCACCCCTCGTCACGAGGCCATTTCAGTACTTAAATAGCTTAGAATAGTTATTTGTTTCAATTTGGTTATGTAATAATTAATTAGCTTGTTAGTTAGTCAATTAGGAGATTTGTATTATTCTTTCAGACCCTCCGTCGAGAGGGCCATTTGTTGTAATAAGTGTGCGTGTGTGTGATGCATGTCTTCTAACCTCACATCTTTCTTCCTTTTATTTAACCGCTTACGATGGTTAGTTCTAGGTCATATTTCAATTAGCATACCTTATGCTTTGCATGCATGCATCCATCCATTCGTATTGCATGCACCGGGCTTGGCGCATCATACTAATCGCATCGTATTTCAATTCCAAGTTGAATACATGTATCAAATTGTCGCATCTCATATGCCATTTTAGATTAGCCGAGCCTATTCTAGTTGCATTTCGCATGTGATGCATTAGCCATTGTTGACATGAACTAGGATCATGCATGATTTCTAACTAGTTTCTGTTTTGGCTTGGAGTACACTGTGAGTGTTTATGTTTTAGCATCTTACATGCGTGTGAGTGTTATCATGATAGCATGTTTGTCATGAGGCTAACTGCTTATATGATATAACTGTCTGAATGCCTGTGAGTGAAGGTTAGATTACTTGAATTGGAACAATTCATTGAAATGCAAGTTTTAAGCCCACTTGAGAGTGGCAAAATCATGTTTTCTAAGCCCACTTAAGGGTTGCAAATCCGTGTCTTAGCCTACTTGCGAGTAGCACCTTCAAACCATTTTCAAACAAACATGAGATGTTTTGTTCCAATTTAGGCGATCTAGTCTATACTTGTATGCTGTCCACATCACATAGTAATTCTAGGCTAATAACCGGAAAAAGAACACATGTGTTTTCAAAAACAAGATATCATGTTCAGTAGTGGCCGATCTTTGATCGGGCGAGCTGGGGTGCTCATTGCATGACCTTCCCCAATCGTACCCAAGTTCCCGAGCTGAGGCAACTTTGGTGATGACGGACACGTGGCCTTAGGCACGAGTCAGGGTTTCCTAAATTTCCCAAAATAAAACATTTAGGTGGCGATTCTGTATCTAGCAAAGCAGTCCATGTTTGTCACTTCTTTCTTAAAAATCTGTTTTCCAAAACGATTTGCCGGATTTAGACTCTTTGGTGATTTATCGGTCCTGCATTGCACTTTGCGAGACTAGATTCAGAACCGTGACATTTGAGTCCGAACTGTAGTAAGCCCAAAATGAATAAAATCGGAGGGGGGGGGGGGATTCCCCCCCGGGACGTTCAGGCACGTCTACAAGAATATCACGACCCCTAAGGATAGTTCTAAGTATAAAATAATCTGTTACACATATCGAGGTCTCTCTCTTCTCCTTTGAATTATTCATAAGGTTACATCATTGTTTGAACACAGTATCAAAAGAATCAACAGTTCAAAGCATAAGAGAGGATACAAACAAAATGCCCTAAGGGCTTATATTTTTCAAGGATTTCCCTTGAGTACACAAAAGGTGGAGTTCTAACTCCACACAAAATGGCCCATGGCTTCATCACTTAGCACAAAAAGGAGCCTCTATACTCCCATCCACAATTATTTCTCCATATAAGTCACTTCGTTAATGCATTCACATCATTCCCTGAAAGGTTGTTAGTTTTGGGGTAAGCAATTGCCCAGTAGGAAATACCATTAACAGATTACATAATTAATTGGGATACATATGATCATGCAATGCAATGGATGAGAGAAACCCAAGTCCACGCCTTTGTAAAACATTAGAGATCAAATTAGACATTTTCATCACTAATTATTTCTTTTTCAAAACCATGGGGTATAAATACACAATGATGTCCAAATACAAGAGCCATAAACTGTAAGTACGAAATACATACATATAAGTATATAGAAAAGACAATCCCACATTTGTCGACTCCAAAAACGGCGAGACATTAGGTACCCAAGACCTTATTCCTCCACATTTGCCAACTCCAGAAATGGCAAGCTTGTGGACACCCAACATCATATTTTCCACATTCGCCGACTCGAAAAAATGGCATGCTCGTGGACACCCTAAAACATTTCCCACATTCGTCTGGTGATAAGCATAAGATAGGGAATTGGGCGCCTTGATTCCCCGTGCGGGTACTAATACACATAACACAATTCAAACCAAGACCTGACTCACAACCCGGACTGATATGCAATTTAACCCCCTTCTAATATGTTCCAAAAATTGACAATTTCAAATCATGATATAATTAATGGATGCATATTATGTATGAGTTCACAAATCTCAATTTCCCTTAGGGTGATTTTAATTCATAACAATCCAACTATTTAAGTATTTCCAATTAAGGTAATTCCTCAACTCCTACCTCTCATCATCTCAAGATTTTGCAAAGAGTTCCCAATATTTCATGTTTCAACATAATAATCAAGTCAATACCTTCAATTTCATGATTAGGAGGCCAATTAAACCAAAATCCCCTTGTTGAACAACTTTGAAAACTAGGGTTTTAAGAAATTTGAGGCTTTTTCCTCATTTACATATAAAGAGTCAATATTTACCATTTCTAACAATAATCAAGAAGAATATGCATAAACTTTTCCAAGTTATGGAGTAAAACCCCTTTTTATACATCAAACCCACTTTATAACACATCAAGCTTCATACCTTTAAATATCTATGCAACTATAATGGAAATACCACATATATATCCCAAATCAAAGATATAAGGAGTTAAAAGTACCCCTACCTCAAGATTGAAGAAAAAAGATGAATGCCCAACTCCAAACTTCAAAGGATGAGAAAACAATCAGTAGAACCTTCAATCTAGACTTGTTTTTCAACCCCCTATGAAGATCTAAGGTGAATGTTGGTAGAAATCAAGAGAAATCAAGTGTTTAGGGGCTAGGGTTTTAGAAATGGGTGAGTGAGGAAGAAAAGATATAGAAACGGTGAGAGAAACGATGTTTGGATTGACTTTTAAGTGTGTTGCCCCAAACAGATTGCTCGAGCGAACTTTTCATAGCTCAAGCGAAGTGCAAAAATACAAGGAAATCGCTCGAGCGAATTTCTCATCACTCGAATGGTAAACTCATGGTCCCAGAAGTTTTGTAGAGCTACAGTGAAAGTAATAGGAACCTCATTTCTACGCTCGAGCGACCACTTCACTGCTCGAATGATCTCACCTGCAAACAGGCAAGATACTGGGAGCTCCATGTCTCTGCTCAAGCAACCAATTAACCGCTCAAACGGTCTCCTGGGACAGATTGTTACATTGGACAACCCCAATTTCTTATCCCTTTCAATTCTTTCCTATATACTTGAGCAAAAGAGTGCCCATCATGTCGAGATGAGACTAATAGGTTGGCAAATGACGTCTTCCAAAGAAAGGCGAAAGAATTCGACACAATGACAGGATTGATGATGCATCCAATAAACAAGAACAAAATATAATCACAAGCTGGATTTTTTTTTTTTTTTTTTTTTGCCATTGAATTAAGTTATGCCTTATCGATTAGTAAGTTGTGTTTGATTAACTAGTAAGTAGAGTATTATTGAATAATAAGTCGGTTTAATTAAGTAGTAAGTCAAGTTTAATAAAATAGCGAATGAAGTCTTATTGAATAGTAAGTGAGATTCAATTGAGTTGTAATTGGTGGCTCATTGAGTAAGTGGGGTTTAATTAAGTAGAGTCAAATCTAATGAAGTAGTAAGTGGATTCTTATTAAGTAGTGTGATGTCCCGAGTCTTTTAAACCATGATTAGTGATGTTAATCTGGAGACTGAAAGTTATTATAGAACTATTCTTGTGTGGAGAGTCTTATAAATCTCTTATTGTGAGAATTTGTTCCAAGTGACCGCTTGAGGGAGATGAAGTGCTCCCAGTAGATTGTTTTACAAGTCGAGGGACCGCTCGAGTGATCAAGTGGTTGCTTGAGCAAAGAAGAGGGGGTTCCCCATATCTCGTTTTGCAGGCAGAGCTACTGAGAGGTTTCATTCACCACTCGAGCAGTGTAAAGACTGCTCGAGCGGTCCGTGGGATATCAGCCACTTAAAAAGTGACTTTTGGATTATTTCCTTCACTTTTTATTTCTCTCTTCTTTCCTCTTTCTAACTTTGAAAGCCCTAGCCACCTTTTTCTAGAAATCCTCCATTTTTAATTAGATTCACAACCCCATTGCTTGCAAAAGTTGGAGTTAGGGTAAGGATCAAGCTTTCTACCGATTGGATTGGAATTTCACGAAGAGTTCTTTTATAATCTAGCTTTTTGGTCTTGAATCTTGAGGTTGGATTAATTTTAACCTTGTATCTCTTTGATTTAAAGTTGTTTATGTGGTATTTCCATGACAATGATGAGTTGATTAATGTTTGAGTTTATAAATTGAAGTTTTCTTTCAAAAATAAAGATTTTTCCTACAATTTTCTCAATATTTCTACTAATAGCTTTGGATTGTTGAAGTTTTAGATGGGAACTAGTATTATATTTGTTGAAGGGACAAAAGCCCCAAATTTTATGAAAACCCTAATTTTGTAAATTTAAAAATAATATAATAAAATGAAATTGATCATTTATTCTTTAAATTGATAATTGGCTTATGATATTAAAGTTTTATTTGAATGGAGAATTGTGAAGTTGGGATGTTCTTGAGATTTTGGAAATTGTCACTTTATATTTGTCTTAATTTCTTGGATTATGAAAGACCACTTTTATCCTTATAAAAGTATGAATATTTGGAAACCTTGGAAAGATTGTTTAAAAGGGGTGGTAAATGGCATGTGAATCCAAGTAGGGAGTCGATTTTTGGGAAAATGTTGTATGTTATTGGTACCTGCGTGGGGAAAGTCTAGGTGCCTGTGGACTCGCCTTTTTCCGCGCCCCCGCCTTTCGGGAAGGTTTGAAATGAAAGGCCTCACAGTTCAGACTTCTGCAGTTCTGAATCTAGTCTCACAAGTGCAATGTGAAACTGATAAACACCAAAGAGTCCAATCCGGCAAATCTTTTTGGAAAATCGATTTTCAATCAAATAATGCCAAAATTGGACTGCTTTGCTAGATTACAGAGTCGCCACCTAAATATTTTTTGTTTTTGGGAAATTTAGGAAACCCTGACTCGTGCCGAAGGCCATGTGTCCGTCATCACCAAAGTTGCCTCGGCTCGGGAACTTGGGTACGAGGGGGAAGGTCATGAATTGAGCACCCCCGCTCGCCCGATCAAAGATCGGCCTCTACTAATCATGATATGTTATTTTTATAAACATTATGCATTCTTATTCCGATTATTAGCTAACATTACTATGTGACTCGCACAAGCAAGTATAGACTAAAATTGCAAGAATTGGAACAGTTCAAGTCATGTTTGTTTGCAAAAATGGTTTGAATTTGCCACCCTCAAGTGGGCTTAAAGATGCGGATTTGCCACCAAACACAGTGGGCTTAAAACATGATTTGTCGCTCAACAAAGTGGGCTTAAAACATATATTTGTTGAATCGTTCCAATTCAAAGAACAAGCCTTCATCCACAGGCATTCATGCAATTTAGCAAATAAGCACATAGCGTCATGGCAAACATGCTAATCATGGGAACATCAACACGCATGCGATATGCTAAAGCACAAAACTCACCTAGTACTCCAAGCTAGGAAAGAAAACAAAATTAGAAAAAAATGCATGATTCCTAACTATGTTAAATGGCTAATGCAACACATGCAATATGCAATTAAATAGGCTCGGCTACTTAATCATGGTATTTGCAACACTTTGATAGCATGCTTTGAAACATGTATTCAAAGAAGTATTGAAATGACAATGCAGTTTGAATGATGTGCCGAGCCTCAGTGCATGCAAGACAAATGAATGGATGCAAACATGCGAGCATAAGGTATGCTAATTGAAAATGTCCCTAATCTAACCATCAAAAGCGGATAAATAAAAGGGAAAAAGACACGGGGTTGGAAGACATGCACACATGCACGCACACTTATTACAACATTATGCCCTTGCGAAAGAGGGTCCGAATAAATAAGCCAAGCTAATCTAAGCTAAGCCAATTAAACTAATCTAATTAATCTAATTAGACTAATTATTACAAATCAAATGAATAACTAGCAAACAAATTAATAATTATTACAACACTTAACTAATTAGCAAACTAGTTAATCAAAACAAATGCACACTAACTAATCATGCAAAGCATTAAACTATGCTGCCACTGTTCTACTTCGGGAAGTGGAAGATGCATGCGCTCAGTTTTTGCCCCGAAAAGTCCTCTGTTTTGCTCCCGAGAGGCTCTGTTTGCAAGGTTGAACACAATCCAAAATCTTTCTGCTTCATCTTACCAAATCTTTGCTGGGTATTACACCAATGGCCTACCGGCCATGGAAGGTTGCTGCCGACCCTCTGCCGATGTAGACACCCCATTTTTTACCACCCTTAAGACTTGGGCGCCACTTATTGCTTACCTGATGGTGAAGGTTGTGTTGTGCAAAGGTTTGATTTTCTTCGGTAAGGAGAGCGTCAAATCCCAACCTTAACCCCTTTTTCGACCAAAACTATTTTGACCAAAATGATTTTAGACCTTAAAACCCTCTCTTTCAAAATATTTTTTGAAAATTTCTCTACGATGTTCCGAGACTCGCATTTCGTTAAATGTTGCGCTTTTCGGTAAACCGAGCAAGGACAAAGTGGAATAAATGAAAGAGAGGTGAACTCTTTGAAAAAAAAACTCTTTAAAACATCTTAGTTAGAGGTTTGGAGTTGAAGAAAATTGGAGAAGAGGGAAGAAACCAAGTTAGGGAAGAAGA
Source organism: Camellia japonica (assembly GCA_030407325.1). Lineage (NCBI taxonomy): Eukaryota > Viridiplantae > Streptophyta > Magnoliopsida > Ericales > Theaceae > Camellia > Camellia japonica. The sequence goes on along the minus strand of JAPPVO010000014.1, from coordinate 88,922,910 downwards.
TGGGCATGAACCGTTAAGAGAGAGTCGAGCGGCCCTCGTTAAATCAGGCCTATCCTTTTGTACACTTGGCTTTCAACTATGAGGCCACCACCATTGGAAAGTGGACTTCTAGGGCTTCATTTTACATTCAAGAATCTCCTAAAGCCGAGTCCGGATGAGGGAGCTATGACTGGTTGACATTAGGCATCAATCCAGTTAGGACCAAAACCAAGCAATCTTCACTAAAAGAGGCATATCTTTTTGCACACTTTGAATTTTGATGTGAGACTTCACCATTGGAAAGAAGACTTCTGGGGCTACAATTTAGACTCAAGAATGACCTGCAAAGGAGTCTGGATAAAGGAGATATGCCCAATTGAAGTCGGGGCCAGAAAGCAGTTTTTGCTTTCTAGCCATTAATGAGGCTTGTCGGCCATGTGTCGGCCACAAATGGAGTTTGATGGCCATATATCGGCCAAGAGTGACCCTTGTCGGCCACCAATGATGGCCGACCGGCCATGGGTGCAAAAAATCAAATATTTTGTGCAGATCTTTTCCTCCAGCTGTTTCACACTGCTCCAACTGTTTCACATTGCTCTAACTGTCTCTAATTCAGATTTTTTTTGACCTGAGCTCTTGTTTTTCTATATAGAGGCCATTCTCTATTGTTTTCAAGGTTGGAAAGTTTGGGAGCCTCTCTCTCTACAATCCTCTCTCTCTACAATTCTCTTTCTCTATATTTCTCTCTCTCTTGCCCTTTTGTGTATACAAGTAGAGATATACTTCTAGTTTGCCTATCAACCCTTAACCAAAGTTGCTTATCTTTGGGCTGAGGTTACTTGGGACCTTCTTTGAGCTTTAGAAGGTGATTTTAGCTTGATTTGGTGCCTTATTTGTGACTAAAGTGTGCTTTGCTTCAAGAGGTATAACCTTTACCCTTTAAGCTTGTTTTTCATACTTGTTTTTGCCATCTTTTTGTACTATTTTTGGGGTGGTTTTGAACTAAAAAAACCTCTGCTTTTTTTGTGGGTTAAAAGTGTTGGTTTAAGGCCATTTCAAGTTAGGGGGTGGTTCACCCTTCTCACTCCTTTGTTGTTAAAGTTTTTGTGCCTTTATTCATCACTTTCAAATCAACTTTTTTGGGCCTTTTAACCACAGAAATTCAGAGGTGTTTCAGTGGAAAAACCTCATTTTGAAGTCTAAAATTGGAGGGGATAGCCTCCCGTCCTTGTGTCTTGTTTGCATGCCTAGTTAACTTCATATGTTAGCATGTTTTGTAGCTTAACTTAGCTTATTTCCACCATGTTTTTGCCTCTAATTTGGGCTACTTTAGCTCTGTTTTGGGCAGTTTGTGTTGTATGAGTAGTCTTTTGCATGGTTGTAGTGTAACCACATGTTTTAGCTTATTGTTTTAGCTACTCTTGTCTTCATTCCATCATGTTTTCCAACAGATTTTGGGCTATAAAAACTCTATGTTTTTGGGCTGAAGCTTGCGTCCTAAGGCCATTAAAGGTTGAGGGGTTGATAGCCCTTCTTTGTACCTTGTTTTGGAGGCCTTTGCCCTTATGTTTCCCACCCTTTTGGTATCTTTTTCCAAGCTTTTAAACACTATTTTTCAGAGCTATTTCAATGGATAAAAACATGTTTTGAAGTCCAAAAATGGAGGAGGTAGCCTCTCCTCCTTGTGTCTTACTTACTAGTCTAGCATCCTTCATGTTTTAGCCTATTATTCTAGCTTGTGTTAGCTTAATTTCAGAATGTTTTAAGCTATATTTTGGGCTATTTTGCATCTATTTTAGGTGGGTTGTTGCTTTTGAGCTTTGTATTGCATAGCTGTGGTGTAATTTCTTTCACTAGCTTAGTGTTTCTAGGCATTGAACATCATTTGTGTGTCTTGGTTGCATGTTTTAATGCTTTTTCATGCCTAATTCCAGCACTTAAAATCTCTGCAACCTCCCTCTTTGCTTCACTTTTTCATTTGCTTTGAGGGTATTTCAACCTTAGGGTTGTTTAAGCTTGAGATTGAGGCTCATGCTTAATGGTTTAATCCTCTTTTGAGGGTTCATTACCAATGGCATGAAGCTTTCCTCATGCCTTGAAGTACCCCTTGGTTGACACTTCTTTCTCTTTAGAGGGCACTCACCTCTTGGACTAATCAATTAAAGAATGGATTGGTAATCTAAAATGAGTAAACAAAAATCAACAAGTAAAAGAGGCAAGAGGAAGCATCTTTCATGTTGCATTGCATGTGTTCAATCGGACGTTATATTGAACACAAGGAAAATTGGAACATTTCATACTCAAAGTGATGAAATGAGCCGATCTCCTTGGTCTCCATTGCCTTTGATCACACATGATAAGGTGATGGTCTTGAGTTTTGTTTTTGCATACAATGAAATTGTACTCCTTGGTTCCTTGGCCATCATGCATTGAAAATGCTTGGTTGGTGGTTTTGGATCCAAGTGTGCCACTCCTTTGAGGTTTTGAGATGATAAGGAGGTAACAGTACACACACTCCTTGAGAATACACTGCTTTGTCTCGGTTTGCTCTCTGTTACAACAAAAAAGGGAAGTCCAGGAAAATGGTGGCCGACCGGCCACCAATGGTAGCCGACGGCCACCATTGGTAGCTGACTGGCCATTAATGAAAATTTTGCACAAGTGTGTTTCTGAGGTGGAGCAGAGGCATTCTGGGAGTTGGCAACACTGTTGGTGTCCAAATAAATGCAAACAGAGGCGTCCAATGGCAAGGCGGTGGATTTTCGAGAGGAAACCAACCAAGCGTGCATGCGTCCCTCGCCCTCAAGGCCATTTAATTGCTTAGTTAGTTAGTTGTAGCTAATTCATACAAGTGTTGTAACTATTTAGTTAATTAATTCATTTTGTAATTAATTAGCTTACTTCGATTTGTAATATTTAATTAGTTTAGAATAAGTTAGTTGATTCATTTCAATTATTGTAATTAGTTAGCTTAATTAGCGTAGCTAGTTAGTTAGCTCTTATTCATTCAAACCTTCCTTTGCGAGGGCATAATGTTGTAATAAGTGTGCGTGCGTGTGTGCATGTCTTCTAACCTCACGTCTTTCTCCCTTTTATTTAACCGCTTTCGATGGTTAGTTTAGGGACATTTTCAATTAGCATACCTTATGTTTGCTTGTTTGCATCCACTCATTTGTCTTATATGCACCAGGGCTCGGCTCATCATTCAAACTGTATTGTGATTTCAATATCTTCTTTGAATACGTGTTTAATCGCGTGTGTTGCATTAGGCATCTAACATAGTTAGGACCATGCACCTTTCTAACTAGTTTTTGTTTTTGGCTTGGAGTACTCGGTGAGTTTTATGCTTTAGCATACTTGCATAAGTGTGATTGCCATATTGCCATGTTTTGCATGCTTGTCATGAGGCTATGTGCTTAAATGCTAAACTACATGAATGCCTGTGGATGAAGGCTTGTTGCTTGAATTGGAATGATTCAACAAATGTGAGTTTTAAGCCCACTTTGTTGTGGTAAAATCATGTTTTAAAGCCCACTTGAGGTGGCAAATTCAAATCATTTTTTAAAACAAACATGAATTGAATTGTTCCAAGTCTTGCGACTAGTTTATACTTACTTGTGTGCGTCACATAGTAAAGTTAGTTTAATAACCGGGTAAGGACACATAAGGTTTATAAAATAACATATCATGATTAGTAGAGGCCGATCTTTGATCGGGTGAGCGAGGGTACTCAATTCATGACCTTCCCCCTTCGTACCCAAGTTCCCGAGCCGAGGCAACTTTGGTGAAGACGGACACGTGGCCTTTGGCACGAGTCAGGGTTTCCTAATTTTTTTTTTTAAAAAAAAAATTTAGGTGGCGACTCTATAATCTGGCAAAGCAGTCCAATTTTGACATTATTTGATTTAAAATCAATTTTCCAAAAAGATTTTCCGGATTGGACTCTTTGATGTTTATTAGTTTCACATTGCACTTGTGAGACTAGATTTGGAACCGCGATAGAGTCCTAACTGTGAGGTCTTTCATTTCAAACCCTTTTCCGAAATGTGGGGGTGCCAGAAAAAGGCGAGTCCACAGCTGGCCAAAAAAGGTGCCTTGCCAGCCAGAAATGAGGCACTGCCGGCCATGAATGGGGCACTGCCGGCCGCTGATGCTCTGGGTCACCATATTGCAAAAGAGCACAAACAGAGCGAAAGGGAGATTTTTCCAATGGTTTGTTTGTACTATACCCCTCTTTATCATCTCAAAACCTCAAAGGAGTGACACACTTGGATCCAAAACCACCAATCAAGCAATTTCATTGCATGATGGCCAAAGATCCAAGTTGTACAATTTCGATAAATGCACAAATAAGACTCGAAGGACCACCACCCTATCATGCATGATCAAGGGCAATGGAGACCAAGGAAAATGGGACATTTCATCACTATTGAGTATGAAATGTCCCATTTGCCTTGTGTTCAAATTAACGTCCGATTTAAACACATGCAATGCAACACAAAGATGCTTATCTTACCTCTTTTCCTTGTTCATTTTGTTTACTCATTTTACATTACCGATTCATTCTTTAATCGATTAAGTCCAAAAGTGAGTGTCCTCTAATGGAAAGGTGGCTCAAACCATAAGGTGCTTTGGGCATAAAAGAGGCATTACACTGTTGGTAATGAATCCCCTAAGGGATTAAACCATTAGGTGCAACACCTCAATTTCACACTTTGGCAAACAAGTGGTTTAAAACCACTTTCAAAGCAAACAAAAGAGTGAAGAATCGAGGGAGATTGCAGAGATTTTAGATGCTGAAATGAAGTGTAAAACAACACTAAAACATGTTATCGACTCAAAACAATGATGATTAAAGCATTAAAACATCAAAGTAGTGAAGGAAATTGCACTACAACTATGCAAATACAAGCCTAAACTGAACTAACCAACCCAAAACAGAGCCAAAACAGGTTATTTCAAAGGCAAAAACATGTTGGAATTAAGCTAAATTAAGCTAGAAAAACATGCTAACATATGAAGTTATCTAGGCATGCAAACAATACACAAGAAGGGGAGGATAACCCCTCCAATTTCGGACTTCAAAAGTTGATTTTTACCACTAAAAACCCTCTGAAATTCAGTGGTTTAAACGCCCCAAAAAGTTGATTTGAAAATGGTGAATAATAGCACAAAAGCTTAACAAACAAAGGAGCAAAAAGGGCGGCCAACCCCTTAACTCAAAATAGCCTCAAACCACCATCTTTAGAACATAAAAACAGAGGTTTGTACACTTCAAAACCAGCCTTAAAACAATTTAAAAGGATGGCAAAACAAGTATTTAAAACAAGCTTAAATAACAAGTATTATGCCTCTTGAAACTATGGCACAAAATAGGCAACAAACCAAGCTCAAACCTCCTTCTAGAGCTCAAACAAAGCTCCAAGTAACCTCAACCCAAAGGTGAGAGTATTTGGTTAAGGGTTGATATGCAAAAGTTAAGAGAAAACAAGCTTAAATGCACAAAATTGTAGGAGAGAAAGAGAGAGAGAGAGAGAGAGAGAGAGAGAATTTTTTGTCTTCAATTTTTCTAACACCCCCCTCCTCCCCACATGCAAGAGAGTGGTCCTATATATAGAAAATACAAATTTTCCTCACAAAGATCCAGCCACACACGTGTTGGAAGATGCATGAACCTGTGCAAACAGCTAGCACAAAATATTACAAAATATCTGCTGGAAACACTGATGGCCAGCAAGGCTTCATTGATGGCTGGCCAGGCACATCAATGGCCGGCAGGCCAAAAGCCATGGCTGGCAGCCTTCAAGGATGGCTGGCAGGCCATCAACAACCTTATTCTGGAAAGACCTAAGCATGGTCCAAAGACGAGGCAAAAAGGATGCAGGGTTTGGAAAACTCAAACCTGTGGTGTTCAACCGCGGACTTTGAGCGTTCGGTGAGCAATCAGACTCACCATCAGATGTACCTGCAAGAACATCCAAGTCTTAAAGGGCCGTCAAAGGGGTGTCTATAGTACCCAATTGTCCTGTCTTGAGCTTATCTCCGGACGAATGTGGGGAAAGTGTTTTTGGGTGTCCACTAGTCTTGTCGTATTTTAGTTGGTAAAAGTAAAAAAAAACAGATGATTTTGGGTAGCCTGTATTATAGTATGTAAAAGTGGAAAAACGGATGATTTTGGGTGTCCATTCCCTACCGTATTGATAGCTAACAAATGTGGGGTATTTTGGATATAAATCTATGTATATGTATGTATTGAGACTCTCTTTAGAGGCTACATGGCGTATTTACCCCCCAGTGTTGAATTTGTGAAATTGTGGAAACTGTAAATTCTTGCTTTCTCTTTTAAAGTAATATTATGAGTTGAACTAAATAGGTTTTAGGTTATGATGATGCCATATGGATCTTTGAATAATTAGATACTCTGTTAAAATTATTTGTACTAGGCATCTAGTTCATTCATATCTAACATTTCAAGACTTGGTGATGTGCCACCACCCCAGTGAAAAGGAGGTAGACATTTTGTGTTGGTTGGAGCACAAAAGCTCATGGTTGTATTTTATAGAAGCTCTGAGCATATGTGTTTTGGGACCGCGCGTCCACTTTCTTGTAACAAGGCATGGCTAATAAGGCATTTTTGTATCATCACCTCTAACTTCTTGAACTATGCTAATGTTGATGTAACTAAAAGATGAATATGAAATTTGTATTTTTGAGATTATAGTTCAATGAGAAAGAGGGTGATGGATTAATGTTGTTGGTTGGTGATAAATGGTTTAGAGTTAATTATGTTATGAGTAATGTTTTTATTATTAATAATTTGAGGGTGTCACACTTATTGCCTTGTACTCTCTTCCATACTATCATCATTCCAGTATGTCAGTGCCCTTGTGTTAGGTCTTGAAGCCAGGAGTGTGTGTGCGAGCCAAGGAAGTGTGGGAAACACCTTGGGATTGAGTTGACCTTGTTTTTCCTTAGGTTCACTCAGGCACAACTTCCTGAGCTCGAGCAGTCTTCGTGGCCTCCTAGTTCTGTGTTCCATGTTTGAGATACTGGGAGAAGTGTATTTCACACTCAAGTGCAAGATTCATTGCTTGAGTGGTGTAACACCCCGAAAATAATTAACATAACCCTTTTAAAAAGACAAATAACTAAGCTAAAAATCATGAAAAGAGTCAAAGAAATCCCTACATCAAAGTAGAAGACACAAATAGGAGATGGGTACAATTCGACGGTGTCAAAAAATACATAATGCTCTAATCAAAATGAAACCCTCAACGTGCTCAACGTTTTTCTCCAAAGGACTAGAGTGAGGAAACTCGCAGATTGAGAGTATTTGACGCAAAAGCTCAATAACTAGAGAGAAAGGGAGTAGATCTAGTGTTTTGGAATGTTTAGAGAGAGAAAGAGAAGAAAAAGTGATCAAAAGGTCTTCCTCTCGAACTGATATACACACAGACCGCTTGAGCACAAGAATAGTCGCTCAAGCAACAAACACAATAAGTGTCACCGATTAAGTGACCAAAACCACTGCTTGAGCGCACAATGGCCCCCTCCCAAAAGTTCAAACCTATAAGAGTTTGCTCGAGTGCAAGAAGGACTTCTCGAGCAAAGATATCAAACTCTCAGAAGTTTTACAGACTGTAAAAGACCGCTCGAGCGTAGGAATGGTCACTCGAGCGAACAGGCAAAATCCTAGGCAACATCACTTTGAAAAACTAATATATGGATTGTAACAAGAATACACCGAGTTTCTTAATACCAACTACCACAGTTCCATTCCTCAAAACATATAAAATATTTAATATTACAACATATACAAGGTTTTCAACATAAATCTCAAACATCAACAAATAGGTCTGGATACTTCTCACGGACTTTTACCTCACACACCCAAGTCGCCTCCTCAACCCCATGGTGTCGCGACAACACCTTAACCAATAGAATAGTCTTGCTTCGCAAGACTTGGTCCCGAGAGTCTAAAACCCAAACCGGCCTCTCCTCATACTAGGCATCCTTATCTACCTCTAACTCAATCCAATCTAATACGTATGAAGGATTAGGCTCATACTTCCAGAGCATACAAATATGAAACACATCATGAACCCTGGATAGTTAGGGCAACAAGGCCAAATGATAAACTACCTCCCCGATCCGCTCTAAAATCTCAAAAGGCCCAATAAATCTAGGAGACAACTTTCCGCTCTTCCCAAATCTTATCAAATCCCATATCGATGATATCTTCAAGAATACGTGATCTCTTATCTCAAAAGATAATAGTCTCCTTCTATAATCGGCATAGCTCTTTTGGCGACTCTAAGCTGAAGCCAACCTCTTACGGATAAGCACGACTTTCTCAATCGTTTCCCAGACTAGTTCAGGACCTAACATGGGTGTGTCACCCAACTCGGCCCAACACATTGGAGATCTACAGGGTCGGCCATACAAGGCCTTAAACAGTGATATTCCAATACTTGCCTGAAAACTATTATTATAAGCAAACTCCAATAAAGGCAGATGCCTCTCCCACGATCTATAGCAATTCTGGTTTAGACCCGACCCATCTTACATTCTGGACTCAAGTTTCATGATTTTGTATTGTTGATCTTATCTTTTCCTCTTATTTCTCATTGAGTTTGAGTATTGGAATGTCTTGGGAATGCTTGGAACAGGTTGGTTGCTAGTTGGTTCAAACTGTTGTTGCCCAGAATTTGGCATCTTCGCTCGAGCGAGCTTTGTGAGCTCCCAGTATTTTTGCAGGCCTGCAGAGATACTGGAAAGGTAGTGTTCTTCGCTCGAGCGAGGCTTCTTACCCTTGAGCAACGGTCTTCTCTCTGTAAAATTCCTAGGAGAGTGCATTCTACGCTCGAGCAAAGCTTCTTGCGCTCGAGCGAAGCAACTTATTGCGTCTGGTCACTCAAGCGACAACTTTTGCGCTCGAGCGAGCTGCACGTATATCAGTTCGTAGCAACACCTTTTTACATCACTTTTTCACATCTTTTCCCTCAAAAACCCTAGATCGACTCTCTCTCTCTCTCTAAAACCTAACTTCTCTCTACATATAGACTTGGATCGAAGGATCTCTCTACCCTACTCTCTTTGATAAAATGGTAGAGCGTCTTGAGGGCTACATTTTCATCTAATTGAAGTTGAGTTTTGGCACCTTTGAAGTCTCTCCATTTCCTCCTTCGATTTTCTAAGCTTAAAGTAGGGACTTTCTACACTCTCCTATGAATTTTAACTTAGTTATTTGTTGTTGTGTAAGAAATGTTGGGATTTGGAAGATTTTAGACAAACCTAGGGTTTTGGTTTAAATCAAAATAGGGGTTTTTCAAATGAAAGTATTGAAAATGATTGTTGGTGTAGATATGAGGATGTGTTGTGTTAAAATTGTTGATTTTGACACATGGATTGGACTTTGGAAGAAACTGGAGTTTTGCCCTAAATTGTTTCAAATTATTATTTTGTATAAATAATGGAATTTGGGAATGTGAAATTAGGTATATGCTTATATAAATGGTGTTGGAAATGTATTACCTCTCACCAATGGAAATTTAGATAATTTATCTTTCTTGGAGATTGTATATCTGTCTAGAAATATTTGTTTTAGGCTATCGGTGAAGAATAGCTATGATTGTTATAGAAATTGCATGAGGATTAGGTGAATTGGAACTAATCTCTTATTGGTTGTCATTGAACATGACTGTGTTTTAATACATTGTATATGTATGATGTTTGGGAGGAGAAAGATGATGTACTCCATGTTTGGGAGGAGAAAGGGGATGGACTCCAGTGAATTAAATTGGCTTGTGTATCCAGGGTGAAAGTCTCGAAAACCGCTTGTATACATGGGTGCCGATCCTGCGGACGGAATTTTCGTAAAATGACAAATAAATGTGTTTGTATGAAAACTATATTGATTGAGACCCAATGAGTTGTATCCTCAGAATTGGTTGATTGAATGAAAAGGACATGAACAATGAAATGAGATATAAAACTTAGAATATTGTGATCTTGTAAACTATGAATGACTTATCACAGGCATTGCATATGCACATCATGCTTATATCTTTGTTTAGGTTCATACATTCTATTAGATTATTTCTACTGAGCTTTGGCTCACCCTACTTGGGAAAAACCATTTTCAGGTGCTGGTGATATGCCTCTACCAAGGACTTAGCTTGGAAGGACTGTGGAGCAGAAGGCTCATTTTCGTTTATGTTGTATATAACTTTTGTGCAAGCCTAAGACTTTAATTATATTGAGCCTTTGACTTATTTTGTTGTAACCAAGCACGGTCTTGGAAAGGTGTAAGCCTTTAGGGCATTTAAAAATCTGTTTAACTTTCATTTCTTATTACTACGCGTAATACATGTTGTAGATTCAGGATGAATCATTTATGAATGTATAAGACATTTGTCACATTTTGTATACCAACTCTGATTAATGAAAGATTACTATCTTGTTTATATATTGTTGGGAGTCATTATATGGCATTTCTTTTGGGGCGTGACAAGACCCCTTAAAGTCAATAATACAATCCCGAAGCATATCCTGTAAGATCTGAATGGTTCGCTCAGACTGCTTATCAGTCTAAGGATGATAAGTGGTGCTAAAAATCAATCTATTGCCCAAGGCACACTGTAGGCTCTGCCACAACTGAGCCATGAAATGAGAATCTCTATCCAATACAATAGTCACGGGGACCCCATGAAGTCAAACTATGTCCCTAACATAAAGGTCGGCAAGATAGTCTACCAAGTCACTCGTGCACATAGGTACAAAATGTGCTGACTTAGTTAACCGGTCTACTATTATCCACACAGCATCATTACTCTGTTGAGTCCTCGAAAGACCCACAACAAAATCCAATGTGACATGCTCCCACTTCCATTCGACTATTGGCCAAGGTTATAACAAACCTGATGGTCGCTGATGCTCGGCTTTCACTTGTTGGCAAGTAAGTCACCTCGAAACAAACAAAGCTACGTCTCTCTTTATTCCACTCCACCAAAATTGGCGGCTAGGGTTGTGGTACATCTTCGTGCTTCCCGAGTGTACCACCAGGCGTAAATATACATTCAAGCCTTTCTCCACCTTCCCACTAGCTATATTTCCTTAGATAATCTCTACCTCATGATCACCACACTGTGATTCCATAACTCAGCTCACTAATGTAGTTATGCAACCATGGTGTACAAGACGGCTGACTTGACGGACTCGCCAAGATGCAAGTCAAACTCACCAATAGCACCCAACATCTTCCATTCCTGGATAGCAATACTAGCTACACTACTTACAGACTTCCTACTCAAGACGTTGGCCACTACATTGGCCTTCCCTAGATGATATTGCAACTCGAAGTCATAATCCTCTATAAACTCCATCCACCCCCTCTGCCTCAAATTCAAGTCTTTCTGTGAAAATAGATACTTGAAACTCTTGTGATTGGAAAACACCTCAAATTTCACACCATATAAGTAATGTCTCCAGATTTTCAAGGCAAAAATCACTGGCGCTAGCTCTAAGTCGTGAGTTGGATAGTTTCTCTCATGGGTTTTTAACTGCTGCGAATTGTATGCTACCACATTTCCCACTTGCATCAACACACAACCCAAACCTCCCCACGAAGCATCACAATAAACTGCGTAACCCAAACTCCTCTCCGGAATGATCAATACTGGAGCAGTAGTGAGTCTAACCTTAAGCTCTTGGAACGACTTTTCACAAGTCTCACTCCACACAAACTTAACCCCCTTCTTCATCAACCTAGTCAACGATGAGGCAAATCTAAAGAAGTCCTTCACAAAACGTCAGTAATACCCCGTCTAAGCCCAAGAAACTCCAAATCTCAAAGGCATTTTTAGGTTGTTCCCAATCTTGCACTGCCTCTATCTTAGAAGAGTCTACGGTCACTCCTTTCCCGGATGCCACATGGCTTAAGAACTTAGCTTCTTTTAACCAGAACTTGCACTTTTCGAACTTTGCATACAAGCAGTGAGCTCTAAACAACTCAAGCACAACCCGCAAGTGCTCCTCGTATTCCTCCTCGGATGGTGAGTAAATCAAGATGTCATCAACAAAGACAACCACAAAACAGTCTAAGAACTCACAAAAGATTTGATTCATCAAATCCATAAACGAAACCGGTGCATTGGTTAGCCCAAAAGGCATCACTAAGAACTCGTAATGGCCATACCGTGTACAGAATGCCGTTTTATAAATATCCTCCTCTTTCACCCGCAACTGGTGATAACCCAATCTCAAATCAATTTTGGAAAAGCAACATGACCCCTTCAACTGATCAAACAAATCATCTATACAAGGTAATGGGTACTTGTTCTTAACAGTTATCCGATTCAGTTGCCAGTAATCGATACACAGTCGCAAAGTGCCATCCTTCTTCTTAGCAAAGAGAGCTGGTGCTTCCCAAGGCGATGTACTAGGGCGAATCAAGCCCTTATCTAACAGCTGTTGGAGTTGAATCTTCAACTCATACAACTCAACGAGTGCAAATCTATACGGTGCCATGGAAATCGGTGTCGTGCCAGGCACTAAGTCAATGGAGAACTTGATCTCCCAGTAGGGTGGCAAACTAGTAAGATCCTCGAAAAAAACATCCGGGTATTCGTAAACTACCCTTGGCAATTCAACTTAGGCCCCATCACTCTTATTACTAAGAGAGTTGCAAGAAGACTACTAAGCTCGCCCCTGTCACAACGGTTATAAACTGGCGATAAGACTTTTATCAGCTCGGTCCCCCAGAAAATAAAAACAATCACCACTTGAGGTGCACACCGTAACTCTCTAACGGCAACAATCAATAACAGCACGATATGTAGACAACAAGTCCATGCCTAGGATAACATCAAAACCCGACATGCCTAACAATACAAATACAAATGCAAAAAGAAGTCGGCATTCCACAACCTCTATCTCACAACCACGACATCCCCAGTCTAAGTCAACTTTACCCCCAACTAGAGGCTCTACCCGGAGCGGAGAAGCTAACTGAGCCACTTTTAACCTCAAAACTGATGTAAATGCAGACGAAATGAAAGAATGTGATGCACTAGTATCAATCAACACATTGGCAATAGAATTGAACAATAAAAAGTTACCTGTCAAAACTAAGGGTGCTAGCAATTGATCTGGCATGGTAACAACATACACACGCTCGGTAGGTCTCTGCTCCACCTGCTCACTCCTTAGAGCATAAGGTTGATACACTAACTGCACCGAAAAGGTTTCTTGTGTGGCCCTCGAGGCCTGGGCTGACTGAGTAGGCTGATGGTTCTGTGTCTACCTCAAACCAAACGCACCTGACGTGCCACCTACCTGAGGGCAAAACCTTCTCAAATGCCTCGACTGCCCACACTGATAACAGGTAGGTGGATGCCCTTTCCCCTGGCTCTGGCTTTGTGAATGAGCCACTAACGGTGCAGACTGTTGCCCTTCTCCTCTCTGCGGGCAAACTGGAGACTTGTGACCCAACTGGCTACACTTAAAGCAAGTGATCCCACATTGACTTCCTCTCCCTGAACCAAAACTCGATACTAGAAAAGTGGATCTGAATTGTGTTGCATGGGACTATTGCAGAGTGGAACCCCCTCTGCTTCTTATTGTCCCGCATCTCGCCTTGAACCTCCTGACTCCTCTACTTTGAGCCCCTCATCCTCTCCTCTTCCACCTGAATCACGGTCTCTAAGTAAGCCGCCGCCACCGCCGCCTCCACAAGATGACCATAATCCCTAATCATAGACCCAACCACCTTGAATAGGAACCCGGTCCTTAACCTCTTCTCAAACTCAACACAACGGTGTTCCTCCGTCACTACAAGCTCCAGTGCAAACCTAGAAAGGCTAGTAAAAACTACCTCCAATTCAGCTACAGGTGTGTTCAGTTACTTGAGCTTCAAGAACTGATCCCTCAACTTCTTCTTAGCAATGGGAGGCAAGAATTTGTCCTAGAAGGCATTGACAAAGGCTTCCCAACTCACCCCAATTCGCCCATGTGCATACTTCCACCATTGACCGGCATCTCCTTTCAGCTGGAAGGATGCTAAAGTCACTTCCAAGCCATCGTCCTCAATACCAAGCATCTTGAACGTCTTCACTATCTGCTCTAGTCACTCATCCACCTTCAGTGGCTCCTTAAGATCTCCAAAAAACTCATCCAAATTCGATCGAAAAAACTCCCTCTTCAGAAAAAATGGCCCTGTCTCAACATAGGCCTGGACTTGATTCTCAGCCTTGAGAATGTCCATGGATTCCCTCAAGGCACCAGCCATTTCCCGAGCCAAAGTGCCCATGGCTTGTTGACCTGCTGGCTCGACCACATTAGTCTGACCAACTCCTTCCTCCTATGCTGAAATTTTATCTAGTATCTACACTTTCTACCGCCTAGGCCTACTACACCTACCACCAAATCCACGTCCACGTCCACATCCATGTCCTGACATCCTAATAAAGGTAACACAACAGATTAGCAAATTTACAAATGTGTCGAAGCTAATTCACTCATATCCTAATACGGTGGACAATAAATAATTCACTCCACATAAGCACCTTATCACATAAACACAAACGAACTCCCTTTCCAGATAATGATCATCCTACGACATTGCCAGAGTTCCAGTTAGAAATAGCAGTAATCAAGTGCTCTTTTAACAAGACTTCTAAAAACTCATGGACCCAATCAATATCTAAGAAATTAAATCTCATACCCATTTACTCATATAAGTATGTTATCACATAGCATACCAGGTCTATTATTAATATTATCTAGCAAGAGAACCCAATGTGGTAATAACCACTTCCCACAATCCCAAATTATTCAAACCCGGTAGCTCTGGTACCAACTTGTAACATCTCAAAAATAATTAACATAACCCTTTTAAAAAGACAAATAACTAAGCTAAAAATCATAAAAAGAGTCAAAGTAATCCCTACCTCAAAGTAGAAGACACGAATAGAAATGGGTAGAATTCAACGGTGTCAAAAAATACTAGATGCTCCGATCAAAACGAAACCCTCGACGTGCTCAGTGTTTTTCTCCAAAGGACTAGGGTGAGGAAACTCACAAATTTAAAGTATTTGGTGCAAAAGCTCAAGAACTAGAGAGAGAAGAAGTAGATCTAGGGTTTTGGAATATTTAGAGAGAGAAAGAGAAGAAAAAGTGATCAAAAAAGTCTTCCTTTTAGACTGATATACGCAGAGATCACTCAAGCGCAAGAATGGTTGATCGAGCAATAGACACAATAAATGACACTGCTTGAGCAACCAAAACCACTGCTTGAGCGCACAATGACCCCCTTCCAGAAGTTTAAACTTGCAAGAGTTCGCTCGAGCGCAAGAAGGACCGCTCAAGCGAAGACATCAAACTCTCAAAAGTTTTACAAACTATAAAAGACCGTTCGAGCACAGGAATGGTCGCTAGAGAGAACAAGCAAAATCCTGGGCAACATTACTTTGAAAAACTAACTTTCAAACCTGATTTCAAACACAACCAAAACTCCTAATAGCCAAACTCAACAAACAAATAGATGGAAATGAGCTGAAAAATAGTTAAATACACAGGTTCACGAATCCAAAAGTAACAAATGAGTCAGGTCTAAACCAGAATCGTTCTAAGCGGTCTATTCTGCGAAGGTGAGAGATACTGGGAGGGGTGTTTCTACACTCGAGCGCAACTTTCAAAGCTCGAGCAATCTATTTGAATTCTTCACTTGGGCGCACGATTCTTATCTTGAGCAGTCTATCTGGAGTCAAGTCTGAAAAGTGTGTTCAATCGCTTAAAAGCTGATATATCTCTCTCTTTTTTCCTTACTTTTTTACTTCACTCTTTCTTTCTCTCTCTCTCTCTCTCTCTAGATTTACTTTCGCTCTTTTCTCTCATCTTTCTCTTTAGAACACCCACCAACCACCATAAATCCTTCAAACTGCCAAGATCCGTTGAGTTAAAGACCTTAGTTCTTGAGGTCGTTTTGTAGAGCTTTCCGAGAGCTTGATTTTGTGTTATGGAGATTGGATTTGGGCTCTGTTGAAATTTAGGTTAATCCTCACCTTCTTCTTATAAAGCTTGAGGTAGGGATTTCTTAACATTTTGTATATGTTTTAGCAATTTTATATACTACCTTGAAGATTAGTCGCATGTGGGAAAGCTAGGATTTTATTTATTTCTTGTTGTTGCTAAAAAAATGTGAGTTTCTCAAATGTTTTTCCTAAAAACCTTGAGAACTTGAGGGTTATGTTTGGAATTTCTAAAATGTCTTCAGAAAAATGGATTTTTATGGTGAGAAACCCAAATTTTATTTTTTTTTACTAAACCCTAGAAATGGAGATTTGGGAAAAATGAATGTTGTTTATGGAAATCCCATAAATATGAAATTGGATGTTGAGAAATGTTGAGAAATAAATGGAAATTGTTGTTGAACATGATTTTTGACATTGTTAAGAAATGAGGAATTGAATGATTAATTGTCATTTAATTTCATGGATTTTGTGAAAAAAGATGCATGTGTACACGTTGTTAAATTTTTCTTGGAGTATATATTGTATATATATATAGTGAGTAGAGTTATTTGGTTAAACAAGGGTTGTGTTGTGGAAATTGTGGAGAGATTGGAGAATTTGAAAATGCCATTCCATTGCATTGACATCTGATCTCATATCTCATGTTAATCAATTGTTATCGCATTGATATGATACCTTTTGGAAATTGTTTTATCAAAAACAAATGTTGTTTTGAATTACTTTGGGATAAATTCTTTGGTAAGTCTGGTTAAGGGGTACAGTTGGTTATATGTTAAGTTGGCTTAAGGTTCATGGTAAAAGTCCAGAAACACGCACAGAGTAGGTACCAAGTTCCTTCTGGTTAAAAGTCGGTAAAGTGGTTATTGGTAGTGCTTGATGAGCATATTTGCAGACACCAGCCTAGGAATTACCTGAGTCGTATTTACCGCCCTTTGTTTATCTATTGGATAATTGAAATGATGATGTTTTCAAACAAGTGCATAGCATGGATATTTCAAATGAGAAATTTCAAATGAGAAAAACCCATGATTTTGGCATGGCATAACATACACATCCACCACATAGGACTGTTAAACTGTATACACTTTTTCTTTTTTCTTTCTTTTTTTTTTTTTTGTTTTTTTGATCGACAAATGTTATCTTTATTGGGTTTTATGTTCATCCCTTAGTGGAAACCACTTTCAAGTAAAGATGTTGTGATTCCGCCAAAGTAAAGGCGAGGAATGATCGTTTTGGAGCACGAGGCTCTTTTGTTTTGTTTTATTTATTTTGAAAAGCCAAGGGCTATATATATATATATATATATATGGGTCATGAGAACCATTATGTGTAACTGGGCAAAAGCCTTGGAACTTGTAGTCCATAGATCATTATTTTGTGTTTAATTCTATACACCGCATGCTATCGATTCATGTCTTATGAATTATTGAATGTAAAATTGCATGTGGGACATTTTGTAAATATCTTGATTATATCGTGAATACAAATGAAGAGATTAGATGATTATATCGATGATGGGAATTATATATATATATTGCTCACTTGTAAAGGATATAGTTAATGAGAATTGAATTACACAATGGGTTAATTCGGATTTATGAATTGTTAATATTTTTGGGGCGTTACAAGTAGTAAGTGTTGTTTAATTCAGTCGTAAGTGTTGTTTAATTCAGTCGTAAGTGTTGTTTAATTCAGTCGCAACTCGAGTCAAGTGAAGTGACATTTTCTTGGGTAGTAAATGAAGTTTGATTTAGTAGTAAGTTGAGTCTCATTGAATAGTAAGTGTGGTTTATTTGAGTAGTAGACAAGTCTAATAAAATTATTAGTAGAGGCTCATTGAGTCGTAAATGAAGCTTAATTGAGTAATGTCAAGTCTAATAAAATAGTAAGTACAATATAATTGAGTAGTAACTCAAGTTAAATGAACTGGTGTCTTATGAATATTAAGTTAATTTTAATAATTGAGAACCAAGTCAAGTCTATTAAATTTTATATTTTGTTTAATAATTTAAGATTTATATTTCTAATTTATTGCGTACCACTTATTATGACTCTACTTACAATTCTAAGTATACTTACCACTCAATATTAAGTGAGGTCCTATTAAGTAGTAAGTCATGTTTAATTGAGTAGCAAGCCAAGTTTGATGGAGTAATAAGTGGAGTATCATTAAATAGTAAGCTAAGTTTTATTGAGTAATAAGTGGGGTTTAATTGAACAATAAGTCAACTCTCACTAAGTAGTAAATGAAATTTAATTGAATATTAAGAAAAATCTAATGAAATAGTAAGTAGAGTCTCATTGAGTAGTAAGCACAATTTAATTAAGTAGTAAATCAAGTCCAACTAAGTGATGTCTTATTGAATAGTAAGTAGAATTTAATTGAGTAATAAGCAAAATCTAATAAAATAGTAAATGGATGCTCATTTAATAATAAGTAAGCTTAATTGAGTGGTAAGTTAAATTTAATAAAATAACAAATATAGTCTGTTAATATAATAAGTCGAGTTTAATTGATAGTATATAAAGTTTACGGTTGTAAGTGAAAAAAAATTTCAGCAGTAAATTGGTTTAATTGAGTTTTAGTTGACTAACTCAGTTGAAACCCGAGTCTGACTTTCAATTTATAATAGTTGATCTACTTAAACCCAACCATTCACTAAGATTTTATTATAGAATTTTTTTTTTACACTTTTAATGTAAAAAAGTGCGGTGCGCGTGATGGGCGTACAACGTAACGCGTGTGGACGCGCCTTCGCGAGCATAGGCGCAGAGGAGCAGGCGGTGCGTGTGAGCGTGTGGATGCCTTTCCCGAGGCGTGTGCGCTACACGGGCGGCGTGTGGGTGTACTATACTGCATGTTTTATTTTTTTTGTATAATATTTTTTACCTATTGTTTTGAGAATTAATTTATTTTGATTTTTCTATAGATATTCTCACATGTTTATAATATTTTTTTTAATTCTAGAAATTACAAAAAAATAAAATATTATTCTAAAATTGCAAAAAAAAATTTAAAAAATAATTTTGGAATTTTTTTCTTCTGTTTTATCAATAATCATGCATAATTTGCTAATTCCTTTTGGTTGTTTTATTTTTGTGCTATTAAATTGTGAAATTAATTTATTAATTATTTAATATATATTAGTTAAGAACTAATATATATTTTTGAGTCCTTGATTTTCATGACTATACTCTTTTCCTTAGTAGGAATTGTTATTTGACCTCCATCCTTTGGCCATTTATTTATTAATTGATGTTATATGCATTGGATAGATGGAGATAATATTGGTAATTTTTTGTACACATATTTGTTTATTTATTTTGTGTTGTTAGAGGTAGACCCCACAAATGTATTGGTTAAGTGGCATCCCTAAGTTATTTTTTTTATTAGAATCAATGCATTAGGATTCTTTTGGATTGTAATTATTTATTTTTTGGATATATTTTTTCCATAGCCATGTAAAGGGATGTGTTTCACTGTCACCAATTAACATGTTGCACTATATTACCAACAGGGTTTCAAGTGGAGCCTACGCACAAAATTGTATGGCGCAATTTTTGGACTCATATATATATATATATATATATATATTATGCATGGTTTAATGTTGTGGATTTAAGAGATGATTTTGCCTCTTACATAATTTTGTTTAAAATTAATTGGGTGCTATATTTTAGCTCACATAGAGAGAGATGATTATAAGCTTAGCGAAATTTTTAATCTCTCTACGTAAGTGAAAATATTGTATGCCAGTTGTGTTTTTGGAATAATTTTTTTTTTCTTTTTTTTTTTAAAAAAAGTGTGCTAATGTCAAACCCTATGCAATGAATTCAGTAAAATGGCCTCTAAGAATGATGATGAGCTCACCAAAGGAGAAAAATTGGATGGGTCCAATTATGATATGTGGTACAGAAAAATTTAATATTTGCCTAATGAACAAGAAGTCCCAAATACTTTGATCATCCTTATGATCCATCTTGAGGAATGGGTCATTGCCCAATATCGTTGTGACATAGAAATCTATGAGAAATGGGTCATGAGAGATCGAAACGTGCTATACTATGCTTAGCAGCATGCACAATGATCTCATTGGGGAGTTTAAGGCAAGCCCCACCGCTCATGATATGTGGAATCAACTAAATATTACCTATGGGACCATATCTGCAACTAGGTTGTGTAATCTTATTTGAAATTTGAGCAATATGCTATGGATCCAAAACACTCATTGGTTGAGCATCTCAGAGCTATGTCAGCCATAATATGTGATTTGAAGGCTGCTAGTAATGTTCTTACTAATAAGCAGTAGGTTACAGCTGTGATACGTTCTTTGCTCAATTTATGGAGGCAAATGAAACTTGTTCTTACACACAATAAGAACATTAAGACTTTTGCAGATATCTCTCGCCACCTTAAACTTGAAGCAGAGTGCCTGGAGACGCACTACAACACTGCCCTTGTCGCCAAAGATGGGTAGCGTAAGGTATTCAAGCCTAAGCGCAACAAACAAGAAAGACATGGTAGTACAGGTAGTAACTTTGGTCCTAAGAAAGGTAATGTGATGAAGTGCCGTCAAGGCAAGTGCGCTAGAAACAAAGACAAAACCAAAGTCAAGTGCCATAATTGTAGGAAGGTAGGTGTCACGCCCCAATTTTTATTACTCGGATAACATTACCAATATTCATTAATTAAGTTCATTTACAAATGACAATTCATCCTCAGATGAAATGATGAATTCTCTCTCGTGATACAATAAAGACATTTACATATGAATAAAAGGAATGTCCTGAGGCTTACAACAAAATAGAGGACACTACTCTTTACAAAAAAATAGCATTCAGCCAAACAAACAAATGAAGTAATACAATCCATCACTACATTACACTTATGAAATGGTAAAACCCATTGTTTGATCTTCAAATCCGAAAAGCATTCCCTGTACACATATACAGACAGGGAGTGAGCAACCACTAGCTCACCAAATAATCTCATATTAAAATATTAAAAGATATACGGGTACAAAGATACTCATACATTTACGTAAAATCATATCATGTCAAAACCATATGATTCTATTACATAAACTCTTTAATCCAATTCATTTAATTAACCACAACTAGTTAACTTAAATAAATAAGCATACCTCAAATGCAACATGATATCCTTTTCAATTCATTCAATTACCCATTTGTCAATTGAATCAAATAATTAAACAATTCATAATGACATCTAACAAAGCATTAAATACATTTTATACAATCTTATGAGACGAATGCATATGTCATGTCATGCTCAAAATATTTTTCTCATCTTTTGAAAATCTTGTGTGCAATGCCAATTTGAAAACATATTAATCTAACAATTTCAATAGAATTCCAAGGTGGTAAATATGACTCAGGTAATCCCTAAGCTGGTGTCTGCAAGTAGACTATACAAGTACTACCAAATTGTCATTTTTACCAGTATTAACCGGAAGGCTCGACACCTATCCACACAAGTTTCTGGTCTTTCACCATGGATACTCAGGCCAACTTAACCAATATCAAACTACACCACCTAGCCGGACTTACCAACGTATTTACTCAAATCAAATCCAAATGATTTTGTTTCCCAAAAACAATTCCGTTCTCAAAACAACAGTTTTCAATTACAATTCAAAATCCATGATAAAATTGAAATGGGATGGGAATACAATATGTAACAATGCATTAGATTAGTTCCAATTTCAATTCCACCACACAAGGCTCCATTGTGATCAAATTCCATATCTCTATCAATGTAATATCATAATACAATTCCAAGAGATAATCCAACAATATCCACATTTATGTAGTCTTCACATGTTAATCAACATTTCCAATTAGTCATTTCAAGACAAATCTATAACATACTATATTTCAAACTTCCAAAGTTCCAACATTTCTCATCCTTTCAAGAAATCCCTCATTAATGCAAATACAGTAAATTTCCACCGATAGTCAAAATAGTTATCTCTAATGTATTAATTTAAAAGATAACAACATGGATATACAATCCAACCTATAACCATAACTTGGAATCTCCTATGATTCCCGACATTTAGAAACAATCCATATTCCACATTTTAAAGACAAACTTTCAAGACTTATATGACTTTCTATTAAACTCAATATTTCAAAGAAGTAACTAATACTCGATATCCCAAAAGTTTCATAAGTGTTTTCCGAATCAAAACCTCAATTTTTAAACCAAACAAAATCTTTTTTTCAAAAATCCAACAACCCCCAAAACATTAACATTTAGGATTTTTCACAAATTGGCACTCTCTCACTTTCAAATATCCGCACGTAATTTTATATACAAAAAAATACATTAAATAGTAAGATTATAGATAATCAACTCCCAATTTAACCAAACCCTCAATTTACAATTCAAATGTCACATATATAAATTTGATGTTCAAAAGCAACATATTAGCATACTCCAACTATTAAAATCAAAATTTCATTTCTCAATTGTCTTGACTCACACAAAACTTTCAATAAATTTTGTTCTATTTCAACCAAGATAACCAAAATAAATTTCACCAATATCTCATACTTATGAAATATTAACATTTTCATCCTACTATCAATAACACACTTTTAACCATAAAAGATATAAACTTTTAACCAAACTAATTTAATCCACTAAATTAGTAATTTTATTATATTCACATTTTTCCAAAAGAAATAATACCAAACATAACTTAACCCAACTCATCTTTCAAGCATAATCATATTTCATGCCAAGCTACTCAAATAGCCAATCTTTCCCCAATTCTCTTCAAATAACAATTTTCACAACCTTTCTAAAGTTAACTAATCAATATGATATTTACATCAAAAATCTTGAAATATGCCCAAGGGTATACTTTTAAGATTGAGAGTTCAAAAGTCCTCATTTCATACTTTCATTTTCGCAAAAATGAACAAAAACTAAATCATCAACACATCACTTTTCATAAAATATCATGAATATAACACTTTTAGAGTTTTTAATCCCAAAACAACTCTATAATATCAACTTAACAATTTATACCATATTCATCAACATCAATTCATTTTTCTTCTCAAAAATAAATTCCAAAACTCAAAGATGAGATAAATATTTCAACATTATTTTTCCAAAATAAATTATCTAACCATGATATGAGGTAGATACAACTCATACAACTATTAATTTTATTTTATTTTCGGATTTTTAACAAATATTTCCAACACAAGATGATTTTTCCAAATCAATTTCAAAATAACAATATTCTTAACACTTCAACCTAATTTTTCTTCCAAAAATTACCAAACAAAAATCTGAAAAAAAAAAAATATATGCAATACGTCTTATAATGACATATTTTCTTAAAATAACCCTAACATAGCTTTAATGTAAGAATATGAAGAAAGTTCCTACCTCAAATATGAAGAAAAGCAAATCTGAAAATGCAAATATCGCCCGATCATGAATCCGAGAACACCATTGCGATGATCACGACGAGCTCTCCAACTTTCATTTACAACACTTTTGCAAAATCTCACTCTAAAGACTCCCATTTCAAGCTTGAAGCTTAAGCAAAAATGGAGAAAAGAGAAAGGGAGAGAGAGACGGATAGGGGGAGAGAGAGAGAGAGAGAGAGGTAGAGACATGCTGATAGTGTTCAGCAAAAAGAAAAGCAACAAGAAAAGTAAGGGGCGTGGGTGACAACCCCAAGTGGGTTCATTTCTCCAAAATTGGTTTCCCCAAAAGAAAAATATAATTTTTGTAATAATACCTCAACATTTTATAATATAAATTAATGATATAATTTTTTTCACCACAAAATATAACATTTTTGTACACTACAAAATATAATATTTTACTCATATGAAATATATACACATTTTCATTCTTTATAAAATATATAATTTTTCACCATATGGTACACACCATAAAACCAACTATCAAATATTTATTATAACCCCTATATAATAAATAATAACAACTCCTGATGTGGTTACTACCAATCACATAATTAAAAATGACCAAACATTTAAACATGAGTTACTAAACAAACTCAAATTAAATTAAATATAAATCATGGGTTCCACCCATAAGTTAAACATCACCCAATTATACATCAAAGTATACCCAACAAACTAATCTCAAGTCATGGCCTAAATACCCAAAACGTAATATCAAATTTTGTTTATATACTAGACCGAACACCGTTCAATCTGCGAATTTTTATAAAATAAATACTCATCAATAAATTCTGAAATTTTTACCCAATGTGCTAGACTCGTATGTGAACAACATATAAACATTTCATAATTTTCTGAGATCGGGAACTATTTTAAAAAAATACAAAACCGAACTGTTTTCGCACAGAATTTACACAACAGTCAAATCAGAAAATTTGCTCAATTAAATTATGCACTGTCTATTTTTAAAAAAAAAATAAAAATTGGGTCATCACAATCACTTTACTCAGGAATGCCCTGATACAAAGAAGGTAGACCTTTTACTTAACTCTTTAAATGCTTGTTTTTGTTCACATATATGTGATGCTAATTCTCTCCGTGGTTGGATTGTAGACTCAGGAGCAACCCGCCACATAGCTAGAGAAAGTGCTGGGTTCGTGGATTACAGAAAGATACCAGTTGGCAAATAGTACGTTACTTTGGGTAATGGAACTCGAGAGAATGTCCTTGGAGTTGGTTCTTATCAGCTCAAGATGTGTCTGGGGCGCACTTTACTCCTCCATTATGTGCCTTGTACACCTGGTGTCTAATGTAATCTTTTATCAGTTATTGCTTTTCTAGGATTTGATTATAGTGATAGTCAGTTGGATTCCTATTTAAATAAGGGCTTGTATGGACAAGGTTTTCTTTCCAATGGTTTATTTATGCTAGATTTAGATTTTTTTTTTTCCGTCATATTCTTATGTGTCTTGTGATAATGATACATTAAAATTCTGTTAATTGGCATGTTAAACTTGGTTACATAGGAAAAGATAGAATAACTAAACTAGCTAAATAAGGCTTGTTTGGGCATCTTGCTAATGTAAGTCTTCCTATGTGTGAGCCTTGTTTTGCAGAAAAGGCTTGTATGAAGCCTTTTGGAAAAGCACCTAGGGCTTTTTATCCTTTAGAGTTAGTTTACTCTAACATTTGCAGACCTATGAATGTAAATGCACGCCATGACGCTTCTTTTTTCCTTACATTTATTGATGATTATTCACGATTTAATTATGTCTATTTGATCTCGCATCATTTTGAGGCATTGGATTGCTTCAAGCGCTTTGTTGCACTGGCTAAGAATCAGACAAACAGGAAACTGAAAATCCTTCGAACAGATCGAGGGTGTGAGTGTAACGCCCCAAATTTCTAGCCTAAATGATAATACAACAACTATGGCTCTTTCAAGGAAAATCGAATATAAATCTCCAAATTTATATTACATGATACAATAGTTCTTCATGCAACAATACATTAATCCAACAACAAGTAAATAAACAAATAAATACCCCCAAGTGTTTACAAGTTTCCAAGGATAGAGCTTGGTTACACAAAACGATTATTCAAACCCACACACATACAGCCATTGGCTTACATATAGAGTCACAGCAAAATGAAAGTCTCGTACTTTCAACACACATTTACTCGCCTTTAGTTAGGCGGCATCACCACATCTTTTCCTGCACAAAAATCTCGTAGGGTAAGCATAAAGCCTAGTAGAAAATCATTAACAAAGCATATACATTTTATACAAGTCTCAAGAGATTAAATGCGCATGCCATGCTATGCCCTTTTGAAAGAAAATCACATCTTCATCTTTGAAAACTATCATGCTCAATGATGTCATGCAATTTCAATTCTTCAAAACTTAACAATTCATTTCAAGAGCGGTAAATACGACTCTGGTAATCTCTAGGTTGGTGTCTGCAAGTAGACTGTACAAGTACTACAAATTTGTCATTTTTACCAACATTGATTGGAAGGCTCGACACCTATAATCTGTCATTTTTACCAGTATTAACTGGAAGACTCGACACCTATTCAATTTCATCTACACCACTTGTCAAGACTTACCACCGTATTTACCCCAAAACTAATTCATGAAAACTTGTTTCTTAACATTCTTTTCTCAATGCAAGTTTTCAAATCAACTTTCAAAGTTTAATGTAATCAAATGAATTGATATGCCAATAACACAAGATGAATATAAATACTGTTATTCCAATTCATCATCCAAGAAATAACACAATTCCCTCTTCTCAAGTATCCTCAACAATTAGTCATTTCAAGACTATTTCAACGTTTTGAACAATAATTTCCAAAATGAACAATAATTCTCATATTCCATGAAATTCATCATTTATATAAACATAAATAAGAAATTTTCCAAATATCCATTTATTTTGACACACAAAATAAATATAACAATATCATTCGTGGATTTTCAGTCTCTTAAAAAAATCCCCAAATTCTAGGTTTTCTCACCAAAACTATACAACTCAAATCTTTTGAAAGAAAACTTTCCAAAATCATCTTTTCTTCAATCAACGAAGATCAAAACCCATAAGATCATTTTAAAAGAACAAGAGACAAACCCACTTTCAAAATCGCTCAACTTCTTGAATCAACAATCAATTTTCAAAGCTATCGAAAGATGATTTCAAAAATCATCTAGATCTTGCAAAAATATATATATATATATAGCTCTAAGAAAATCCCTACCTCAAGTTTTGAAGAAGAAATGAGATGAAAACCCCCAAAATCAATGGTGTCGAAACTCGATCTTCACCGCATACAATGAAGCCCTCGAGAAGTTAACCAACTTTGATGAAGAAACTATGGCAGAACTCTAATGGATCTTGAGAAATCAAGGTTTTGATCCAATTTGGCGTAAGGAAATGTAGAGAGAAGGGAGAGGAAAGGGTTTTTAGAGAGAGAGAGACCTAACAAGAGTGAGATACACTCAGCCTAAAAAGAAGAAAAGACTAAATTTTCAGACTCACCTACCACCTCACGTGCGGCGCTTCTCCCGCACTTGCACTCCCGCACCTGCATTTATTGCAGTAGCCAAACAAGCCCTCCCTTATTTTTGCATGTGCAACTCAAACAACTTCGAATGCATTTTTTATTTTTGCTTCGGGGGCACTGCCCCTTAACCCCGCCAGGGCGCTGCCCTCGGACCCGCCAAGGGGCGCTACCCCCTAGACCCCCGCGAGCTGACCGGGCAGCTTAATCCCCGACCTGCCCAATCGAAGTGGCAAAACGTGAAAGAAGGGTCGAAACTGGGATCGCTATAGTGAGTATTTATCATATCAATTTCAAGGACTGTGTGAGGAAAATGGAATACACGGACAATTAACGATTCCAGGCACTCCGCAATAAAATAGTGTAGCAGAGAGATGAAATGATGCTTTACTTGAAATGGTTAGATCAATGATAGCGCAAGCCAACCTCCCTATATCCTTTGGCGGGATGCTCTTTTGGCTATTGCCTACATCCTTAACTGTGTACCTTCAAAGTCAGTTCCAACAACTCCATATGAATTATAGAAATGCACAAAACTAGATTTGAAGCATTTGTGGTCTTGGGGTTGTACAGGTTTTGTTCATAATACTTCTCGTAAGCATAGGAAGTTAGGCCCTAGAGCAAATAAACAAGTGTTTTGTTAGATACTCAGAATGCTCAATGGATTATGTAATGTATGTGAACACCTTAATGATGGAATGACTAAAAGTGTGTTGCGAGATATCAATTTCATTGAGAGTGAATTTCCTCGTATTGGTGAAGTAAAGAAAGATCTTGCACTATTCGAGTTGCAAGATTCCAAGGAAATCACACCATCTTTTGGCGAGGGTGGAGAATTGGAGACTCATCCTAAAATCGCCAAAGATAGTGGGAGTAATTTACCTTCTAATGGAAGTGTTTCACTAGAAAATGACTCAATAAGAATCTTAGTTATGTAGAGGTAAACGTGAAATCATTCATCGTCATCTTATGAGATTGAGGGAAAATATTTTATGTGTGCTCCATTGGATCATGATGAACCTGCTTCTTATGAGAAAGCATTAGTTTCACCAAATGCTAGTGAGTGGATGGCTACTATGAAGGATGAAATGAGTTTTATGGCTAGGAATGAGTTCTATGGCTCAAAACCAAATTTGGGAGTTGGTTGACTTTCCACCTAGGTGCAAGACCATTGGCAATAAGTGGGTCTTAAAACGTTAAGCGCAAGGTTGATGGGTCAAAAGTCCGTCTCATGGCAAAGGGCTATACCCAAAGAGAGAGTCTAGACATTCTCCCTGGTGGTGAGATTTGCCCCTCATTCGTCTAATTCTAACTATTGTCGCGCATCTAGATTTGGAACTTTTCCAAATGCACGTTATGACTGCATTTCTCAATGGAGAACTAGATGAGGAGATCTATAGGGATCAACTAGTAGGCAAATGTTCCATTTATGGCCTAAAGCAATCGTCTAGATAATGGTATTTTAGATTCCATAAAAACCATCATTTCAACTGGGTTTGAGATGATAAAGGAAGACCATTGTCTCGTTGTATGTTGACGGCATATTGTTAGTTGGAAATGACATGGAGATGATTGTCACTACTTAGAAGTGGTTGTCCTCTATTTTTGAAATGAAGGACATAGGAGAGACAAATTATATGCTCGGAGTTAAGATCGTGAGAGATTGCTCTAAGAAACTTCTCTGTTTGTCTCAAGAGACTTACATTAAGAGGATCATAGAGCGGTTTCAAATGCACTATTCCAAACCCATTGACACTTCGATTGAGAAGGGACGTAATCTGAGCATTGACTCTTGCCTTAAGAATAGATGAGAAAAAGAAACAAATGGAAAA
Organism: Camellia japonica; assembly: GCA_030407325.1. Classification (NCBI taxonomy): domain Eukaryota; kingdom Viridiplantae; phylum Streptophyta; class Magnoliopsida; order Ericales; family Theaceae; genus Camellia; species Camellia japonica. Next base: position 88,894,031 of record JAPPVO010000014.1, on the reverse strand, counting down.
GGTTCCCTATGCGAGTGTAGTTGGTAATCTGATGTACACTATGACATGTACTCGACGGGGCATATGTTTTTGCAGTAGATGTGGTCAGCCGTTACTAGAGTAACTCAAGACTTGTTCACTAACAAGCAGTGAAGAGGATTTTTTTGCCATCTTTGTCCACGATGTAGTTAGAGTACGTTGCTTGTTCAACAACAGTACTAGAGGCTGTTTGGTTAAGGAGATTCCTATAGCGCCTTGGGATCACGGCTTTTGCAAATGAAGCCATTATGATCAATGTTGATAGTATGGTAGCTTTGGCATATTCTACGGATCCTAAGTGTCTTGGTAGGATGAAACACATCGATATACATTTCACTTTATTCAATGTGTGATTGTATGAGGGAAAGTAGTTCTACAACATATCTTCACTAGCAGGATGGTGGCTGATCTACTGCTAGAGATACTTTCTAGACTCATATTAAGAGTTTAGGACTTCGTAGAATTTGATATATTTTGGATACCTCATTGACTTTGTTAGATATTTTATGAGTATCTTATGCCTAATTATTTATTCATGTGGTTTTATGGCGTAATTGATACTATTAGCACACATTGTATATGATGGCACCAAGTTTAGATTGGCCTTCTCACACTGGCAATCATCCTAGCACTTATAGAGTGAGCTGGATGAGACATTAATTATCTTAGCGCTTAGAGAGCGAGAAAGGTAAATATTTTGTAACTTGAGGCTGAACAAAACTAATTTATTACTAGAGCCCTGTTTGGTAGAGCTGTGGGAAACTGCTTATAACTTATGCCTAAACAGCTTATAGCTTATAACTTTCAGCTTAAGCTGATTTTCAGCTTATTCTTTAAGCATCTCCTACCCACTCAAAGAATAAGCTGATTTCTGACTTCCAAAAAGCTATAAGCTATAAGCTAAACCAAACACATCAAAATAGCTTAAATTAAGCTGAAAGCTGGAATAAGCTGATTATAAGCTGTGCCAAACAGGCACTAGATGTCGCCTTAGCATTGGCTACAATGAGACTCTAAAAAGTCAAACATGAAGTTATCCATAGCTTCATGAAGCTTGAATATAGCCAAATGTGAGATCTTAGATAGGCGCTTGATGAGCGAATATGCTAAGAAACTCAAGTTAGGTGCTTGTATAGCGACTAGACTAAGATTCTATGATGTTAGATAGTGACAGACCCAATTTACTGGGAGCTTCGTCGTAGTATACATATCATACTATATATGTGCTACTATCGACCATTTAAGGGAGTGGCTAGATGGATCCCTACTCTAGCACTGTGTAAGCCCTATTAGGCCAACACTAAGCCTACATTATACCCTTGAACCTGGAACTATGCCATGAAGTGATGACTTGATGTCGCTACTTTAACATGTCATCCAAGGGTCATGATAAATACGAGCCAGAGGACCATGTCTAGGAAAGCGATCAAGTTTGAGTGAATTGACATAAGTGGCTAGAGAAGATTGTTGGAAATCATACCCTAGTATTGTAGTTCATTGCCCGGGAAATTGTGTCGGATTTGAGATCACAATATAATCATGAGTATAGATACAATATTGAGGTCAAGCATGTTTATGAGTTATGACTCACAAGGGGTTTTTAAAATATTTGATCTGGTGTGATCCAATGAATCTAGGATGTAGACGAAATATTTTTGAGTGATGTGCTATGTTAGTTTATGGTGGCTTAATATAGCACTCCTATCTTTATATCTTTTCGTCAGGTCGCAAGCTCCATTTTTCTATATGATGAGTGGACTGAGTGAGAGATTAAGAAATAACAGTTGTAAATATAACCCATGATGTGGACGAGTGGGAGATGTTGGAAATTAGGTCGAATTTGACCTGGCCCATTACTCATGGAGCGACTACATGGGTTATTGATAATTCACATGATTTATAAATAAGATAATTAAGAGATTATCTTTTGGGAGGTGTTTGAGTTGTTATGGGAGACTACAACTCCACCTCTATCAGCAGAGAATCTCTATATATCTGATGTATATAAAATAATAATATAAGTATTATTGTTGTGGGAGTTTTACCTGAAAATCTCTGTAGAAAATATTTCTCTCTCTATAAGACCCTCCTAGGTCACCATTGTAACACTTAGGAATTTGAAGTGTGAATAATACATCGTTTCAAGTAATATGATTATCCGCTTATTTTCCTTAAGAAGATATAGCACAGCACAACTTGAACTTGGCAAACAACTATGGAAATTGACATAGAGAGTTAGGGATGTAATAATGTCTCGATCCGACCCATCTGGGCCCAGGCTTGGGCCGGCCCAAACGGGTCTCGTAGGCTTCCGCTTTTATAGAAGACCTGGCTAGGCCAACCCATGGGCTAAAAAGAGGGGCCCATGCCCAAGCACAAGCCCACTCACAGTAGGGCCTAAGGCCTAGGCCACGGCTAGTCGGGCCTGTTTTTCTTTTTTTGAAAAATAAATGATAAATACATTATCTAAGTAGATTATTTATTAGGAATAACAAAATAAAAGAAAATTATATTAGAGTATTTTAGTTAAGATTAATGAAATGTTTTATTTGGTTATGCTTCATGGTGGAATTTAAATTTAATTATGTATGACTTATGCCTTTTTAATTATGAACTTATAACTAAAAAAGTATACAATTATGTAATTTTTTTCTTTCAAAATGAATAATTTTATATATATGAAAATGAAACTTTTAATATTACAATATTATAGCAATTCTGATTTTGACTCAACCTTTGTTGTATTTCGGACTCAGGTTTTGTGGTTTAATATTGTTATTCATGTCTTTTCCCTTTGAGTTTGAGTATTAGAGTGCCTCGAGTATGTATAGAATAGGTTGGTCACTAGTTAGTCCAAATTATTGTTGCCCAGATTTTTGCTCGAGCGAAGCTTCATGCGCTCGAGCAAGATTGTGATCTCCCAGTACTTTTGCAAGACTGCAGAGATACTGGGAGGGTGTTGTTATTCGCTCGAGTGAGACTTCTTACACTTGAGCGACGGGGTAGTGTTCTCCACTCGAGCGAGATTTCTTGAGCTCGAGCGACGGTCACTGTTTGCTAAACTTCTAGAAGTTTGTATTCTGTGCTCGAACGACAACTCTTGCGCTCGAGCAAGGTGACTTATTGTGTCTAGTCGTTCGAGCGACAACTCTTGCACTCAAGCAAGCCTCGCGTATATCAGTTCACAACAACACCTTTTTACATCACTTTTTGATATCTTTTCACTCAAAAACCCTAGACTAGCTCTCTCTCTCTCTCTCTCTCTCTCTCTCTCTCTCTCTAAAATCCGACTTCTCTCTACAAATCCACTAGGATCTAAGGATATCTCTACCCTACGCCCTTTGATAAAAATGAGGAGCATCTCAAGGGCTACCATTACATCCAAATAGAGTTTGGTTTCGACATCTTTGAAGTTTCTCCACTTCTCCTTTGGGCTTCTACACTTGAGGTAGGGATTTTCTACACTTTCTTTTTAACTTAGTTATTTGGTTATTGTGTACAATGGTAAGGTTTGGGTGTATTATGGACAAACCTAGGGTTTGGGTGTGAAACAAAATGGGGGTTTTCATGTGTATGTTGTAAAAATGGTTATGGGGTTAAATATAAGGTTGTATGGTGGTAAAATGGTTGATTTTGGCATGTGGAGTGATATTTGGGAAAATGAAGAGTTTGCCCTAGAATGGTCCAAATAGTTAATTTTTTTAGAAATCAATGGAATTGGTATTGTGAATGTGAAATTGTTGGATATATAGAGAAATGGTGAAGCAAAATATTTACTATCTCTTACTTGCGGAATTTTGAATAATTTATATGTCTTGAGATTGAATATCTGTTTAGAGATATCTGTATTGGGCTATCGATGGAAGACAGCTATGATTGTTGTAGAAATTGCATAAGGATTAGGTGAATTGAAACTAATCTCTTATTGGTTGGCATTGAATATGACAACGCTTTAAATACGTTGTATATGTATAATGTTTGGGAGGAGAAAAGGGATGTACTCCATGTTTGAGAGAAGATAGGGGATCGACTCCATTGGGGATCGACTCCATTGAAATTAAGTTGGCTTGTGTGTCCAGGGTGAAAGTCTCGAAATCGCGTGTATACATGAGTGCCGATCCCGCAGACGAAATTTCCGTAAAATGGCAAATGGAAGTGTTCATGTGATAATTGTGTTAATTTGAGAACCACAGAGTTGTAGCCTCAGTTGGGTTGTCTGAAAGATAATGGAACTGGCTCATGATTTGAGATGAAATGAATTAGTTTGAAATGAATTGAAGGAAAAAAGGATTGAAATATAAGAGTTAGTACTTTATGATCATATAGAACATGTGTGTTTTATCATGGGCATTGTATACGTACATTATACTTATACCTTTGTTAAGATTCATATACTGTATTAGATTGTTTCTACTGGGCTTCCGCTCATCCTATTTGGGGAAAAACGGTTTTCAGGTATTGGTGATATGCCTCCGCCACGACAATAGCTTGGAGAGACTTTAGAGCAAGAGATTTCTTTTATTGTATAGCCAAGGGCTTAATTGTATTGAGCTAGTCTCACTTTTGTTGTAACCAAGCAATGACTTGGAAAAGTGTAAGCCTTTACTACATATAAATATGTGTTTAGCCTTTTATTCTTCTCTATCACCTGTAACACATGTTGTAGATTCAGGATGAGTCATTTATAAATGTATATCGCATGTGTCACCTTTTGTATACGAACTCTGATAAATGAAAGTATATTGCTTATGAGTTGGGATTATTGTATTTATTTGGAACTTTACAACTTGGTATCTAAGCATACCAGGTTTGAATACTTTCAGTATGTGGGAAGTGGTTAGTACGACGATGGATTTGTCTCGCTTGATAGAGACTTTAGAATGAGCGATGTGTACTTATATGATAACATGTTTATCTGATTATATGGGTATGGAATTTAATTTCTAAGATGTTGGTTGAGTCTACAAGTTTCTAGAAGTGCTATTAGAAGAGCACTTGATCACTGCTGTTTCTAATTGGAACTTTGGCAATGCCGCAAGACGGTCATGATCTAGGAAGGAAATTCGTATGTGCTTATGTGATTACGCGCTTATGTGGAGTGAATCATTGTTGTCCATTACATTAGGACGCGAGTGAGTTAGCTTTTGCACATTTGTGAATGTGCTAATCTCTTTTGTTACCTTCGTTCGGATGTTAGGACGTTAGGAAGTGGACATGGCAGTGGTAGGCGTGGTAAGCCTAGAAGGCATGAGATGCCTCTACCGGATGATATTCCGGCATAAGAGGAAAATGTTGGTCAGGCCAATATGGCCGAACCAGTTGGTCAATAGGCTATGGGCACCTTAGCTCGCGAAATGGCCAAAGCATTACAGGAATCCATGAACATTCTCAGGGCTAAGAATCAAGTCCAAGCCCAAGTCGCTGAGGCAGGGCCATCTTTTCTTAAGAGAGAGTTCTTCCGATCAAATCTGGACGAGTTTTTGGGTGATCCCAAGGCGCCACTGAAGGCAAATGAGTGGCTAGAGCAGATAGTAAAGACGTTTGAGATGCTTGGCATCGAGGATGACCAGCTAAGGGTGACCTTGGCATCTTTCCAACTGAAGGGAGATGCGGGTCAGTGGTGGAAGTATGTGCGTGGGCACATTGGAGGGACTTGGGAGGCCTTTGTCAACGCCTTCCAGGATAAGTTTTTGCCTCCCACTGTTCGGGATAAGTTGAGGGATCAGTTCTCTAAGTTGGTGCAGTTGAACACACCAGTGGTCGAGTTTGAGGCCACCTTCACTAGCTTATCTAGGTTTGCACCTAAACTTATGGCAACTAAGAAGCGTCGTTGCTTGGAGTTTGAGAAGAGCCTAAGGACCAGGCTTATGTTTAAGATGGTCGGGTCGATGATTAGGGATTATGGACGCCTTGTGGAGGCGGTGGCTTATCTAAAGACCGTGATGCAGGCAAAAGAGGAAAGAATGAGGGGCTCTAGGAGGAGTCAGGATATTTAGGGAGACAGTAAGAGGCAGAGGGTTCTAACCCCCAATTGTCCCAAGGAGCTCAGTTAAGGTCCACTTTTCCAGTACCAAGTTTGGGTTCTGGGAGAGGTGGTCAAGGAGATGTGACTTGTTTCAAGTGTGGTCAGTTGGTCCACAAGTCTCCAACTTGCCCACAGAGAGAAGGAGGGCAACGGTCTGCACCGTCTTCGGCTCATTCACAGGGCCAAAGTCAGAGTAGAGGGCAGCCGCTCACTTGTTATCAGTGTAGGTAAGCGGGGCACATGAAGAGATTTTGCTCACAATTAGGTGGCATATCTGGTGTGTCTGATTCGAGGCAGACACAGAGCCACCAACCTGCACAGTCAGTACAGGCCTCGAGGGCCAATCAGGGAGCCTCTTTGGCTCAGTCAATGCATCAGGCTTATCCTCCAAGGGGTGAGTGTAGACACCCCATTTTTGACCGTCCTCAAGACTTGGACGTCATCATTTGAACACTCAATGATCATCCATGCTCGTGTTCATTTTGAGTTCCCGAAGGTCTCGGCCGCGCGCCTTGCCTTAGGATCTCTCAACTTGTCTATTTTATACTTGGTTGTGGACCAAGGACCTGTGGCTTTGTTTATGAGGGAATAAGGTGGCTTGTTGGCCATCCCTACAACCCATCGGCCAAGCCTTGTGCTTGTCGACCTTGTTTTCTTGCCATCGGCCATAAGTGGTGGCCGATCGACACTCCTTTTGGCCGATCGGCACTCTTTTTGGTCGATTGGCCATATTTTTTGGCCGAGACCTTTCTACCTGCTTTTGTATATCTTTTTGTGCCGGCTGTGACAGCTGGTGAGCACAGTTTTCATCCTCCATACACGTGTATGGAGGGATTGATTCAAGTCCTTAGCTTGCTCAACAAGCTTAGGAATTGAATTTCTATAAGAAGGGAGACCCCTCTCCCTTTCCAGAGGTTCTGAAAAATTGAGATAGAAGTTATATATCTCTCTATATTTCCTCTCTCTCTATATATATATATATATATTTGCACTTATTTGTGCTCAAAAGTGTGATTTCTTCATACTTTTGCACTAAAGCACCTACTAGAACACCATATTCTTGTTGCTGAGGTACTTGAGGGTTTTGTTTGAACCCAAAGTTTGGTTTTTGGCTTAGAAAGTTGCTGGAGTTGCCTCTTTGAAGGTGTTCTACAAGGGTGAGTCTCTAACCCTCTTTTAAGCTTTGTCTTCATTGCTTACTTGGCCTTATTTGCATGCTTATTTTGGATTAACTCTTAACTGTAAAAAACTTCATTTTCATGTGTTTGAAATGATTGTTTAAGGTCTTGTTGGTGTTGGGGGTGATCTACCCCCTTGAATGCCTTATTTGGCTTTGTTTTGGGCCACCCCTTTAGGCTCTTGTTTTTATCTTTGCATGACCTTTCTACCACTAAATTCCAGAGGAATTTTAGTGGTGGAAAGCATATTTTGAGGTCTTAAATAGGAGAGGGTCATCCCCTCTCCTTGTGTCTTGTATGCTTGTATAGATGGCTCATCAAAGTAGCATGTTTGTCTAGCATGTTTTGGTTCCATTTTCAGTAGGTTTTTGGTGTTGTTGTAGCATGCCTCAACTCTGTTTTAGGTTGTTTTGATAGCATCTTGCATGCTTCACATACATGTAGTGCAATCTTGCATGCTAGCATAACATGCATCATGTGTTTAGACCATCATTCTTGCATATTTTGGCTCAACTCCAAGAAGCTTTTAGCCTTGTTTTACCATGCTTAAGCTCTGATTTGCGTTGTTTTGGTCATGCATGCCATGCTTTGTATAGCCATAGTGCATTCTAGCTTGTTAGCTTTGAGTTTCCAAGCCACCAGCATGCATTATTTGGACTACTTTCATGATTTGGCATCATTTGACATGTGATTTCAATACATGTAGTGTGGTCATACACTTGCATTTTTCACTCTTTCAATGCTTTGAAGAGTTGGTGTTTCATGCCTTAAGAATGGGTCATTGTGCACGCCACCATGCTTAGCCCTTTGGGCTATCATTTCAGTGTATTTTTGGTTTTGTTTTTCCATAATATAGCTTTGATTTTTGTTGGTGAAGCCATCTCATGATTGGTTTCGTTGGGTGTAGTGCAATCCCCTTTGTTGGCCTTACATACTTCATGCCTTTTGCCCTTCATGTTGGCTTGTTTTGGTGATGTCCCATGCATGTTTTAGACTCATTTTGGCATGCTCTAGGACTATTTTGGATTGCATTGGCCATATGCTTCATGTTTTGCATAGTTGTAGTGCAATGGGTCTTGTTAGCTTTGAGTTTTGAGCACCATAGCATGCTTAATTTGTGACATGTGTATGATTTGGTATCATTTACCATGACATTTCAGAGCATATAGACTTCCTATGCTCCCACTTCTTTCACCCTTTGAGTGCCTCTAAGGGTTGTGCATTGTTGCCTAGCTTATGGACCAATATGTGTGCATGCATGTCTTGCCTTTTGGTGCCTTAGTTTTGGTATATTGGCCACTGTTTTGGGCCCTCTTAGGTCTGTCCATATGTGGTTTGGTTCATTGGATATCGCATTACATGATCCTTACCATTGCATGTTTGTTTGCATGTTGTTGCATGCTTGTTCCATCGCATGTTGTTGCATGCTTGTTTCATCGCATGTTATTGCATACTTGTTTCATTGTATTGTTGTTTCATGCTTGTTGCATTGCATGTTGTCCCATGCTTGTCACATTGCATGATTTATGTATGCTTGTTGCATTGCATTGTATGTGCATGCCTTGCATTGCATTGTATGTGCATGCCTTGCATTGCATTGTGTTTGGTTTGAGTGTTAAGCCAAACACAAGGAACGAGGGACATTTCATACTTGAAATGATGAAACGTGCCTCAATTCTCAGTCACCGACCCTCTTGATCATTCATGATAGAGGTTAAGGCATTTATGTATTTTTGTGCATTCATATGACATTGATTTGTGCAACTCGGCCTCTTTGGCCATCATGCATCGAGATGCGTGATTGGTGGCCCGAGGGCCGAGCACTATACCCCTTTGAGCCTTAGACATGATAAGGGGTGTAGTTGCACACACATTTTCTTGCAAATACATTGCCTTGCCTCTGTTTGTGCTCTGTTGCAGCAAAAAGGAGAGTTTGCAGGAATCAGTGGCCAATCGACTATCAAGTGTGTCGATCGGCTATCAATAATTGGCCGATAGCCTCAAAATTGGTCGATGACCTTTATCCTTTGGCCGATGGCCATACCTCTTGGCCGATGACCTCTCAGCATGTCCATGAGGCGGACGAGAAGTGTTTTGGAGATTGGCACAATTTTCAGAAGTCTAAAACAATACAAACAGAGGCAACACGAGGCATGGCAGTGGATTTCCTAGCGACGCCAACCGAGCATGCATGCATCCCTCGTCACAAGGCCGTTTCAGTGCTTTTGATAACTTAGAATAGTTATTTGTTTCGATTCGGTTGTGTAACAATTAATTAGCTTGTTAGTTAGTTAATTTTGGTTTATAATTAATTAGCTTAGCATAGCTAGTTAGTTAATTCATTCGGACCCTCCGTCGAGAGGGCACAATTGTTGTAATAAGCGTGCGTGCGTGTGTGTGATGCATGTCTTCCAGCCCCTATTTCTTTCTCCCTTTTATTTACTAGCTTTCGATGGTTAGTTTTAGGGCATGTTTCAATTAGCATCCTTATGCTCGCATGCGTGCATCTATTCATCTGTTTAACTGTATTGTATCTCAATACCTATTTGAATACATGTATCAAGTGTTGCATTCACATGCCATTTTAGAATAGTCGAGCCTATCTTAGTTGCATTTTTTGCATGTGTTGCATTAGGTATCTCAGCATAGTTAGGATTCATGCATGATTTCTAACTAGCTTCTGTTTTGGCTTGGAGTACACTGTGAGTGTTTTCGCTTTAGCATCCTTGCATGAGTGTAAGTGTTGCCATGATAGCATGCTTGCCATGAGGCTATGTGCTTAAGTGATTAACTGCTTGAATGCCTGTGGGTGGAGGCTTGATTGCCTGAATTGGAACAATTCATCAAATGCGAGTTTTAAGCCCACTTAAGGTGGAAAAATCTGCGTCTTAGCCTACTTGCGAGTAGCACTTTCAAACCATTTTCAAACAAACAAACATGAGATGTTTTGTTCCAACTTAGGCGGTTTAGTCTATACTTGTATGTTGTGCGCATCACGTAGTAATGATAGATTAATAAACCAAATAAGAACGCATGTGTTTTCAAAAACAACATATCATGTTAGTAAAGGCCGATCTTTGATCAAGCGAGCAGGGGTGCTTATTGCATGACCTTCCCCTCTCGTACCCAAGTTCCCGAGCCGAGGCAACTTTGGTGATGACGGACACGTGGCCTTAGGCACGAGTCAGGGTTTCCTAAATTTCTCAAAATAAAACATTTAGGTGGCAACTCTGTATCTGGCAAAGCAATCCATGTTTGGCACTTCTTTATAAAAATTAGTTTTCCAAAACGATTTTCTAGATTTGGACTCTTTGGTGATTTATCGGTCTTGCATTGCACTTTGCGAGATTAGATTCAGAACCGTGACATTGAGTCCGAACTGTAGTAGCCTAAGAACAAAACGATTTCACGCCTTCGCGCGCTGAGCCGTGACATTCGGGCACGTCTACAGTGAGCAGGTTGAGCAAAGACCCATCAGGCGTGTGTATACTGTTACTGCGCCAGATCTTGTACCAGCTCCTTCAGTAGTGAGAACTACCTTCTTGTTTTCCAATTCAGTTGCTAATATGTTGATTAATACGAGTGCATCCCTTTCTTTTATCTCGTCTGCATTTGCATCGATTTTGGGATTAGAGTTGGCTTAATTAGCATTTCATATCTGCGTAGAGTCACCTATTAAGAGTGAGATTATCTTGAAACAAGGGTGTCAGGGTTGTGACATAAATGTTGCCGGTCGCCAACTTCCTTTTGCATTTGTGTTGCTTGACATGTCTAGTTTTGATGTCATTTTGAGTATTGGCTGGTTATTGTCATATCGGGCTATTATAGATTGCTACCGTCAGAGGGTTACTATATGTACCTTGAGCAGTGATTGCTTTTACTTCTTGGTGGTCCAGGTGGATAGAGTCTTATCATCGATATATGATCCGCATAGGCGAAGTGAACTTAGTTGTCTTCTTACCAACTTCTTGGGTAGTGAGTGTGATGAAGTTCGGGTTGAGTTGCCAAGGGTAGTTTGTGAATACCCGGATGTCTTTCTTGAGGACCTTACGAGTTTACTGCCTCACCGAGAGATCGAGTTCTCTATTGATTTAGTGTCTGGTACGACACCGATTTCAATGGCACCATATAGGTTTACACCTGCTGAGTTGAGTGAGTTGAAGACTCAACTCCATGAATTATTAGACAAGGATTTTATCTGCCCTAGTACTTCACCTTGGGGAGCACCGGCTCTCTTTGCTAAAAAGAAAGATTTAGCGTTGTGACTTTGTATTGATTACCGGAAGTTGAACCGGGTAACTGTTAAGAACAAGTACCCAATGCCTCGTATAGATGATCTGTTTGATCAGTTGAAGGAGTCGTATTGTTTCTCTAAGATAGACTTGAGATCGAGTTATCATCAATTAAGGATAAGAGAGGAAGATATCTAGAAAACGGCATTCTGTACGCGGTATGGCCATTATGAGTTCTTAGTGAACCTTTTGGGCTAACCAATGCATCGGCTGTGTTTATGGATTTGAAGAATTGGATCTTCCGAAAGTTCTTAGACCGTTTTGTGGTCGTCTTTGTGGATGACATCTTGATTTACTCACCCTCTGAGGAAGAGCACAAGGAACACTTGCGAGTGGTGCTTGAGTTACTTAAAGCCACCACTTGTATGCTAAGTTTGGAAAATGTGAGTTCTGGCTGAGAGAAGTTAAGTTCTTAGGCCATGTGGTATCCGGGGAAAGGGTGACCATGGATTCATCCGAGATAGAGGCAGTGCAAGATTAGGTACAACCTAAGAATGTTTTTGAGATCCGTAGTTTCTTGGGGTTGGCCAGGTATTATCTTAGATTCATGAAGGATTTCTCTAGGCTAGCCTCACCCTTGACTAGATTGACGAGGAAAGGAATCAAATTTGTGTGGAGTGAGACTTGTGAGAAATCATTTCAAGAGCTTAAAGTTAGACTTACCACTGCTCTAATCTTGATTATTCTGGAGAGGGGTTTGGGTTATTCTGTTTATTGTAATGTCTCATGGGAAGGTTTAGGTTGTGTTTTGATGCAAGAAGGGAAGGTAGTAGCCTATGGCTTAGGGAAATTGAAGACACATGAGATGAACTATCCTACTCATGATCTAGAGTTAGCAACGATGATATTCGCCTTGAAAATTTGGAGGTACTATCTGTATGGCGAGAAATTTTAAGTGTTTTCTGACCACAAGAGTCTGAAGTATCTGTTTACACAGAAAAACTTGAATTTGAGGCAGAGAAGGTGGATGGAGTTCATAGAGGATTACGATTTTGAGTTGTATTATCATCCAGGGAAGGCCAACGTTGTGGCTGGCGCCTTGAGTAGGAAATCAATTAGCAATGTAGCTTGTATTGCCATCCGAGAATGGGAGATGTTGGAAACTCTTGGTGAATTTGACTTACATCTTGGCGAGTCCGTGGAGTTTGCAGTTTTGTTTACGGTAGTTGCACAACCTACACTTGTGAACCGAGTGTTAGAGGCACAAAAGAGTGATCTTGAGGTAGAAACCCTCCGGGAGAAAATTTCTAGTAGAAAGGTAGAAAAGGACTTGAACGTGTATTCTAACTCGAGTGTTAGATACCTTGACCATCTCTTCATGCCGGAGTCTTGCCGAGAGGGAGTACTCCGAGAGTTTCACTATTAACGCCTTGCGGTGCATCCGGGAGGCACAAAGATGTGTCATGACCTGAGTCGCCAGTTTTGGTGGAGGTGTATGAAGAAGGATGTGGCCGTGCTTGTATCGAAGTGCCTTACTTGTCAGCAAGTGAAGGCTGAGCATCAGAGGCCAACGAGTTTGTTACAACCCTTGCCTATAGCTGAGTGGAAGTGGGAGCATGTCACGATGGATTTTGTTGTGGGTCTTTCTAGAACTCAACGGGGTAGTGATGCCATTTGGGTGGTAGTTGACCGGTTGACCAAGTCGGCGTATTTTATACCTACGCGTGTGAGTGATTCAGTAGACTATCTTGCTGACCTTTACATTAGGGACATAGTGAGATTGCACGGGGTCCTGTGACGATTGTTTCAGATAGAGATCCGCATTTCACAACTCGGTTGTGGTAGAGCTTGCAGAGTGCCTTGGACATTATATTAACCTTTAGCACTGCGTACCATCCTTAGACTAACGGGCAGTCCGAGTGTACTATTCGGATCCTTGAGGATATGCTTCGAGGTTGCGTCCTTGACTTTAAGGGGTCGTGAGAGAGGCACTTGCCCTTAGTGGAGTTTGCCTATAACAATAACTTCCTATCTAGTATTGGCATGGCACCCTTTAAGGCCTTGTATGGCCAACTGTGTAGGTCCCCTGTATGTTGGGCCGAGGTGGGTGATGCACCTTTGTTGGGGCTAGAGTTGGTTTGGGAAACAACGGAAAAAGTGGCACTTATCCATAAGAGGTTAGTTACGGCTCAAAGTCTTTAGAAAAGTTACGCCGACCGTAGGAGGAGACCATTGTCTTTTGAGGTGAGAGATCATGTCTTTTTGAAGATATCACCTGGGCGGGGTTTGATGAGATTTAGGAAGAATGGAAAGTTATCCCCTCGATTTATTGGGCCTTTTGAGATCCTTGAACAGGTTAGAGAGGTAGCTTACCGTTTGGCGTTGCCGTCACAGCTTTCTGGGGTTCATGAAGTGTTTCATATTAGCATGCTTCGGAAGTATAAGCCGAATCCATCGCACGTGTTGGATTGGACCGACTTAGAGATGGATGAGGATGCCTCATATGAGGAGAGATCAGTGAGAGTCTTGGATACATGGGACCAAGTCTTGCGAGGCAAGACAATTCCCTTCGTCAAAGTATTGTGGAAATATCACGAGGTTAAGGAAGCAACTTGGGAGCGTGAATTGGAAGTCCGTGAGAAATATCCAGACTTATTTGTTGATGTTTGAACATGTATTGAGATTTTGATTATGTTAATGAAACGTAAAAGCATTGTATATGTTTTGATAATATGGAATATTGTATGTGTTGTATCACTTTTGAAGACATTGTATATGTTGTGTAAATTTTGGAGAAATTGGGTTTATCGCAAACGTTGTAAATGTTTTGGGAATATATGAATTGCACTCCAATGTCGGAACTTGTATATCAAGTTAATGAGAATGAATGATCGGAGGATAGGTCATGGTGATTGAAATTAATAGATTGTCATAGCTGGAAATAGTTTGAAAATGGTTTTGCACTTGTATTGAAATTTTGGGGACGAAATTCCTTAAGGGGGGTTAGCGATTCTGATTTTAACCTGACCTTTGTTGTATTTCGGACTCAGGTTTCGTGGTTTAATATTGTTATTCATGTCTTTTCCCTTATTTCCCCTTTGAGTTTTAGTATTGGAGTGCCTCGGGTGTGTTTGGAACAAATTGGTTACTAGTTGGTCCAAATTGTTGTTGCCCATATTTTGGCTTCTTCGCTCGAGCAAAGCTTCATGCGCTCGAGCGAGATTTGTGATCTCCTAATACTTTTGCAAGCCTACAGAGATACTAGGAGGGTGTTGTCATTCGCTCGAGTGAGACTTCTTGCGCTCGAGCGACGGGGTAGTGTTCTCCGCTCAAACGAGATTTCTTAAGCTCGAGCGACGGTCTCTGTCTGCTAAACTTCTGAGAGTTTGTATTCTGCGCTCAAGTGATGACTCTTGCGCTCGAGCGAGGCGACTTATTGTGTATGGTCACTCGAGCAACAACTCTTGCGTTCGAGCGACTCTTACGTATATCAATTTGTAATAGCACCTTTTTATATCACTTTTTGATATCTTTTCACTTAAAAACCCTAGACCAACTCTCTCTCTCTCTCTAAAATCTAACTTCTCTCTACAAATCCACTAGGATCTAAGGATATCTATACGCTACTCCCATTGATAAAAAGGTGGAGCATCTCAAGGGCTACTATTACATCCGAATAGAGTTTGGTTTCGACATCTTTGAAGTTTTTCCACTTCTCCTTCGGCTTCTACACTTGAGGTAGGGATTTTCTATACTTTCTTATGATTTTTAAGTTAGTTATTTGGTTATTGTGTAACAATGGTAAGGTTTGGGTGTATTATGGACAAACCTAGGGTTTGGGTGTGAAACAAAAAGGGGAGTTTTCATGCATATGTTGTAAAAATGGTTAAGGGGTTAAATATAAGGTTATATGGTGGTAAAATGGTTGATTTTGGCATGTGGAGTGATATTTGGGAAAATGGAGAGTTTGCCCTAAAATGGTCCAAATAGTTAATTTTTTTAGAAATCAATGGAATTGGTATTGTAAATGTGAAATTGGTTGGATATATAGAGAAATGGTGAAGCAAAATATGTACTATCTCTTACCTATGGAATTTTGAATAATTTATATGTCTTGAGATTGAATATCTGTTTAGAAATATCTGTATTGAGCTATCGGTGGAAGATAGCTGTGATTGTTGTAGAAATTGCATAAGGATTAGGTGAATTAAAACTAATCTCTCATTGGTTGGCATTGAATATGACAATGCTTTAAATACGTTGTATATGTATGATGTTTGGGAGGAGAAAAGGAATGTACTCTATGTTTGAGAGAAGATAGAGAATGGACTCCATTGAAATTAAGTTAGCCTGTGTGTCCAGGGTGAAAGTCCCGAAACCGCGTGTATACATGGGTGCCGATCCCGCGGACGAAATTTCCGTAAAATGGCAAATGGAAGTGTTCATGTGATAATTATGTTAATTTGAGAACCACAGAGTTGTAGTCTCAGTTGGGTTGTCTAAAAGATAATGGAACTGGCTCATGATTTGAGATGAAATGAATTAGTTTGAAATGGATTGAAATATAAGAGTTGGTACTTTATGATCATATAGAACATGAGTGTTTTATCACGGGCATTGTATATGCACATTGTACTTATACCTTTGTTAAGATTCATATATTGTGTTAGATTATTTCTACTGGGTTTTGGTTCATCCTATTTGGAGAAAAACCATTTTCAGGTGTTGGTGATATGCCCCCGCCAAGGCAATAGCTTAGAGGGACTTTGGACCAAGAGCTTCCTTTTATTGTATCCTCTTTTGTATAGCCAAGGGCTTAATTGTATTGAGCTAGTCTCACGTTTGTTGTAACCAAGTAATGACTTGGAAAGATATAAGCCGTATAAATATCTATTTAGCCTTTTATTCTTCTTTATCACCTGTAACACATGTTGTAGATTCAGGATGAGTCATTTATGAATGTATATTGCATGTGTCACCTTTTGTATACGAACTCTGATGAATGAAAGTATATTGCTTATGAGTTGGGATTTATTGTATTTATTTGGGGCGTTACAAATATTAACTTAATTATATCACATTTATTGAATGAATAATTTTTATTTCAAAATGAAATAAAATATTACAAAAATTTATATTATTAAACAAAATAGGTGTACATTATTGATGATGGTAGAGCAATTGCATTACTATACGTCAAGTACATCCCAACCCGGCTGGCACCTACTAGCCTACCAATCAAACGAAATGAAATGAAATAGTAAAAAATAAATTGTTGATCAATTATTGGAGGAGACAGACATTTTAGTTGCTTTACTCGAGGATATGTCATCCAAATCATTTTGAATTTGCTCCCTTTCACTATAATTTTGTTTTTTTGTAAGCGCATGCATATGATCTCTAGATATTATCAGTGCCTCAACCATTTGGGGTGAAAGCCTACTCTGGTAATTGCTTAGTACCCATCCACCTACACTAAAAGTTGTTTCCAAAGCAACTGTAGAAATAGAAACAATTAGTATATCATGGGCCATCTGTGAAACCACAGGCCACATAGTTTTATTCTATTTCCATCATTCCAAAATGTCCAAATCATCGGAATCATCCACGAACAGGCTTTCCAAAAAATGTTATAGTTCAGAACTACGTAGGCTTGTATGTTAAGATCTTCTTATACTTTTTATTACTGAAAAAACACTTAATCTCCAGCCTCAAGATGAGACTACTAGTGTAGTGTGTGTAGGTGTACTTACAAATACAGCTGCCCTATATTCTGCAAATAATCTGTTGCATGTTTGCATAATAGCGGCAAACTGTGTTTGATCAACGAAAATACGTTCTAAAAATTCTTATAAACCAATTTCTTTACACTTAGGATCAATTATTATGGTTAAACCTAAAAGATGAGGCAAAGGATAAAATATTTATCAAATTTTGTTTTTATTGAAGTAATAATGGTTACATAATATTCATTACTCATATACTTTACGAAAACTTTAATTATTTCTGTTAGCATATGTAAAACAAATGATGAAGTAAGAATATATATATAAAAAAATAATTTTGTTGAAATATCAAAAACTTCTAAAAAATCTTTATACAAGGTTACTTGGAGCAAATTAAGTTCTGTGAGAATCAGTACTTCTTCTATTGATGTTATTGCAAAAAATAAATTATTGCTCTTCTTTGTTTACAAGCTATTTTTAACATATTATACATTGCATTCCACATACTATCTATATCTAAAATTAATTTTTAAATGGCATATATTGGCTAGCCGTACAGGTCTTTTGGCCGAGTAGAGAAAGGAAATTTGGCCTGGCGATCGTCCGACCGGACGTCCGGGAGGATGACCGACACTCTAGTTTAGGCTATCAAACCAACAGTATACTCAACGACCGCTACAGTCATCCTTTACGACCAAGACTTGACCGGACATCCAAGAGAAAGGACTAGAGACAACTTAGGACCAATGAATTTTATAACATTCTCACCTATCACCATTCCATCTCCTCGACAGGAAGAAGGAATGGACCATGTTAGACAGAACAGAGCACTGAGCTCTACTATACATACAGAGCAGCAGAGCTATTGCTTGCACTACCATATTTATCTGATATTATTTGTGATAATTATCTGATTTTCCTGCTGTTCTAATTGATGTATTTGTTTATAATTTTTATTGGGAATTATTTATTTTAATTTGTAAAAACCTAATTCACCTCCCCCTTAGGTTGCTTTTTTGGGTAACAGGTTGAAATATATATTCTTTTTTTTTATTATTCTTTCATTGAAAGGAAATAACATTGACTGTTGTGTTATTTTGTTTTATTTTTATTTTTATTTTTTATTTTTGTAAGATCAATCTTTTGTTTATTTTAATTAATTAATTATTTATTTATTATATTTTTTAATTATTTAACCATTAGAAGTTGTTTTTTTATTTTTATTTTTTGAAATTTGACCATTGGGTGGGTTGGGCCAGGACGGACTGCCTACAAGACCTGGAATTTTTTGGGTTGGGTCGGGTTTCAAATGGAGGGCCCAAGCCCAAGGTACTGGGCTGGGTTAGGCTCGGGTTCGGGCCTAAACGGGTCAGGCCCATCTCATGCGGGTTTCGGGACGCCCATGGTCTCGGGCCATTTTTACACCCATATAGAGAGTGTTCCTGGCATGCTTTCATCTGGGAAGGAAATGTGTTTTGCCCAATTGTCCGCTACATCTGATTTGATGATTTCAGAGAGGGAAATGTTGGCATTTGGACTTCATTGATCTTCTTAGGGATGTAATCGGTTCGATACGGTCGGTATTTAGGTGAAAAATTATACCGAACCGATAATGTCAGTTTTATTATTTTGAACACCGATACAGGCTGCTTCTCCCGTCAAATCGTACCGAACAGAACCGATTGAAACAGTTCAGTTTAGTGCGGTTTAATCGGTTTAGGATTTTTCAAACTTGAGCTACTTTTAAATATAATCATTAATCTATATAAAAATATTAAATTAGTTATTTGTCTACCATTTCTAACATATCCAATCGATCCATTTAATGCATACTTTTCAATTCTTAAATTAACAAAAATAAAAAATATAAAAAAAGTTTAAAAATACTAAGATTTTAAGAATAATGAGTTAGAGTTACGATTATATATAATAAGAGTTTACAAATTTAGATTATAAAGATGATAATGTTAGTAATTTATTATAATTATTAATATCATTATATTATTAGATTATATATATATTATAAATACAATATATATTGAAGCGGTCAATTTCGGTTTAGATTGATGCACAATGTACTTAAACCGATATCGAACCGAAAATTTAAAAAATTTAAATTTAAAAACCGCACAAACCGATTCTTATTAAAAAAAACAGACCGAATATAATCAATATAGTCCAATTCAATCAATTTGATAAATTTTTTAATTTTTCTTACCTCCCTAAATCTTCTCAACAAAACTACAATTATAGTAACCAAACATACTAACATTATACCGTCAGGCTGCAGTAGGACTCAACTGTTTGGACTATCTGGTCCAAATTCCAGTTTGGTCAACTCTCCAAACACATTAATCAATATTATACTGTCAGGCCACGGTTGGGCCCGTGCTGGTTCGAGGCAAGCATTTAAAATACATGAGCAGCAAGGGATTTGAACACAGGACCGTCTTCCTAGAAGGAAACCCTCTAATCATTTAGCCATCACAGTGGTCTCGTTTGGTAAAATTATGAGAAAGTGATTATAACTTATATTTTAACAATTTATAATTTATAATTATAAATATAAATTAATTTTTGACTTATAAATTAAGTTTCCCCTCCCCACTTAAAGAAATTAACTTGTTTTCTAACATTGCAAGCTTTTATGTATAATGTTATTTTCTGTCGTCTTTTCAAAAAATTAATGTGAAAACCTTTATATATATAATTGCATTTATATATCAGTAGTGCTATATGCACCAATTAATATATACATTAGTGTACTAATTAGTATTATGATATTATTATTAATCACATTTATTATACAAATTACAAATACCCAAAACTATGTAAATGATGCCACATCATCTATTAATACACTAGTGTGTACATTAATTCGTACATATGATATTATGGGTAAATTACATTTACCTCCATTGAGGTTTCTGACAAATACAGGGACCTCCCCTATGGTTTGAATAATTACAGTAACCTCCCTTACTTTACCTGATAATATCAAGATTCCCCCTTGCTGTCAAAAATCACTAAACGGTGTTACTTTTTCCTTCAGAAATTACTCTATTGCCCTTTCCTTTAAAAATATTAAAAAATGTTTTTGGATTGGAGGATAGGTTTAGAGTGTTTGGAACAGTATTTTTGGATTTATTTTTTAAAATATTAAAAAATGTTTTTAAAAAATTATTTTTTTATTTTAAATATATAATTTTTATTTAAATATTTTATTTTATTTTGTAAATGTTTTAATTTTTTAATTTTAATATTTTAAACTCAAAAACACAATTTTACACTAAAATTGTAACCAAACACATAACTCAAAACTCAATTCAAAAATTATTTTCAAACCTCATAACCAAACACATAACTTAACACTCCACACTACTTTCAAAACTCTATATTCAAAATCGTAACCAAACGCATAAGAAAAATAAAATATTTAAAATATATTTATAAAATAAAATATTTAAAATAAAAACTATATATTTAAAATAAAAATAAAAATTTTAAATTTTTTAAATATTTAAAATATTTAGAAAAAAATACAACACATAGATGTATGAAATATAATACACATTAAAATAAATAAATAAATATTTTAAAATATAAAATATTTACCCTAAAAAAAATTCAAAAATTTCAAAAATTTATAACCAAACAAATTTTTTTTTTCAAAACTCATAACTCAAAATACGACTCCACACTCAAATCATGATTCTAAAATAATTTTAAAAAATAAAATAAACTTTTTTTGAATTTTTTTTTCTTTTTAAATAGAGTTTTTGAAAACGTTTGGTTTTGAGTTTTGAAAGAGTTTTGAGTTTTGAAAAAAAGTTTTGAATTGAGTTTTAAGTTTGTGTTTGGTTATGAGTTTTGAAAATAATTTTTGAATTGAGTTTTGAATAAAACATGTTCCGAAAAAAGATTTTTTTAGAAATATGTTTGGTTCTCTTTTAGAATCACAATTCCAATTAGAAATTTTCAAAAAAATTTCAAAACTCATAGAGTGTTAACCAATTACACAATTCCAAATAGAAATTTTTCAAAATCTTTTCAAAACTCATAGAATCACAATTCAATTAGAAATAATTTCTTGAATTTATTTTTTTAGGGTAAATATTTTTTATATTTTAAATATTTATTTATTTATTTTAACGTGCATTATATTTCATACATCTATGTGTTGTATTTTTTAATATTAAAAAATTTTAAAATTTTTATTTTTATTTTAAATATATAGCTTTATTTTAAATATTTTATTTATTTATAAATATATTTTTAAATATGTTAATTTTTTTGTTATGCGTTTGGTTACAATTTGAATGTAGAGTTTTTGAAAGTAGTGTGGAGTGTCGAGTTATGTGTTTGGTTATGAGGTTTGAAAATAATTTTTGAATTGAGTTTTAAGTTATGTGTTTGGTTACGATTTGAGTGTGAAATTGTGTTTTGAGTTTAAAATATTTAAAATAAAATAAATTTTTAAAAATAATTTAAAAATACAAAATAAAAAAAAATACTTTTCCAAACACTCCAAACCTATCCTAAACCAAAAACATTTTTTAATATTTTCAAGGGAGGGCAATAAGTAATTCCTAAGGAAAAAGTAACACCGTTAGTGATTCTTGACAGCAGGGGGAATCTTGATATTGTCAGGTAAAGCATGGGAGGTTACTGTAATTATTCAAACCATAGGAGAGATCCCTGTATTGTCAGAAACATCAGGGGAGATAAATGTAATTTACCCTAATATTATTCTTTATACATATATATATACAAATGGAGAGGGTAAAAAAATAATTCCAGAGGAATGTAGGCCCAATCAGCCCAACCAAACAAAATCCATTAATCAATCGGTTTTGACAGATCAAATCAGATTCATGAGCACTCCTATGTTTTTGTTAGAAATGGGCGCCCATGTGGCATGACCATTTAACATTTTGAACCTGATCCAAATGGGTTTTGAATTTGAATTCAAACCTATTTGGATAACTACTCTGGATATCATATCCTAATATGGATAGATATACATATATGATATATCTTATATGGATAAAGGAGATAATTAGATTATATATCTTATATATGGGATATGATTAAGAAATATACAATAACAATCAATAAGCTATTTGCACTGTGATTTGTGTGGGTGATATTCACCATTGTAATATCACCCCACTGCTGGGTTGATTGACCAGATTCAGGAAGCATTGATTTATCCACGAGATCCATCAGAGTTCAGAATATTTCAGAAAGGTATGACCTTAAATATTTTTATTCCGCTGCGTCATACTTTGTTTACATTGGTATCAGAGCCTCTAATGGATATTTTCGTGTTTCCATTAATCATGTGTATATTTGTTATATGTATAAGAATACATTATATACATGAATGTTAGTAAAGAAAAAAAAAATCTATTTTATTAGATTAAGAGCATAAATATTTTTTTTTATGTTCATTAATGCCTTTTTTAAATACCATAAATGGTTTTATTTTGAAAAAAGGAGTCCGGCAGTACAAAAATCGGACCAAAAAACACCCTGGAAGGCGGCGCGTGGTATGCACGCGCCACCCGACGCAGTGAGACGCCCACGCGCTCCCACGCGCCAGACGCCCGGCCGCCGCCTGTCACGCGCCATCACTCGCGCGTCATAGCGGCGCTGTCCACCTCGCGCCGTTTGCGCCTCGCACGCGCGCCGCGTGCTGGAGCCGAGCGCTGAGCCGTGTCCGAGCCGTGGCTGAGCCGCTGGTGAGCGCGCGCGCTGAGCCGCGCCGTTTTTCCCCGGCGGCTTGGCTGGCTTGGCTGCTGATGCCTAAGGCACTGTTTGTTCTGTTTTTTAATTCTGTATTGCGTTAAATGGCCATAATTAATTCATTACTTATTTGTTTTATGCGTGGTTTGTACTGTTAGACTCAGAATAAAGTTTTCTATGTTCTGTAAAATTTTGAAAATTTTACGAAAATAAAAAATATTTTTCTGTGTTAATAATTCATTTTTTATGCTTTAAAATGATTCTGGTATTGCATAAATAATTTTCTGGGGTTGAATTTTTTATTGTGGACTTCTGAAATGTTTTACTATTTACTGGGAATATTTTTTCTGTTTATCAGTTTCTGGATTTTTTATTTCTAATTTTATGTGTGTTTATTAGTTATTTAAAATTCCAGAATATTTCAGAAAAAAATTTCAGAAAATTTCAGAATGATGTACATTTTTAATTATGACATAATCTGAATATTGTCTCAGTTTATCAGTTTCTGGATTTTTTATTTCTAATTTTATTTGTGTTTATTAGTTATTTAAAATTCCAGAAAATTTCAGAAAATTCCAGAAAATTTCAAAATGATGTACACTTTAATTATGGCATAATCTGAATATTGAATGCAGCATATTTTTTTGGATTTGTAATATGTTGTAATTAGAGAAGCATGATTAGTTATTTATTTATTTATTTATTTGAATTCCATTGTTAAATAAATATAGCATGAGTTGTTTGTAAATTTACAATGAGATGCTATTGTATGGATTTTATCATGCTTTGTATATGCCATAAGTAGTGGGAGTTTGTTTGATTGTTTTTGCGCATGGAATTAAATTAAATTTTGATAATTATCACTAGAGGCGCAAGAGATGATTACGAGCGTAGCAAATTTTCGATCTTGAGACATGTGTAAAATTATCATTATTTAATTTAGTTTTTTTTTTGCTGCAAAATATTTTGTTTGTGTTGCTATAATTAATATCCCCTGCGCATTTGTTTACTCTGTATGTAGAAATGGCTGCTAAGACAGTGGTGGCAGACTTAACTAAGGGAGAGAAATTGGATGGCGACAATTATGATATATGGCGCCGTAAGATCCAATACCTCCTCAATGAGCAAGAAGTGTTGACCACACTTGAACAAGTGATGGTTGAGCCAGAGCAGGGCAATACAGCTCAACATCGTCGTGATCTTGAAGCCTTTCAGACTTGGCGTAACAAAGATCGGTGTGCGCGCTTTACTATGTTGAGCAGCATGCACAACGACTTGATTAGTGAGTTTGAGCATTGCCCGACTGCATTTGAGATGTGGGAAGCTCTCAAGCAAAAGTTTGGTATTACCTCTTTGGCAAAGCTACGTGGGCTGACTATGAAGTTTGACTCATATCAGAAAAGGGCGCATCACTCGATGAAGCAGCATTTGAGAGTCATGTCAGCCATGATACGTGAGCTTGCGGCTGCTGGGCACAATTTGACTCAAGAGCAGCAAGTACAAGCTGTGATACGCTCTCTGCCAAATTCTTGGGAGCAGATGAAGCAGAACATGATGCATAATGAGAGTGTGAAAACATTCGAAGACATATCGCGTCATTTGGAGCTAGAGGCTGAGCGCCTTGAGGCGGCTAAGTCTGATGGTTCTGCTATGGTGGTTGAGTCAAGCTCACGTAGGACTTCTCAGTTCAAACGTGGAAAAGCAAAAGGTGCCCCTAAGAAGCAAGCAGCAGCTGCGCTTAAGCCTAATGGCGCTAGAAATTTCAAGCGTAGGGGCAAGAGAGGTGGTAAGAAGGCAAAGGCTAAGTTGACATGCTTTAACTGTAACAAAGAAGGACACTTCGCTCGGGATTGCCCTGAGCAGAAGAAGGTACTCCCTTACTTAATTTCTCGCATTCAATGCTTTGTGTCTAGTCAAGCATTAATTGCTCATTCTCCTCATTTTTGGGTTGTAGACTCCGGAGCAACAGACCACATCGCGAGGGACAGAGTAGGGTTCGTTGAGTATCGCCGAGTACCTGCTGGGAGCAGAAAAGTTTACATGGGGAACGAGTCCAGTGTGGAGGTGCTTGGCATTGGCACATTCAAGCTGGAAATGCGACGAGGGCGCACCTTGTATCTTCATGATGTTCTTTATGCTCCGGATATTCGGCGAAACTTAGTTTCAGTTATTAGCATGATGAGCCTTGGTTTTAGCTTTTGTTTTGAGAATAATGGTGTTAGCATTTATTTGGGAACTATTTTTTATGGTTTTGGTTATCTTTCAGATGGTTTTTTAGTTTTGGATGTGGATGATTCTAGTCTTAATAAAAATGCCAATGGCTCTGTTTCTAATATTGCATCTTTTTGTGATAATGATTCTATGAGATGGCATGCTAGATTAGGCCACATAGGGCAAGACAGGATGACTAGATTGGCTAGAGAAGGTCTTTTAGGCCCACTCGCTAGAGTCACTTTGCCTACTTGTGAGCACTGTCTTGCTGGAAAGGCAACAAGGAAACCATTTGGGAAAGCCATAAGGGCATCTATCCCATTGCAACTTATTCATTCTGATATATGTGGACCAATGAATGTGAGGGCAAGGCATGGAGCCCCTTATTTCATCACATTTATAGATGATTGCACGCGTTTTGGTCATGTCTATTTGATTTCTCACAAGTCAGAAGCATTGGATTGCTTTAGACGATATGTTAATGAGGTTGAGAATCAATTAGACAAGAGCATTAAGGCTCTAAGGACTGACCGAGGACGTGAGTATCTATCTGAGCAATTTAAAGTGCTCTGTGAGGAAAAAGGAGTTATCAGGCAATTGACAATTCCTAGGACTCCGCAACAAAATGGTGTAGCGGAGAGAAGGAATCGCACATTGCTTGACATGGTTAGATCAATGATGGCGCAAGCTAATCTTCCAATTTCTTATTGGGGAGATGCTTTGTTGACTGCTGCCTATGTCCTTAACCGTGTGCCCTCCAAATCAGTTCCTTCCACCCCATATGAGATGTGGACTGGCAAAAAGCCTGATTTGGGCAATTTGCGGCCTTGGGGTTCGGCAGCTTACATACACAACGCTTCTCATAAGTTTGGGAAGTTGGGCCCTAGAGGAAAGAAGTGTATCTTCATTCGCTATAGTGAGCATTCTAAGGGC
This sequence comes from Camellia japonica, assembly GCA_030407325.1. NCBI lineage: Eukaryota > Viridiplantae > Streptophyta > Magnoliopsida > Ericales > Theaceae > Camellia > Camellia japonica. Next base: position 88,867,960 of record JAPPVO010000014.1, on the reverse strand, counting down.
TATGTGTTTGTTGGGGAGCATCCGGATGGAAGTGTGACTGAAATTGAGTCACGAGATGTGGATTTCCTAGAGGAGGATTTCCCTAGCAGAGGTGAGGTAACTAGAGAAGTAGAACTCTATGAGATGGAGGATCTACTTGAAGGCGCACCTAGTAGCCTAGTAGAGAATGAGGAAATAATTCCTCAAGCTCCTAGGGACAGTGGGAGCGATCTACCTGCCCATGGATTAGATCCAATGGATGAGGATTCTCAGGATTCTCAACTACGTAGAAGCAAACGTGGAGCTATACCCCGTCGTCGTTTTGAGATTGAAGGGGAAGCATTCATGATTGCTCCGAGTGATGAGATGGAGCCTAAGAATCTCAAAGAGGCTCTCTCATCCCCTGCTAGTAAAGAATGGAGTACTGCAATGGATGAAGAAATAGAGTCTATGAAAAAAATCATGTCTGGGACTTGGTTGATTTGCCGCCAGGGCGCAAGACTATTGGGAACAAATGGGTTCTCAAAGTCAAGCGCAAGGCGGATGGTTCCATAGAAAGGTATAAGGCTCGCCTAGTGGCGAAAGGTTACACCCAACGAGAGGGTGTGGACTATGAGGAAACTTTTTCACCAGTTGTAAGGTTTGCCTCTATTCGCCTAATCCTGGCCATAGTAGCTCAGTTGGACTTAGAGCTATATCAGATGGACGTTAAAACTGCATTTCTCAATGGAGAATTGGATGAAGAGATCTATATGGATCAACCAGAAGGCTTTGTGGCAGTAGGTCAGGAGCGCAAAGTTTGCAAGCTTCAACGATCTATTTATGGCTTAAAGCAATCATCCAGACAGTGGAATCTGAGATTTCATCGAGCCATTGTTTCTAATGGGTTTACGATGATTGATGAAGATCACTGTGTGTACGTTAAGCGGTCCAAGGACATTTTTCTGATATTGTCATTATATGTAGATGACATATTATTGGCTGGAAATGACAAGGAGATGATTGTCGCCACTAAAATGTGGTTGTCCTCTACATTTGAGATGAAGGACATGGGTGAGGCGAGCTATGTGCTCGGTGTTAAGATCCTTAGGGATCGCTCTAGGAGACTTCTTGGTTTGTCTCAAGAGACTTACATTAAGACTATTCTAGAGCGGTTCCAGATGCAGAGCTGCAAACCCATTGACACTCCTGTTGCAAAAGGCGAGAGCCTAAGCCTTGATATGGGTCCTAAGACTCAAGAAGAAAATGAAAAGATGGCCCGTGTTCCCTATGCAAATGCTGTTGGAAGCTTGATGTATGCTATGATGTGTACACGTCCTGACATTTGTTATGCAGTCGGATTGGTGAGTCGTTACCAATCCAACCCAGGACCAGCTCATTGGAAAGCAGTTAAGAGGATATTACGATATCTTAGAGGGACTGCAGATTACACACTTTGCTACCAGAGTTCAGATCTACATCTAGTTGGCTATTGTGATGCTGACTGGGGAGGAGACCTAGATGAGCGTAAGTCTACTTCAGGATATGCTTTCATGCTTAGCGATGGTGCTATTTCTTGGAGCAGTAAGAAGCAATCCTGTATCGCCTTATCGACTATGGAGGCTGAGTTTGTGGCTTGTTCATCTGCCGTTCAGGAAGCCGTGTGGTTGAGGAGATTCCTTCAGCATTTGGATGTTGTCACACACACTTCAGACCCTGTGACTATCCATTGTGACAGCATGGCTGCACTCGCTTACGCTAAGGATCCTAAATACCACGGCAGAACCAAACACATTGATGTGAGGTTCAACTTTATCAGAGACATTTTGGCGCAGAAAGAAGTGATCCTGGAGCACATCCCTACGAGTCGCATGGTTGCGGACCCTTTGACTAAGCCTATTGCTAGAGATGTTTATCTTACTCATGTTAGGGCTTTAGGACTACGTAGGTGGTGATTTTTTTATGTGTATTCAGTTGAACTCTTATTTTTTTGGGGATATTTATGCCATTAGTATTCATATTTGTTTCTATTACACATTTATGTTTACTACCTTTTGCAATGGTTTGTGAATTAGCATACACAAAATAATTAAATTGATGTTAGCAGGCAAGATTGGCTCACTCACACGAGCAATCGCCCTTAGCGCTAGGTAGCGAGTAAGGATGAGACTAGTGGCTTATTATATTTGGAGCAAATAGAGAAGCTAAAATTATCCACTAGCTATGTCGCCTTGGTTGGAGCCAAGATGAGGTCTTGATTGGAGACCGACCATGGATATGAAAGTACCCACTTTTCCATGATGTGCCTGTTATGGATAGCCAGATGCGAGATCTCATTTGATGCCTGAGAGGCGAGCAAATAGAGAATTCGAGTTAGACGCTAGGAAGCGACTTGTGCGCTTAAGAGCGACTAGACTAAGATCTGTATGGTGTGTGAGTTTAACATCACTCTTTGGAAGAGTAACTCCACTATAACATGCATTCATACTGCATGTGCTTATCGACCCGTTAGCGAGGTGAAAGAATGGATCCCTGCTTCTTCACCGTGTGAGTCCTAAAAGTCATTTTTCCTTAAATGACTTCACTTTGTGCCTTTTGTGACCTTTGACTATGTCATAAGATGAGGAGTTGATGTTCGGCTACTTTGGTATGTTGCCTGCGGTCATGTATGATTCGGCTTTAAGGGACATTACTGGGAAAGCGGTCAATTTCAAATTGAATGATATGAGGGTGAAGGGAAGATCATCTAGTTCTACATCTCTGCTCTATATTCACTGTCGACAACTCACATCGCTCTTCAAAGGATGCTGATTGGGTGTGAATATAATGCGGGACCTAGGAGAGTCAAACATGCTCTTTGAGGGATTAGAGATGTTTTTTGGACTGATGTAGCTAGATTGGTCTGGGTACATGAGACACTATTTCTGTTCTTTTTGGGTTGATGTCTTATACTGACTCATATTGAGTTTCTAGTATAGAGCTCCCACATGCAGGTGTTCTCAGCGGTCGCACGGTGCATTGGCTAGTATGAGATTGTTCTTTTTTGGGGAGATTGAGATAGAGATGTGGCAGTGTCATGCCAACTCATGTGCGAGTGGGAGATGTTAGAAATGGGCGCCCATGTGGCATGACCATTTAACATTTTGAACCTGATCCAAATGGGTTTTGAATATTTCAGAAAGGTATGACCTTAAATATTTTTATTCCGCTGCGTCATACTTTGTTTACAGTTTTGGTGTTGAAAAAGCATGTAAACAATATATTAGTAAAATATCTTAAAATATGTAAAAAATATTTTAAAATAAATAAAAAATATATTAGAATTATATATTATTTTAAAATTTTTGTGGTGTTTATTGGCAACGATCGTCAATAGAGGTCCACACATCGACTTTAGAAATTTTTTCAAAAAAATTATTTAGAAAAGACTAGAAGTGCTAATATTATCATGAAGTGCTAATATTATCTGAATATATAGCTAAAATTCATTTGGTAGATTAATTTAAATAAAAAATTAACATATAATTTTCATACATAATGGTATTGTTCATTATAAATTTTTTATTTCAAAACAAAATATCATTAAAAATGATTTTATTTAGAAAAAAATTGGTGATAAATCCAATATGAGGGTAAAAAGACATTAGATTCAGTGGATATATTTTTGTTGGTGAGAGGTCCGCCTTTTGTGAGATAGTTTGGTCAGAAGTCCTTTTTGTTAATTTTGAAAGATATTTTGTTTTTAATTTATCCCCTTAATTTATTTGTTGATTTTTTTTGACTATTTGTTTAATTTTTTTTTTATATGTTCATATTGATATCTATTTATTCAATTTTTTTTTTTCTATATGTTCAAGTTTATATTTATCTGTTCAAATTTTGACTATCTGTTCAATTTTTTTCACTTATCTGTTCAAATACCTATCCAAATTTTATTATCGATTCATTTTTTTTTTCCATCTGTTGAAATTATTTTAATGTATATGTTTTAATTTTTTTTATCTGTGCAAATTAGAGAGAGGAGAGAGTGAAGATTATCTATTCAACCAAACTATCTGTTCAAATACAAAACTATCTATTCAACTAAACGTTTTTTTTTTTTTTGAAATACAAAGCTATATGTTGAAATTCAAAGAGTGATCTGTGAAATTGTTGTTTGTCTATTTCTTATTTGTGAATATTACACATATATATCATATATTTTCTCTTATTTGTACAGATCTGTGCAAACAAAACCCTATCTGTTCAAAAAAAAATTCTATCTGTTCAAATCTTTTTCTTTTTTTTTTCTCTCTCTCCCTATTTGTGCAATATGTTTCATTATTATCATCAACAAAACAGCAATCACCCATAATCAACCATCAACAACAAATAATGAATAAAAAAAATAATAATTCATATTTAACACAGATCTAAGCTCAAATTTAAAAAAAAAACAAAAAAACAAACATATCTATCTATGTACATCTTTCTTCTATATATATATATATATATATATATAGAGAGAGAGAGAGAGAGAGAGAGAGAATTTGGAAGAGAAATGTACCTTTAGCTTCCATTTTTGATAGGTGGATTCAGAAAATAAAGAAGATGGATAATGAAGATGAGTAGGAGGTGGAGGAGGATGAGCTTTGATCAGAGAAGAGCAATTGTTATTGCGAGCTTCAAAGATGTATTCGAATCATTCTTTGCTTACTCTTCCGATGACATCTCCATGAGGACGCAGCGGTGTCAACGTGACAGTGATGGAGACGACGAATCTAAGGGGTTACAGAGGTAGGGTTAGGGTTTTCAACAGAGCACTAAGTGAGTAAAGACATCATTACATTCCCGAAAACTCGTATCAAACAAAGATTTAACACCATAATTTTGCAGACAAAGCATTTGAGGCTTATACAACAATCATCACATGAATATAAATTGAGGAAGCGATTGATGAATACAGAAGGATTCACAAACAAATAAATAAATGGAGACGAACTTACAAAAGTTAGCCTCGAAGTCATTGGAAGACAAAACGCTATTGAAACCCTAATTTTTGCAGATGGATACAACAAAAACATCTCTTTGAGGAGAGAGATAGATGTGATGAGAGAGAGAGATTTGAGGAGTGAGGACTCAGAGTGAAAGAGAAATAAAATGGGTGGGAGGTGTAGAAGATATGAGGGGATAGTTTAGTCATTTTACATGAGTTTGTTCTTATAGACGCGTGAACCTTAAAACAAAAGAAATCTAATTTTAGACTTTTGACTCAAACGCCTTTTTATTTATAATAATGACATTATTACAACATTCCTGTCAAATTTTTTTATATGAATTTTATTTAAAAATAAAATTTCTTTTGATAATACACAAATCATGACCGAAAGCAAATTGGTATTTGTTTGGACAAAAAAAGCTCGGTGACGAAAGTACTTTGCATATGTAATCATAAGCATTTGTTTCAACTGTGATTTTTGGGAAACACTATGCTACACATCTTTCAAAGGGTGTGTATGTACCTTATAATTAAAAAAAAATGACATAATTTTATATTTTTTTAGTCATAGTTTAAAAAGAAAATATCATAACTAAACGCAACATGAGACATAATTAAAAATTTCACGAGTTAAAAATAAAATAATGTCATTTATACTATATACTAAGAGAAATGAGGTTTCTAATGAGAAGGGATATGAGAGCTCCACATGCTCAATCTCAATTTCTTGATTTTTTAATTTAAAAAGTTAATTAATAAATCACACACTCAATTTCATATATAATTTTACTCTTTTTCCAATTTTTGAAATTACACAGAGAAGGCATTTTCTATTCCTAAAATTATTCCCAAAAATCTTTCTTTCCTTACATTCAAACAAAGAATAAGTTTTCTAATTTAAAAAAAAAATAATTAATAAATCACACGCTCAAAAATATTTTGGTTATCAAATATTCTCCATAAAACATGAAATGAATTATATAATTAAATTTTCGTGATTATTGTCTTGTGATTCATTTCGCATCATGTATTTAATTTTTTTATATTTTTATATTAAAATTCATGCCAATATTGTGGGATTTTTTTTTCGCAATTGTATGTATCATATGATTTATATTTTTGAGCCATATACATTTATTTTGGTCCATATGCAAAAGGCCCCTATATTAGTATGAATTTTACCAAAATAAATCCCATATATTAGCATGAAATAAGTAATTTAGTAGGTGATTTGTGAAAATGTCTGATACTCCTACAAGATAAGAAAAAATAAATACAATAGTTAAATAAAATAATTCAATAACACAGAGCAAAAATAACATTGTTCATCTTTACCGAACTTTTCTCAATTTATATCCTAACATAAAGAATAAAAATTAATGAAGTTGTGAGAGCCCTAACTACTATTTAAAATTTAAAATTTTATGATTTTTCAAAAAAAAAAAATGTGAAAAATACAAATAATTAATTTTATATATACATACAAGCGGATTGGAGAGGTTTATAACAGATTGACAATAAAACATGTCAATCGACTCATTAATTTTATACATTTACCCTTGCAACCTTACCCGTCCCATTGTCTTTCTCAAACTACATGGATTGATTTAGTTTGGATTAGCTTAAATATTTTATTTTTTGCACACCCCTACACTTCACCTCCATTCTTGTGTATATAGTTAAAATTTGTTTTACTGTAAATTATTTTTCCTTTATATTTCAAACAAAATATTTGATATTATTTAATTTTAAAATTAATTTTGATTAATTTTTTAAAAGGGTTTTTTTTAAGGTCCCTTGTATTAAGATTTTATAGCATAAAGGACATCTAATATTTTCATAATGTCTAAGGTCCCTCAAGTTGATCTAGAGAAAATTGGTCCAGAGAAATTCTGGTTTAGAGAAATTCTCTGAGTTGAAAATGTTGAGAATAGATTTATGACAATTCTAGGAAGCAAATGATCATGAAGGGCAAAGCTTGTGATTCAGCATCACGGGGTGGTTTGGAGATGCAACATGACATAGAGGTTGACGATGGAAAATTCTCAAAACCAGAGAAATTTCCCTTTACAACCCAGAGAAAATTGAGAAATAGAGAATTCCTTTCATGATGATTTTAATACCTTTCAGAGAAAATTTCCCTTTAACATGATCATCTAAATACTATAGATGATTTTAATTGAAAAATGGATTGATTGACAGTTTCACATCACAATATGACAATTCTTTTCATTAGGGAAAAAATTTGATAAACGGACAAAACAACCTTGGTCACCCATAACCAACATAGCTCAAGACCATTTCTTTTCAATCCTCCTACTCTTACCCATAGATTCAATTCTCTGTTTTGCCATGACTTGCAACAGATTCAGGTCTTTCACTTACTCTGATTCCCTCTGGGAATCCATCTGCAGGAGGGATTGGGGTTCTACTTCTGTTGATGCTATCAAATCTGCTTGAGGACTTCTGCAATCTGATATGCTCATAGAAGATCAACCCAGAGAAATTTCAGTTCAAACCATAGAATTTCTCTGGACCAATTCAGAGAAAATTCAGTTTAAATCCAAGAATTTCTCTGGACCAACCCAGAGAAATTTCAATTCAAATCAGACAGATCAGAGAAATTCTCTCTATTTGCAGTAGAGTTATATTTTTATGAACAGACCTTGGTGATTGTACATTGATCCATGAAATTTATCTTACTTCACAAATTTCTCTGACTTCGAATAAACCAGCTTCACTTTGACTCACCCAATACAGCAAGTGACTCATCCAATATTGCAACAGCCGTGCTTGTATGAAGCCTCCCATCAGGTTGATAGTTTGGCAAAGAGATCTCCCTAAACACACCTCATTGCCCATATCAAATGCCACAATCAAGATCCCAAAACCATGCTCCTTTGCTGGATCAAATACAACCCAATGAACAGCCCCATTCACAAACACAGACCAGGTATTTATAGAAAGTTCAAAGCCCATAGTAATTTCATATTCAAGTTTTTGCTGCACAAATCTTCTCCTCACACCCAAACCCTTCTCTTCTCTCTCCTCTTCCCCAAACCCCTCTGACCCCGAACCCACCTCTCTCTCAGCTCGCAATCTTCTTTGACATTAGATGCCCAATTTCAAAACCCTTCCTCATCAGACGCCGACGCTGGCGGAGTGTCTGCTCCTCCGAAGAAGAGCAGCTGGTCCATGCATATGTATATATTTTTCAAATCCGACACTGTAGAGAGAGAGAGAGAGAGAGTTGATCAGAAGCTTGTTGCCATGGTTGCGCGTGGTGTTGAGGTTGGTGTTGGTCGATGCTTCGCAGTGGTGCTGGCTCGGTGCAGAGGGAGAGAGAGTTGTTTGTCCATAGCTTCCGATGGTAGCTCTTAGTTTAGATCGGGCACGGAAGGAGAGACAAAGAGGGGATATGTTTAGGGACCTTAGACATCAAAAAATAATTTTGTGGATCTTTTCCATTACGAAAAGTGGGAGAGGGACCCTAGACTAATTTTCCCTTTTTTAAACTCATACTTAGCACGGACAATATATTAGAAGAAAATTTGTCATAATTAATAAACAAAAATGACATAATTGTAGATGGATACAGTATACCTCTTTCAAGAGTATCTATATTACAGAAAATTGTTAGCAACTCCAGGAGTATCGCGTGACCCTACTTTCTTACCAATTGCCATTCATTATACTCTTTATATTTCTCAATTACTAATACAAATAATTAATATGTTCCATTCTCTACTAATTATACTACCAATAATCACCCGCATATTGGAATTTTCCCTGATTTTCTCGTTTCCTGCAATTCAATTGTTGAGATTTATTACTAGGGTAACTAATGGACATTGAAGTGTCGCCTCTCCTTGAGGCATTGATAGCCAAACTCAATTTGCTTTCCGATTTGGGTCTGATGGATCGTGACCTCACAAAGCTCCGCGTCAAAGTTAGTGAAAGAAAAATGATTAGCACCTCTAGTAAAGGAGTGCTAATGAATTTCATTGAGAGTGAATCTCATTGTAATATGATGTTTTGATCCTAATTTTATTAATTTTATTTTTTTATTTTCTATCACATAATTTAATTAGAATTTCAAAATTAGAGGATATACCATTACTCTTATGTTGTGTTTGGTTAGAAATTTGAGAAGGAATTTAAAAAAGAAAAGAAAAGAAAAAAAGTGTATGAAACTAGGTGAAATGTAAGTATACTTTATTCACATTTTACTAGGGATATAATCGGTTCGGTGCGGTCGGTATTTAGGTAAAAAATTACACCGAATCGATAATGTCGGTTTAATTATTTTGAACACCGATACAGACCGTTTCTCACATCAAACTATACCGAACCAAACTAATTGAAACGGTTCGATTTGATGCGGTTTAATCGGTTTAGAATTTTTCAAACTTGAGCTACTTTTAAATATAATCATTAATCTATATAAAAATATTAAATTAATTATTTGTCTATCATTTCAAACATATCCAATTCATCCATTTAATACATACTTTTTAATTTCTAAATTAAAAAAAATAAAAAAAAAAGTTTAAAACTACTAAGACTTCAAGAATAATGAATTAGAGTTAAAATTATATATAATAAGATTTTACAAATTTAGGTTATAAAGATGATAAGAGTAATTAATTAAAATTAATAATTTATTATATTTATTAATATCATTAGATTATATATATACATATATATTATAAATGCAATATATGTTGAAGCGGTCATTTTCGATTTAGATCGATACACAATGTGCTTAAACCGATGCCGAACTGAAAATCGAAAAAATTCAAATTTAAAAACTACACGGATGGATTCTTGTTAAAAAACAAACCAAATATAACCGATTTGGTCCGATTCAATCGATTTGGTCAATTTTTCAATTTTTCTGACTGCATTTCACTTACTCTTTTTTTTTTTTCTAAATTTGCTCCCAAATCTTCTAAGCCAACATAACGTTAATGAAATCGCAGACGCCATTGTCGTTGCTGAAGAGATATTTTTACTCGAAGAAATCAACAGGTGAATGGCTGGAAAATGTTGAGAAAGCAGCTTATGATGCAGGCGATGTGTTGCACATCTGATGGCCACAGATCGCCCTTACCAGTTGAAGGTATTGTCGGTTGAGGATAGCTAACTCCGAATAGCTAGCTTTTGAATCCTTGCAAGTTACAGAGAGTCCAATAATTATGGCCGTTGCTAGAAAATTTGTAGACCGTTGCCAAGGTATCCCTCTGTTTTTTAATCTCCTTGGAAGACTAATGAGATTTCACAAGACCAAAGAGGACTGACTAGCGAGTGTTGTAGCGGGGTTTAACCATGTAGACAAGGTGGGAGTTAAATGCAGTCAATCCAGAAAATTCCGTCAGGTATCATTGGATTTTGATTACAAGTTATCCTCTATTTCAAAAACACTTATTAATCTTCCAAAACGCCTCCTTGTTATCAATGATTATCAGGTGGGGTTTCCAGGGGATTTGCAAAACTCAAATTCTATTGAGAAACTGATGATACATCATTGTGGTTTTCTTGATTGCCCCTTTGAGGAGGGTATGCAGTGACTTACTTCTGTTAAACATCTGAGGATTCTTTACTGTTATGAACTCTTACTTCCCTTCAGAAGTTGGATATCAAAGAATGCCATGACTTGAAGCTCATTCCAGAGGTTATGGATTGCCTGCTTTCACTGTGAGAGTTGATTATTGAAGGTTGTTCCTTGCTAGCTTTATTGCCAAATAATGTACAGTAACTCACCAACCTACAAAAGCTAATCATTAAACAATGCCCTGAACTGTCATACCTCCCTGAAGGCATAAAAGCGAGCAGTGATTGGTAGCTCTTAGGTTGGGCAATGGTTTATCCGATCCGCAAAATCTGTCTAACCCACATACAAATGGGTAGTTTCGCAAATACAATGGGGGTGGATGCGGTTTGAAATATGGCATGTTTTGCGGTTTGCGGGTTTAATCCGCACTCGCAAGAAGCCGCCTGCACTTTTTTTTTTAATTTTTATTAACTTTAACCGTTGATTTCATTCTTATATTCTACTTAGATATTTTTGTCCAAAACAAAATACCCTTTATTCTTTGAACTTACTCTAGCATTACATTTGCTAATAGTATTATATCAACTGAAACTGAATAAATACTGATCATACTATTATTGTTTCATAACTGAACTTGTCCCGGATGAAGTGTGATTTGGAATTTTAAATTCCTTAATGAATATGGAGTTCTAGTTTAAAATTTTGAAATATGTGGTTCTGTTAGTTCATGATTTGATTTAGGATTTTGAATGATTTGTTTGTATTACGAATTGATTTTGTTGTATTTTTAATTTTATAAATTTTAATTCATTAATTATTAATGTTAGAACATTTTAGAAAATGGGGAGAAAAAGGCCCAAAATAAATTTTTACAAAATGGAAAAAAAAAAGGTTCAAAAATAAATTTTTGAAGAAAAAAATCCAATCCGCAAATCACCCGCAACCGTCCGCACATCCGTAAACTCTATCTGCACAAATCGTAAACCGCATTGCAGGCGATTGTGGTCGCGGGCCCAAATCGATCCGCAAATAGTTCAAATCCGAACCGCGAACACCCCTCTAAATTTGGAGTACTAAACCAACTCTAATGAGCTAGAAAATCTCGAAAAAAAAAAAAAAAAAAAAAAAAAAACAAGGCCAAAATATCCTATCATGTGAGACCCACACCCACTTCAGAGCTATTAGAGCTCTTGGATTACAGGTTTGAAACATTTCTGCATAAAAGCCATATCTCCACTCCAATATTTATTAATTTCTGGATGCCCTACATTAGGACCCAAAAAAAAAAAAAGGGACCGGGTCAAGATAGCTCATGTTCCCTGTATCATAATTGGCCATTCTGTAGATGCAAAGAAGAAAGAGTTTGAACCGGAGGTCTATAAATTTTAGTTCCTTTACTGTGCACAGTTGAAGCTCAATGAAGCAGTAGTAAAAAGCATTGGAGAAAGAAAATGGAAGAGATTAGGCCACTGGTTGTCAATAACATCTCAGATTATTTTGTCTCTCCATTTTCAAAATGGTTGCATCCTTCTTTATTTTGTTTTGTTTTGAAATTCTGTTTTGCAGTAGTTTGAGGGGAAGATTTAGTGTGTGTTTTCTTTTCCTAATCATATAGATGTGTTTCTATGAATAAATGTTTCCAATAAAATGAAAAGGCATGAAATGAGGGATGTCTTAACTAATAAATTTTCTGTGGAAGTAGTGGTTCTTATGAAGTAGAAACCTGTGGGTAGAAATCTGTGGGTTTCTTTATGAAGTAGTGGGTTATTATGATATATGGTTTGTTTTTCCATTGTGATTCTGTGGGTGGTTTCAATTCCGTTGTGATTTGGCTCATAATGTGATTTTGTTCCTAAATATATTACAGTTGAAAAATAAATGTGATTATGTGGGTGATGACACACAACATTCCTACGGTGATAACACATCCCATTTCTGAAGGATGTTCCAAGACAAATGTTTTCTCGCTGTTTCATTCTGACAAGAGCATTGCTATGTATCCAAAATCTGTACATAGAAATCTACCCAAAAATCAACTTGTGGTCCAAATAAATTTATGTGTATGAATTCTAGGTCTGTAGCTTACCTTTCTTACAAATGCTGCGCTACTCCATGAATAAAATGACATATCTATTACTGCTCCTAAAATCAATGTTTACGATGTTACTCCGAAAATTAATTCTATTCCTACTGCATGTAGTCATGGTTTCATTTTCTAAGCTAGTTGTAGAATATATGGTTTTATAATTGTTAGAATAGTTACATATGTTCGTATGTTATTATTCAGTTAAGTTGAGGTACTATGGTCATATTGTAATGTCAAGGTTTATATAAGAGTGCTGCTATTAACATCCTATCAATTATTTTGGAACCCCCATTTTTTAACCTTTTTTTTATATTTTTTTATTTATTTATTACAATAATAAACTCAAATGAAATTACTAAAATGGACATCAATAATTTTGGGACACCTCCATCTCACAATTAAGCCTACACACCCACAACATCATAAGTTAGGGTTTATGAGAGCGCCAATCTCCATCACCACCCATCCATCTTTCCCAAATCCTACCTCCAAAACCTACCCAGCTTTAAAACCTTGAAAACCCTTTAGCGGCAATATTTTGGCAGTAACGGTGGCAATCATTTGATTACCTACACTTCTCTAGCAATGACAATGAGTGGAAGTTTTTTCGATAGACATAACTCCATAAGACAAGAGGAGTATAACAATAAAAACTTCATAGCTTTGATGGTGTTTTTAGTTTAGAAGAGATTGGCCTTGTAAGGGTAAGTTTCTTGAAAAAGAAAGGGCAAAAATAATAAAAATTATTCGTAATTTTTTCAAGACTGAATTCCCGAACATATGACCAAAATTCAAGAACACATGCCGAACATTATTTATTTGTTCGGAAATAGGTAACCAAACATTTCTTATTTGTTTGGGATCAGATAATTGAATATTATTAATGAACCTTTTTCAAACTTTAAAATCACAAAACCCAGGTAAGATAAGGAACAAGAATTGAAACTGTCAGAGAATGCAAAGAGACCTACCTGAGAGATCGCAAATCCAAACTCTTGGAGATCGCGAAACCCACAAAAGGAGAATTTGAATCAATAACAAAAAACCCTACATTTATTTTCTCTGGTCATGGATAAGTATGTGGAGATGAACTAGTAATCACCTTCGTGGGTTTTCTTAGGGTTTTTGGGAGAGGCTTTTTGGGGTGTGGGGGTGTGCATTCAATTGAATGGGTGGAATGTTTTCACAAGGATAATTTTGGTATTATTTGGGGAGAAAGAAAGAAATTTGAAGGGTTTTAGAATTTATAAGTGGGGGTCTAAAGAAATGGAGGGTCCAAAATAATTGATGGGGTACTAATAGCAGCACTCTTATATAAATATATTTTGCTAGTGTAAAGTAATTGAAGAACTCTAAACCATGTATTCACAATATCTTTCTCTCTTCTCTCTTTCTTCCTCTCTAACCGTAACCCTTAAGAAGCATGGACACGGACATATGACGTGACATGACACGACACGGATAGGACAATTTTCAAAAAATGCAGGGTACGACATATGGAGGACACGCATGAAATATATAATTTTATATATGTTACATATATGATTATATCATTGAAAAATAATAAAAAATACAATATGACACTAATTCTTATAAATTTGTGTGATTTTTTGTTTTATTATTATATCTTAAGTTGTTTTGTTCAAACTTATAATTAGTTTCACCTGTGTTTAATCAATAAACACGTGTGTTTAAGCGATAGACACATGTATATTCCAAGTGTCTAAAGAGTGTTCACGTCTTTAAAAAAAATTAAAAAATATGACTCGTTTTGAAGAGTGTCTGACACGTGTCGGGGAAGTGTTCAAAGAGTACTGGTGTTTGATACGAACACGACACGGATACGTTACCTTTTTTGAAGTGTCCGTGCTTCTTAGCCTAACCCTAGCTGTAGTGATATTGCCATGGACTCATGTGTTAAACTTGATGGTGAAACCGGGGAATTATTTCCTGATATTGGTTGTTATCGTCGGTTGGTTAGGAAGTTAATATATCTCACTGTCACTTGTCCAAATTTTACCTATGTCGTGGGTGTAGTCAGTCAGTTTATGCATACTCCTCGCCAACCTCATTTTGATACTGTGTGTCCTATTTTGCAGTACTTGAAGAGTGCCTAGGTTGGTGTTTGCTCTAACATCCGTCTTCCTCGTTGTCTATCACTAGCTTCAGTGATGTTGATTGGGTTGGCAGTAGGACTAATCGCCGTTCTACCTCAGGCTATTGTACCTTTGTTGGTGGTAATTTTGTTACTTGGCGTTGCAAGAAACAGACCGTTGTTGCTCATTCTAGTATTGAGGCCGAGTACTGTGCCATGGCTCATACTACCTTTGTGACATTATGGGTTCACTCTCTTCTACAGGATTTTGGTATTTCTATTTCCACTCCTATGAGTATGTGTTGTGATAATTAGGCTGCTATATTCATTGTCAATAATCCCGTGTTTCATGAGTGTACCAAACATATCAAGATTGATTGTCATTTATTTTGAGATCTCTTAGTGCGCAAGCAACTTGTGACTCCTTACGTTCGTTCTGAGGATCAATTGGGTGATATTCTCACCAAACCTTTGACTTCGTCTTCATTTTATCACTTATCTTTTCAGCTGGGCATGTTTGATCTCTATGCTCCAGTTTGAGGGATAGTATTAGAATAGTAATATATGTTCTTATGTTATTATTTAGTTTAGTTAGGGGTACTATGGTCATGTTGTAATGTCAGGGTTTATACAAATATATTTTGCTGGTGTAGAGTAATTCAAGAACTCTAAACCATGTATTCACAATATCTTTCTCTCCTCTCTAACCCTAACCTTAACCCTAAATTTCTCAATTTTACATTTTAAGTATAATAATTCAAAAAAAGACATACACACTTGCATGCATAAAACCCAAGTTTTGAATATGTGATTTCTGACTATCTCCAATCCAATAGTAAGATCAAAATGGTGGAAATCTCAATTCGCAATACTCTAAATCAAATCTAAATCAAAGTCCATTTGCAATGATTTGATTTAGCTTTGAACTTGGAAATCAATAGATGAACATGAGAATTTAACGTGGAAAAAACAATTCCAATTGGAATCCACCAATTGCAACTGTTAAAAAACCACGAGCCAAAGAGGCTAAGCAAATCCACTAAAACAAATCACGAAGATTACAACAGGACATCTCACCCAATTTACCTCCTAGTGAATCCATACTCGGTTGATTTTGAGATCCTATCCCATCTTCAATCCAATTTGCTTTCAAGATTTAAAGCTTGTTAAGTTGATTCCACAACCTCAAACAACCAAAGTACCATTGAGAAATAATCACGAACAATCTCCCTTGAAGAGACAATCAATCACTTGAGATGTATGAGATACATCACTTAATCTTCAAGGGAAAACTCAAAGAACTTATTCCTTTCACTCACTCTCTGTTTCAGGAGCTTGCACAGAGAATTTCTGGAAGAGTTAGATCTAGATCTGAAGAGCTGTAGTTATAACAACTTGAATTTGCCATGACGCTCGAGCACACAAAAGGCATCTCAAGTGGTGTGTCTAGTTAGGTGGTTGTAACAAACTTTGAACTGCTGAGATTTGTGTTACTAGAAAACGCTAATCCCCTAGTGAATTACTTATTGGTATGTATGTTACGAAACATGGTACACTTCTGTTTCAAAACGGTAAATTTAGCGCTCTGAAGCGATCCGAAAAGTTTTTTTCCTAGTATATTTTCTTAAATGTTACCTTAGGAGGGAAAAAAATCAAATATAATGAATTAAAATCTAAGGTGAGTTAAGTTTTGACAAGACAAAACATTAAAAATGAAAAATGAAAAAAAAAAAAAAAACATTTTATTAGATGCCTAATAGCTAAAAGAAAATTACTCTAGAAATATCTCAAATTCTAAAATGTAATATATACAAGTCTACCTCTATCGAACCACATTTTAGAGCATGTGGCGTACTACGTTCCCGTTCCTGTTTCATGTACCGGAACGATCTAGGTAACATAGGCCGAGATGCTTGAGAAACTGTGCCTTCGCTCGAGCAGACTGCGTCTTCGCTGGAGTGGACTGAAACTTCACTCAAGCGGTCAATGCAATCTTTCAGTATCTCGGAAACTCAGTCTGAGATACTGTAAGCATCAAATGTTCGCTTGAGCGCACCTTTGGTTGTTTTTGGCAGTCAATCAAGGCTTGCAGGATCTTAGTCCATAGGCTGAGATGCTGCAAGGATGAAAAGTTCGCTCGAGCGCACTTTTGGTCCCTCAAGTGATCCATTAAGTGTTTCTGTGGCCATCTAGGGATATTGTGAGTTCAATGTATTTTACTTTTGGGATGAGTCCAAATTTCAAAAACAAATTTCTGGTCTAAGTATACACTAATTTATGCTACTTACTAGTATAACTTCAATCTGTCCTTGGATTTGTCTACATATGCCATTTGTTCCCAAAATGTTTTAAGGTTGCTTCTATCCAATCAGTAAGACTATTTCTCTCTATCTCTGTTTGTCTCTGAATATAACTCTGTAAATATGCCCATTTAGAAATGTTTTCAATTGGTGTTTTCTTGGGTTAAAATCAGTGCATTTGTTTTATTGTTGATATTGATCTTTGTTGATTTATTTATTGACAAAGTTGCTTTTATCTTTCTCTAGCAGTGAACAAAAGTATTTGTTAACACTGCCAATAGTGAAAGAAGAAAGAAGTAAAAGGGAAGAAGGAATCAAATTTTCAACTGGTTGGCAATGTTCAATAGTCATTCAGAAAATCAAAGCTGAAATGTTTCAATGCCTTCCATGCCTTCCATGCCTTCCATGCTTGTCAATACACAGCTTCCTCAAGCAATGGGTACTGTTTAGCATCTCAAAATGGAAAAGAAGAATGCATGTGTTACTGATAAGTTGATTGTAGAATGTTTTAATTGCCCTCATTTGACTGGTTGTAGACGAGAATCATGTGACTACATCAACAAATAGAGTATGTTATAGATTGGTTTACATTTTTTATTGCGAAGTTGATTATGGATTGTTTTAATCTCTATTTTGTTATAATTTACATTCAACAGTCATATGATGTGAGTTTTAATCATCTTTTTGCACCAAAGCCTCGTGCTAGACATTAATTTGTAATTTTTGGGTCATACTAATCTCTATAGTACTTGAGACTATGCTTGCACATATGATTGAATTAGGATAATTGCTATTTGAATTTTAGTTTGTCTTGGTGCTCAAGAGCTTACTTATTGATAATAAAGGCCACAAATTATAAGATCATGCAGCTTGAGGTTACGATTACTCATTGAAAACTGTCATTTATAAGTTGAATTTGTGGTTTTAATTCTCATAATTTCTACAGAAAAATAAGAGGATGCTGGACAAATCTATTACAAGCACAGACTGATTGTAGGGAGGGATAAAGAAAAGTGCCAAGCAAGGACAGATGGTATGTATTCTTTTGAATTGAATGCTTGATGTATTCCCAGGCCCCTTAAAATGGATGACTTTAATTATGATGTGAATGGAAATTTGGGCCATATGTAATTTAAGATATGTTTGTTGTACGGGAAAGAAATACACCTTCTCGTATAATCCTGTTGACCAAGTCTGCGCTCCTCCGTACGACGTCGTTCAACTACCTGAAAATACACACGTGAGCTAGCCGGCGGGTGTGTGCCGGAAACCTCTCCGATGCCTAAGTCAGAAGCTTGACAAATAGACAAAAGCTCTATGAATTCAGGGAGTAAAGTTGCATTACCTCTCCAAAGGTGATATTGGTGAGCTTATATAGGTTTCGCGTGGCACAATCCTGGTAGGACTCTTATTCCCCCAAGTAGAGTCCTTCTAGGATTACTCCTCCATGCGTAGAGTCCTCCTAGGATTCATACTCCTGGAAGATAATGCTTATCCTCCAACACCCTCCTTACTGCTTAAACCAAGTGAGATGGTTCTTCTATGGCCGAACTATCACACGACCGAAGTAACCATTAGTTCGGCACTAACTTTCCTTTCTCTTACCTCGGCTTTCCCATGCCAAGACCGAGCTAATCATTAAGAGAGTCGAGCCGAACTAAGTCCTCTCTAGGACTTAGCACACCTCGGTTTCCATATGCTATGACCGAACTAACAAATGACGACCGAACTACCAAACAGCACACTTCCCAGCCGAAGTAGAAACGAACCTTATGCGACCGGACTATCTACCACGGTCGCGACCGGTGCAACTCAGGGCTATTTCCTCAGACCGGAGTAAACTTATATGCACATTCTATTCGGCCCTCCGTACTGCGGCCCACCACGGCCCAATACCCAGCTCGGCCCAATTTTGCATATAAATTACCCTCTCAATTGCCCCTTAATTCCATCTGCACTGCATGATAGGGATTACCTGTCTATAAACCGAGCTAAAGTTTTGAGCTTATCCAGCCGAGCTGCAATCCCCTAGTTGCTCCGGCCGAGCTAAAACCCTTTTAGCTTCTCCAGCCGAGCTAAAAACCAGTTAGCTTCTCCAGCCGAGCTAAACTTAAGCCGAGCTATGCACGTCCGGTCAAACGTCTCCTCAGTCACAGACACTGAAGCGTTCCACATTCCAATGACACGTGGCAAGCCCCTATTGGCCGTTCACAGCTGTTGCGCCGCCCTCGTACTTCGCAACTTTTGAACAGTCCCGCCTTTTTGCTTTTTACACCAACTTCTCAAATTCGAAAATCACCCCATACACTGTTTATCTTCTCTCTCTCTTGTTTTTGCCTTTCTTCCTGCAACTCGAGCTCGTGCCCCCCATTGCCGTTGCTGTTCCTCCTCCTCATCCTCTGCTTCTCCACCAGGTAAACCTACGAACATGTTCTTTGTTTATCTGTTTTTGTTTGCTTTCGTTTAATCCATTGTAGTTTGTTTGGTGTTTTTGCAAAACACTTTCTACGCATAGCTTTGTTTCTGAAAAACTTAGCCATAGAACATATGAATGCACATAATAACCTGTATAACACTGATTTTGATCCAAAAGAACAAAGCAACCGAACTAGGATACTGTTTGCACTGTATGTAGAGATTTTAGGTAGACTGGAACCGAGCTAGAACTTGTACGCTTCACAATAATTTTAATAGGCTACCAACTGATCCACAATAGCCGAAACAAAACCCACCGAACTAGAAACCATAGTACCTGACCGAGCTAAAACATCAGGGGCCATGCCAGCATTCATAGTTCCTAAACCGAACTCAGAAAGCTGCCCCTTGACGTCCAGCCGGAATAAGAAAACCAAAAGTAGAACCGAGCTAACCCAACGCCTTGCCTAAACCGAGATAACACGCCCTTCTTTAAACCGAGGTAGATCCCTCAGTAATTCACCTAGCCGAAGTAAGGCTTCTGTGTTTCTGCTTTATTTTCGTAGCACGGTCCCTTGATCTGTGCTTAACCCTTTGTTTTTCACTCTGCAGACTTAGGTTGCCCAGGCACTCCCTCTGCGCACTCAACCGAGCTCCTGAGCACATCTTCTTAACCCGAGCTAATTTATTTATAACTTATACCACAAATGGGGAAGTACAGATTCCTAGTGGAAACCCCAGGCGGCTTAGCCGAATTTAGAAAGGATTACAACATACCAACCGATGTAAACCTCACCCTGGCCGAAACAGATGTAGACCCATGGGGCAATGAAGGCTTTGTCCCTTTTACCCTCCAATCCATAATAGAAACCGGACTCAGATTCCCAGTCCAACCCCTAATATGTGAATTTTTGAGACAAACCAGACTATGCCCCACCCAGCTGTCCACTAACACATACCGAATAATCATGGGTATAGCCGCACTAAACCAACAAACCGGTCTAAACCTAGGTTTGGCCGAGATACTTCACCAATACTCCATAGGATCAAAAAATGAAGGCTGGTGTTACTACTTGAGAATACGCCGTGGCCGAGAGAAAATAATAAAACATACGCCGGACAAGGATTTGAACGATGATGACTTCTTTTGGGTCTCTGGAAATTATGAGGACCACCAGGCCCAGATTCCTGGCTGGGCTATAAACTGGAACAAAGGAATTCCTGGTATACTTACTTCGGTTTTCCATATATTCTTGTCTTTTACTTCGGTTTCTATTCTTGCACCGGACTAACAGTTGTTTCCTTTTGCAGACAAAGCCCATCTCCTCTCCAACTACGGCTACCCCAACCTCGGTGTTCTGCGCGTCGCACTGCGAGTAAAGGAGAGAAGTTGGGCAAAGCTCCTAGACTTCCAACCGACCTACCGTTACTCCGGTCGCCGCAAAGCAAGGGTAACCGACTTCCTGCTTGAAGACGCGCCAGAACCGGACCCAAACTTGCCTCAGATCAACCTTGTTCCACTCACCGCTGAGCAAGAAATGGCTAAGAAGAACAGATTGAAGGCCCTCCTAACCGAGACAACTCCAGCCGAGGTTCAGGGAATCGGCCGTGCCACCGAGACCGTGGTGGCACTCCCATCTCAACGGCCATCTTCATCACGACCAAGCAAACGTGCCCGGACTAACCAAACCGAGCCACGTCTTGCTGATGAAGACGAGACCGTCCTGCCAGCAAGTCCTCCCCCAAGCCCTCAACCGAGCCTCCAACCGGAACCCACCGACCGAACTGCCTCTCCCAAGTGGACTCCTGTACTCACCTTCAATGACCGAGACATCACCACGTCTGATTCGGTGGTCTCAGAGAAGGACCATCAGATGGCTTTCAATTTGGCCAAGAGTGTGTGTCTCCCCAAAGACATGGAGCACCACTACAAACAGCTCAACACCGAGCTAAAGTCAATCCGGTCCTCTACCAAGTCCATGATCCTAGTAAGTCAGTATTCCTCTCTATGTAAGGTTTTTTTTTTTCAACTCGGAGTCCGGCTGACGTTATTTCTCTTTTGCAGGCCATCCAAAAAAACCAAGTTACTCACAGGAGGGTCATGGAGCTCAGGAGGAGTACCAGAGAGGCCATGGCTGAGGCCGAACTGAAAACAGCCGAGCTGGAGGAGGCGAAGAAGCAACTGGCCGAGCTCAGGGCAGAGAACGGTCGTCTGACCGAGGTTGCTAACTCGGTGAGGCCGAGAAGAAAAAAGTTGCCATTGAGGCAAAAGATAGATACTTGCGTAGCTTGGCTGGAATTGAAAAGAAGAAGGACGCCGAGATAAAGCACTTAAAGGGGAGGTGAAGGAGGCCGAGAAGCGGGGCTTCAAGGAGGCCGAAGACGCCTACATTCTTCAATGCAATGCGGCAAAAGACCTGTTTTTTAAATGTGGCTGGAGGGCTGCGGTGGAGAAGCTCGGTTGTACGCCTGACACTGAGGTCTACAACGCTCCACCGTACTCCATTCCAGCCTCACTCTTACAATACGCGGCCGATCTACAAAAAGCCTTCCTGGAGGGGTCCGGTGATGATGATGATGATGAAGATGAGGAGCAAACTCACACTCCGGTTGTCAACGAGCAGCAAAGCGATAAGGCAGTTCGGTCTGAGCCATTTATTGAGGATCCAACTCCTGAGCTTCAGCCGACTGACCCTGAAGTTCAGGCTGACACCGAAGTTCCACTTCAAACCGTGCTCCCTTCTGATACCGGACTTCAGGCGACTGCTGATGCGGAATTCGATGCCGAACTAGACGCACTTCTTCAATGATTGTTTTCTTTCTTACTTTTCTTTATTTTGAACTCTGTAACCGGGCTACGGCCCCACAATTGTACTTCCTTTTTCTTTAATGAAAAAATCATCAACTCTTATTTCGGTTCTGTACTTGTAATGCATTTTTCCATGAACTTATTTGTACAACTTTCATCTCGGCTAACTATCTAACTCACTAGCCAACCACTCTTCAGCCGATATAGCTTACTTCGGCTGAAGAGTCAAAGTGTTGGTTTAATCCAGCCAACCACTCTTCAGCCGATATACTTACTTCGGCTGAAGAGTACAGGGTGTTGGTTTAATCCAGCCAACCACTCTTCAGCCGATATAGCTTACTTCGGCTGAAGAGTACAAAGTGTTGGTTTAATCCAGCCAACCACTCTTCAGCCATAAACTTACTTCGGCTGAAGAGTACAAAGTGTTGGTTTAATCCAGCCAACCACTCTTCAGCCGATATAGCTTACTTCGGCTGAAGAGTACAAAGTGTTGGTTTAATCCAGCCAACCACTCTTCAGCCGATAAACTTACTTCGGCTGAAGAGTAAGTGTTGGTTTAATCCAGCCAACCACTCTTCAGCCATAAACTTACTTCGGCTGAAGAGTACAGGGTGTTGGTTTAATCCAGCCAACATCTAAGTTGGTTTTTCCAGCCAACTTAGAATATCATGTTTGGTTATTCCAGCCAAACGTCCTGCAGTCTGGATCCTAATCCTGGACTCAGGATGGGTGTTGGTTTAATCCAGCCAACCTCTAAGTTGGTTTTTCCAGCCAACTTAGAAAAAATGTTTGGTTTTTCCGACCAAAACGTCCTGCAGCCTGGATCCTTATCCTGGGCTTAGGAGGGGTCATAGTTGGTTATTCCGGCCAACTATGTTTACAATACAAACTTTCTAAAGCTACTTTCTACTGAAAACCATAATGCTGAAAAGAATCGACTTTGTTTTATTGAGAAAGTAAAAAATTACATACTTAAAAGAAAAAAGCTAGAAATAAAACAACTTGAGATTTGCCGTATTCCATGGCCTGGGAATTCTTTTGCCGTCCTCATCTTCCAAGTGGTATGCCCCTTTGCCTGCTAATCCGACCACTTTGTAAGGTCCTTCCCAATTAGGTCCTAACTTGCCATCTCCTGGAACTAAGGTGTTTCCCATTACCTTGCGCAGTACCCAATCTCCGATCTTGAATTGTCTTGGATGCACTGTTTTGTTATACTTTCTAGACAACTCTTGTTGGTAGGAGGCGATGTGAACCAATGCCTTTCTCTTCTTTCTTCTGCAAGTCAAGTTCTAATGTATGGCTTCGCCATTTAAGTCTGGATCAAAGTTTTCGCTTCGAATTGTGGGGAGGCCAACTTCTAATGGGATGACTGCCTCCATGCCGTAAGCTAAGGAGAATGGTGTTTCTCCTGTTGATCGTCGCGGCGTGGTGCGGTAAGCCCATAAAACATGAGGGAGCTCTTCTGCCCACTTGCCTTTTGCTCTTTCTAACCTTTTCTTCAATCCGTCCAAGACGACTTTGTTTGAGGCCTCTGCTTGACCATTTGCTTGGGGATATGCCGGTGTAGAATTATAGAACTCTATCTTGTACTCTTCACAAAAGCCTCTGAAAATCCTACCGTCGAATTGAGTGCCGTTGTCTGAGATCAGTGCCTTTGGTATGCCAAATCGAGTGATGATATTCTGCCAGACAAACTTCTTCACATCTTTTTCCTTGATTGACGCCAAGGCTTCTGCTTCCACCCACTTTGAGAAGTAGTCAGTTGCGGCAAGAAAGAACTTCCTGTTGCCTGGAGCTATTGGAAGTGGGCCTACTATGTCCAACCCCCACATTGCGAAAGGCCATGGACTGGTTAGAGGTAGAAGTTCTCTGGCAGGTTGGTGTATTTGGTGTGCGAATTTTTGACACTTTTCGCACTTTTTAACATACTTCTCCGAATCTGCTTGCATGTATGGCCACCAATATCCTTGTGAAATTGCTCTGTATGCCAGCGATCTTCCTCCTTGATGGCTGCCGCAAACCCCTCATGTATTTCGAATAGGAATGCTTCCACTTTGCTGGGGTGAACACACTTCAAGTAAGGTCCTGAGAATGACTTTTTGTATAATGCCAAGGATGGAGAGAGCCAAAATCGCTGCGACTTTGCTCTGATTCTGTTGGCTTCTTTCTTCTCTTCTGGTAGGGTGCCGTCTTTCAGGAAACAGTATGATGGGATCCATCCAAGAAGGGCCTAATTCTGCGCAACATACCTCTTCTGCTTCTGGGTCTTCAATGCTTGGTCTAGGCAGATAGTCGATTAGTAATGGGTGAGGAATGGAGGTGTCTGCCATTGAGGCGAAGCCTGCTAGTTCGTCTGCTCTGCTATTTTCCTCTCTGCCGATCTGTTCTATCCTTACCACTTCAAACTTTCTTGATTTCTGTTCTGACCAATTCTTGGTACTTGGCCATTCTATCATCCTTTGCCTCGTAGTCGCCAGATATTTGGTTTACCACCAACTGTGAGTCGCTGTAAACCATTAGTTCGGTGGCCTTCATGTAGAAGGCTGACTTGAGGCCTGCCAGAAGCGCTTCATACTCCGCTTCGTTGTTTGATGCTGGGAAGCCAAGGTTGATTGCTTGCTCCACCACTAGGCCATCTGGAGAGATGAGGACTATGCCAAGTCCTGCTCCATGTCGGTTGGATGCTCCATCCACGAAGAGCTTCCACATCTCTCCGACAAACAACTTCCAGCAGGTGGAGGGATCAGATGATGTTTGGGGTCTCCATGATGCTGGTGTTTTCTTCATGATCCATATTTGCAGTCTGCCCCTTGTCCTTCTGTTGGGCACCAAGTCTTCATGATGTTGTGTTGGCGAGTTTTGACTTGGTGTAGCAAGGTCTGTTTGCTCTCGCCTTCTCTACTCTGGTCTGCCTTGGGCTCTGGCTGAGTAACCTGCACTAGGGGTTGCGCTATTCCGGCGTAAATCTCCATCCCTAGTTCGGTTGTGTCAGTCAGGTCGATTGGGCAGACTTGATGGCTTCCAGGAGTGAACTCTGCGACGAAGTCTGCTAAAGATTGGGCCTTTACTGCGGTTCTGGGTTGGAACTTGATGTCATATTGTCCCAATTCTACTGCCCACTTCAGAATTCGCCCAGAAAAGTTCGCCCTCTCAAATAAAGCTTTTAGTGGAAAAGCTGTGAGAACAACTATGGTGTGGGCGTGAAAGTAGTGTGACAACTTCCTGGAGGCCATCATTAAGGCCAATGCCAGTTTCTCCAGTGGCAAATACCTGTTTCGGCCTAACAATGTCTTGCTGACGTAGAAGATTGGAAGATGTTGGATGCCTTCTGCACGAACCAATACTGCACTTACCGCGTGCTGAGAGACTGCTAAGTAGAGGAAGAGTTCTTCTCCAGGTATTGGGGTGACAAGTAGTGGTGGAGAAGACATGTATTCCTTCAAACTCTCCAGAGCTCGGTCGCATTCTTCGTCCCACTCAAACTTAGCTTTTAGTGACTGAAAGAATGGACGCAATCTGTCTGAAGACCGGCTGATGAATCGGTTAAGTGCTGCTGCCATGCCGGTGAGATGCTGCACTTCTTTTACTGAGTTAGGCCTCTCTAACTCCTGAATTGCTCTGATTTGGGAGGGGTCTGCCTCAATACCCCTGTTGGTCACCAAGAAACCTAGAAACTTGCCAGACCCCACACCGAATGCGCACTTAGAAGCGTTAAGGCGCAGCTTGTGTTTCTTCAGGATCTGGAACATCTCATCTAGGTCCTTTAGGTGGTCATCCGCATCCTTGCTTTTGACCACCATGTCGTCGATGTACGCCTCCATTGTTCTGCCTAACAATGGCTCGAACATCTTTGTGACCATTCTCTGAAATGTCGCCCCTGCGTTCTTTAGGCCAAAGGGCATGACCTTGTAGCAGTATAGTCCTCTTGGCGTGGTGAAGGACGTGACCTCCTGGTCTGGTTTGTGCATGGCAATTTGGTGGTAGCCTCTGTATGCGTCCAGAAAGCTAAGTCTGTTATGCCCTGCCGTCAAGTCTACCAGTTGATCTATCCTTGGTAGGGGGAAGCTATCTTTGGGCACGCCTTGTTGACCGTTTTGTAGTCGACGCATACACGCCACTTGCCATTCTTCTTTGGCACTACTACTGTGTTGGAGATCCATTTGGGGTAATGTACCTCTCTGATTGCTCCTGCCTCCAGCAGGTTACCCACTTCTTCTGCCACTATCTCAGCGTGATGGAGTGCCGATCTGCGTGTGCGTTGAATGACCGGTCTGGCAGATGGGTGGACATTGAGTTGGTGGCAGATAGGTTTGGATCAATGCCTGGCATGTCGTAAGGCGTCCAGGCAAACACTTCGATGTTGGAGGTCAGGAATTCCATAACCTCCAACCTCTCAGCGCTGGATAACGTCGAACCAAGCAAAAAGAACTTATCCGGGTTCTTTTCATCGATTCTTACCTCCACCAAATCTTCTATCGCTTTCTGATCAGCTGCTTTGCCAACCTCTGCGAACAGTTCATTACTCTCAGGTTCTTCAATCGAGTGAACATACCCCTTGGCCGCACGGCTTCCGTTTGTTGTGACGAAGCATTGTTTGGACATGATCTGGTCCCCATATACTTCTTCAATTATGCCGGTATCGTTGGGAAATCGCATCACTTGGTGGTAGGAGGATGCCACTGAGCGCATGGCATGCAGCCATGTTCTGCCCAAGATAACGTTGTAGGTGGAGGGGACCTTTATCACCCAGAACTCCACTTGTTTCGTTACACTCCCTGCTCTGACTGGGAGGATAATTTTGCCGACGGGCCACTCTGGCATGGAGTTGAATCCGATAAGGGGAGATACGGCAGGCGCCAAGTCTTTATCTTGAAGCTTTAGTTGCTTGAAGGTTTCATAATACATGATTTCGCACGAACTACCTTGGTCAATCAGAATCCGCTTGACATCAAAATCCTTGATTCGGAGAGTGACGACCAAGGCATCGTTGTGAGGGCAATAAATCCTTGCCAAGTCTTTATCTGAAAAGGACATGACATTTGTGGCCTCCATCTTCCCCTTTTTGGCGACTGGTTGGGCACTTAGCACCTCTCTGAAGTGCTCAGCCTTTTTGATTGAACCTCTGAGCTCGCATACACGCTCAGGTTCAAAGACTCCATGTATTACGTTGATGACGCCTTGAGGTGGGGCGTCGTTTGGCATTCCATTGGGCATATTGTGGTCCTGGGGGGCTGGCTGTGCCCCTCCTTCTATGTATTTGTCCAGGTGACCCGCCGCCACCAACTCTTCCAGATGCTGCCTCAATGGTGTGCAGTTCTCAGTGCGGTGCCCCTTTTCTTTGTGGAAGGTGCACCTCGATCTGTCATCGTAGTCCTTCTGAGCTTCGCCTAACTTAGCTGGCCACTTGACGAAAGGCTCGTCTCGAATTTCGCTAAGTATACGGTAGATCGGTTTCTTGAAGACTGTGGTGATGGCAGTGCGGACTCTCAACCATCTTTTGTCTTGGTCTTCTCCGTTGTCTCTCTTGCCACGTCCGTTTCTGTTCGGACGGTCTACCGCGTTGACCTTTGCTGAGGCCTTCTTTTCTGGTACTGTGGTCGCGCCAGTTTTTGCTTTGGCACGAGCGCCATCCTCTTCACCCTGATGTGCTGATGCACTCTCTCCATCAGGGCCTCCATGGTGAGGGGTGGCGTCATGGTGATAGAGTCCCTCAGTCTGTTCCCGACTGGGAGGCCTCTTTTATATTGCGCAATGGCGAGATTGGTTGGGCAGTCCCCAATCTGGTTGAATGTCTCCCAGTAGCGACTGTTGTATGACCTCAGGGTCTCCTTATCGCCCATGTCGATGGAGAGTAACTGGTCGATCTCCACTGGGGTTTTGTGTTTGTTCTGAATCGCGTTACAAACGCCTCCGCCAGTTGCGCCCAGGAGGCTATGCTGCCCTCTGGAAGCTTCTCAAACCAAGTCAAGCCTAGGTCACCAAGGCTTGAAGGGAATAGGATGCACATCAAGGCCTCATTCCGCCGGTATACAGCCATGACCTGGCGAAAGTGGCTCAAGTGTGAGTAGGGTCCGTCTTCCCCTCATATGTTGTGAATTTGGGCTGTAGGAAGCCTGACGGTAGGGGCGCGTTCTCTATTGCTGGGACGAATGGTGAGGTTTGCAGCCTCGCCAATGCCTTGTCCGCTGGTTCGTAGGCCGGGCGCGGTATTGGCATTCCAACCTCGACGCTTCCATGCGTCCGAGGAGCCAACCGTTGTAAGGCAGAGACTCTGTGTGGATCGCGCGCTCTAGCGTCCTCCTTCCACCGCGCTTTCTCTTCTAGCACGGTCCGTAGGTCGGACGATCTGGGCAACTCTGTCTGCCTAGACCTTGTCTGGTGTGAGTGTGAGGGCCAGTATGTGCTTCCCCGGTGTGTGACCTTTCAGACCTCGTCCTCTCAGACCTGGAGTGATGAGTTCTGGAAGATCTAGATTGCGCGTCGCCTGTCCTGAGGCTCTTGTTCTCCCCTTGTGAGGGTGTAGTATTCCTACTACGACTTTCCGAGTGGCGAGGGGGCGTCTTGTTCGTGCGCCCCTCTCCTGTCGCCACTTCTTTTCCTTTCACCTGACGTTTCAGAGATTCCATGTCTGCCGCCATCCGACGGATCAACTCGTCTTGTTCTCTGACGCGATCCTCCAAAGTTTGAGGATCAATTCTGCGTCTTTGTCTTTCTGGGCTTTGCGAACGAGAGGGATGAGGGCTGTTATTCCGCCTTCGTCCCCTTGCATCCCTCCTGGAATTTTGTCTGTGTGGCTCCAGGTTCGCCATGGGAGTGACCACAGGTAGGCCTTCGCGCCTTGCACCCCCTTCTGGAGTTAGTCCGTCGACGGCGGACTGAGGTAATTCTTCGTTGTTCGCCATTGATTTTTAGGGAGAAAAAGCTTGATCAAGAGGTTGTTCTTGTCTGAGTTCCCACAGACGGCGCCAATTGTACGGGAAAGAAATACACCTTCTCG
This sequence comes from Camellia japonica, assembly GCA_030407325.1. Taxonomy (NCBI): domain Eukaryota; kingdom Viridiplantae; phylum Streptophyta; class Magnoliopsida; order Ericales; family Theaceae; genus Camellia; species Camellia japonica. The sequence continues at coordinate 88,838,768 of JAPPVO010000014.1, read as the reverse complement.
TATAATCCTGTTGACCAAGTCTGCGCTCCTCCGTACGACGTCGTTCAACTACCTGAAAATACACACGTGAGCTAGCCGGCGGGTGTGTGCCGGAAACCTCTCCGATGCCTAAGTCAGTAAGCTTGACAAATAGACAAAAGCTCTATGAATTCAGGGAGTAAAGTTGCATTACCTCTCCAAAGGTGATATTGGTGAGCTTATATAGGTTTCGCGTGGCACAATCCTGGTAGGACTCTTATTCCCCCAAGTAGAGTCCTTCTAGGATTACTCCTCCATGCGTAGAGTCCTCCTAGGATTCATACTCCTGGAAGATAATGCTTATCCTCCAACACCCTCCTCACTGCTTAAACCAAGTGAGATGGTTCTTCTATGGCCGAACTATCACACGACCGAAGTAACCATTAGTTCGGCACTAACTTTCCTTTCTCTTACCTCGGCTTTCCCATGCCAAGACCGAGCTAATCATTAAGAGAGTCGAGCCGAACTAAGTCCTCTCTAGGACTTAGCACACCTCGGTTTCCATATGCTATGACCGAACTAACAAATGACGATCGAACTACCAAACAGCACACTTCCCAACCGAAGTAGAAACGAACCCTATGCGACCGGACTATCTACCACGGTCGCGACCGGTGCAACTCAGGGCTATTTCCTCAGACCGGAGTAAACTTATATGCACATTCTATTCGGCCCTCCGTACTGCGGCCCACCACGGCCCAATACCCAGCTCGGCCCAATTTTGCATATAAATTACCCTCTCATTTGTGCAAGAGTTTCAATTTAAGGCTGTAAATTTAGCATTTATTATTATTATTATTATTATTATTATATATTATATTATTATTATTATTATTATTATTATTATTATTATTATTTTGAAAGCTATGCATCAATATTTTTCTTTATCTTAGATTTTTCATTTGCTTTAAGATTATTGTTTCTTAGATTTTTTTCTTGGCTTTCTTTTTCCTTCTAGGTTATTTGCATTATTCTAGTATCTACTAAAGATTTTATTTATTTATTTTTGATAAATGTCCAGTATCTACTGAAGATGTGTTCAATCTAAGATCATTCACAACATTCGAGCTTGATTGTATTAGGACAATAAGAATGAAGTTGTCCTCTCAACATTCTCTATAAACAAGAAACCCAAGAATTTAACTTTGATGTTGGTTTTAATTGATTCATCTCTGTCTCAAATCTATGCTACAAAGTTTTCTTTATGTTTTTATTAACAGAGAATGAATAGGAATATTGTATATATCGAATTAATCAAGAAGGATCAACAGAGTACAATTATATAGGCTAATATAATAAAACCTTAAACACCTAAAGGACTAAACTATCCTTAATGAACAATATAAACTACAAATTCACACACCCCTTCAAATTGAGGATGTGAGCGCAGAAAGTATCGAAAGTTTGCTAAGAAGAAAACAAAAATGAGCAACAGTGTGAGTCTTCGTAAAAAAATCGGCCAACTAAAGAGAGGAGGAAACAAAAGGGAGAGTAATAGTGCCAGCCTAGAGATGTTGTCTGACAAAGTGACAATCTGTTTCAACATGCTTGGTCCGCTCAAGGAAGACTGAATTATGGGCAATTTGGACAGTGCTCTAATTATCACAATACAACGGAGTCGGACCAGAAAGAGAGATACCCATATCAGAAAGAAGCCATCGAAGTCAAACGATCTCAGAACTAGCATGAGCCATGGCATGATACTCAGTCTCAGCGGTGGAACGAGCAACAATAGACTATTTCTTACTTTTCCAGGATATGAGAGAATTGCCGAGGAAAATACAAAGACCAGAAGTGGATTTGCGATAAGAGATGTCACCTGCCCAATCAGCGTCAGCATAGGCACGAAGAGTTAAGTCCGAAGAGGTAGATAACAGCAAACATTGCAACCAAGTGCTATGAAGGTAGCGCAAAGTACGGAGTAAGGTAGCCCAATGTGTGGAATGAGGAGCAGAAACAAACTGACCGAGAATGTGCACAGCATAGGAAATATCCAGACGAGTAATGGTGAGATAAACAAAGCACCCAACCAACTCGCGATATACAGTGGGATCCTCAAGAGGAATGCTATCAGAAGCCTAAAACTTAGCATGTAACTCAAGAGAAATGTCGACAATTCTGTCATTAGTGAGATTGACACGAGAAAGAATATCACGGGCATATTTAGTCTAAGAGAGAAGATACCTAGTAGGAGAAGTAACAACCTCAATACCAAAAAAATACTGAAGAGATCCTAAATCCTTCATCTCGAATGCCTGAAACAACTGATGCTTAACCTCCTCAATAGTACTATAATCAGAGCCAGTGATGATCATATCATTCACATATAAGAGAAGGAGAACAAGGCTAACAGAAGTGCGCTGAACAAAGGGAGCATAATCATGATGACTAGGGCGAATACCAAGCTGAAGTGTAACAGAGTGAAAGCGCTTATACCAAGCACGAGGAGACTGCTTGAGACCATATAGAGCACGGCAAAGACGACAAACAACACCAAGAGGGTGAGAGAGACTCGGTGGAGGGCGCATATACACTTCTTCAGCAAGATGCCCATCTAAAAAAGCATTTTTGACATCTAGTTGAAACAAAGGCCATTGATGGGCAATAGCAACAGAGATAAGAGTGCGAATAGTAGTCATCTTGGCAACGGGGGCAAAAGTCTCATCGTAATCAATCCCATACTCCTAAGAAAAGCCTTGGGTAACCAAACGAACTTTGTACCTTTCCAAAGAACCATCAGAAAGGGTTTTGACCTTATAGACCCATTTACAACCTACAATATTCTTGTTAGCAGGTAATGGAACCAAATCCCAAGTCTGAGTGTTAGCCAAAGCAGTTAACTCGTCATTCATGGTAGCAATCTAATTGGGATCATGACAAGCTTCCTTGTAGGACCTGGGCTCAAAATAAAGTATGAAGTTAAGAAAGAAAAGACTGATAGGAAAGGGAAAAACGTGCATTACCAAAACCATACTAGTTCGGTGGACGACAGTCTCGCGTTGGAAAGCGATGTGCAGGAGGAACGGGATCCAAAGAAACAGCTGGAAGGATAGTAGTGATAACTGAGAAGAGAAATTCTGTTTATTGAAATTGATTAAAACCAAAGCTAAGTATAAAATATATAATCTCATAGAATAAACCCTAATAACCTAGAAGACTAAATTACCCTTAATTGAGAATATAAAATACAAATACAAATACAATACAATTCACACCCCCCCTCAAACTGAGGATGCGAGCGCAGAAAGCATCGAAAGTTTGCCAAGAAGAAAACGAAAACAAGCAACAGTGTGAGTCTTCGTAAAGAAATCAGCCAACTGAAGAGAGGAGGGAACAAAAGGAAGAGTAATAGTGCCAGCCTGAAGATGCTGTGTGACAAAATGACAATCTATTTCAACATGCTTAGTCCGCTCATGGAAGACTGAATTATGGGCAATCTGGACAGCACTCTGATTATCACAATACAATGGAGTTGGATCAGAAAGAGAGACACCCATATCAGAAAGAAGCCACCAAAGCCAAACGATCTTGGAAGTAGCATGAGCCATGGCATGATATTCAGCCTCAGTGGTGGAACGAGCAACAACAGATTGTTTCTTACTCTTCCAAGATATAAGAGAATCTCCGAGAAAAACACAAAGACCAGAAGTGGATTTGCGATCAGAGACGTCACCTGCCTAATCAGCATTAGCATAGGCACGAAGAGTCAAGTCCGAAGAGGCAGATAACAGCAGACATTGCAACAAAGTGCCACAAAGGTAGCGCAAAGTACGAAGTAAGGCAGCCCAGTGTGTGGAACGAGGAGCAGAAACAAACTGACTGAGAATGTGCACAGCATATGAGATATCCGGACGAGTAACAGTGAGATAAACAAGACACCTAACCAACTCGCGATACAAAGTGGGATCCTCAAGAGGAACGCCATCAGAAGTAGAAAACTTAGCATGCAATTCAATAGGAGTGTCGACAATTTTGTCATCAGCGAGATTGACACGAGAAAGAATATCATGGACATATTTAGTCTGAGAGAGAAGATACCCAGTAGGAGAAGTAGCAACCTCAATACCAAGAAAATATCGAAGAGACCCCAAATCTTTCATCTCGAACTCCTGAAACAACTGATGCTTAACCTCCTCAATAGTACTAGAATCAGACCTAGTGATGATCATATCATCCACATACAAGAGAAGAAGAACAAGGCCAACAGAAGTACGCCAAACAAATAAAGCACAATCATGATGACTAGGGCGAAATCCAAGCTGAAGTGCAACAGAGTGAAATCGCTCATACCAAGCACGAGGAGACTGCTTGAGACCATATAAAGCACGGCGAAGACGACAAACAACACCAGAAGGGTGGGAAAGACCCGGTGGAGGACGCATATACACTTCTTCAGCAAGATGCCCATTCAAAAAGGCGTTTTTGACATCAAGTTGAAACAAAGGCCATTGATGGGCAGTGGCAACAGAAATAAGAGTGCGAACAGTAGTCATCTTAGCAACGGCGGCAAAAGTCTCATCGTAATCAATCCCATACTCCTGAGAAAAACCCTGGGCAACCAAACGAGCTTTGTACCGTTCCAAAGAACCATCAGAAAGAGTTTTGACCTTATACACCCATTTACAGCCTACAACATTCTTACCAGTAGGAAATGGAACCAAATCCCAAGTCTGAGTGTTAGCCAAAGCAGTTAACTCGTCATTCATGGCAGCAATCCAATTAGGATCATGACAAGCTTCCTTGTAAGACCTGGGCTCAAAATAAGTATGAAGACAAGAAAGAAAAGACTGATAGGAAAGGGAAAAACATGTATTACCAAAACCATACCAGTTCGGAGGATGACGGTCTCGCTTTGGAAAGCGATGTGCAGGAGGAGCGGGATCCAAAGAAACAGTTTGAGGGACAGTAGAGCTAGAGACAGGCGAGCTCGGAAGTGTTTTGCGGCGTTGATAAACAATAAGAGGAGCAGGGGAAGCAGGAGCTGGAGAGGGAGTTGGCGAGATATCAAAAGTGCTAGTAAGAGGCAAGGTAGAGACCTCAAGATTAGAAACAAACTCATCGGGAGAAACATCTTGAGGAAATGGGTCAACATGAACCAATTCATCCTTGGTAAGAGGAACAAGGGTGGAAGGTATAGTGTAGTAGGGTAGTTTTTCTAAAAAGGTGACATGCCTAGACACATATAGCTTTTTGGTGGCAGGATCATAGCATCGATAACCTTTCTGATTAATGCCATACCCTAAAAAGACACATAGGACACAACGAGAACTAAGCTTAGAGTGCGCCCGTTTAGGAAGGAGTACAAAGCATGCAGAACCGAAAATACGCAAAAGAGAATAATTGGGAGTAACACCAAAAAGACGCTCATACGGGGATGAGCCAGAAAGAAGAGGAGTAGGCATTCGATTGAGAAGATATGCAGCAGTGAACACAGCTTTTTCCCAAAAGACAGAAGGGACAAAAGACGATAGCAACAAAGAACAAGCTGTATCAAGGAGATGGCGATGTTTGCGCTCAGCTCGACCATTTTGGGCAGGAGTGTCAGAACATGAAGACTGATGAATAGTGCCATGAGTAGCTAAAAACTCCTCAAACTCGAACAAGTAATACTCACCCCCCAAATCAGAACGGAGAACTTTAATGGTGGTAGAAAACTGAGTGCGAATCATGGAGTGAAAATTAGAATATATTTTGTAAAAATCAGATTTTCGAGTCATCAAATACACCCAGGTAAACCGACTGTAATCATCCACAAAAGACACATAATATTGCGAACCACCCTTGGTAACTATAGGGGAAGGACCCCAAACATCAGTATGAACCAATTGAAAAGGAGAAAAAGAAATAGAACTACTTTTATTAAAAGGAAGAGCAGACATTTTAGCCATTTTACAACCACGACACTCAGAAATATCATCAATGGGAAAATTGCCTAAATGTCCAGACCGAGCTAACATCCTCAAATGGTCACTCGACAGAGGACCCAACCTAGAATGCCAAATATAAAATAAAGAAGACTTATTGTTTAAACAAAAAGAAGACAATGCAGTAGAAGACACTTTTAGAGGAACATGCAAGCTGTCCAAGATATATAGTTCTCCAACTCTACGCCCGATCCCAATCTGCCTCTTGGATACCCGATCCTGCACAACACAATGAGAAGAAGAGAAAACAACATCAAAACCGGAATCAGATAATTGACTAATAGAAATAAGACTGAGTGAGAGGTGAGGCACATAAAACACAGGAGAAAGAGACAAATGAGAAGAGGAAATAGAACCAATAGAGTGAACAGGCATAGAAGAACCATTAGCGGTAGCAATAGTAATAGAAGAAGAATGGGAGACACAATTACTAAGGAAAGATGCAATAGGGGTCATATGATGTGAACAACCAGAATAAAAAATCCACGAAGTGTGGATATTACCTGAAGAGGATGAACCAGACAAACCTAACTGAGTGGTAGTCATAGCGGAGGCTTGGGACGAAAAATTTGGATTGGCCACCATGAAAGACTTGAACTGCTCAAACATAGACTGTATATTGGAAGACAGATCATTCTCAGAAACTGGTGCAGAGAAGGCGGCAGATGAGCGAGATCCTGAAGATGTCGGCTTAGAAGATGGTGGACCAAACGGACGACCCTTGGGTTGCAAAAGTTTAGGACAAGCATGTTTCCAATGACCTTTCTGATGACAGAAGCTGCACTCATCCATGGAAACCCGAGGCTTGGGCTTACCAGTAACTTGAAATAAATGAGATGGTGGGGTAGGCAAGAGTGGAGGAGTGGCAAAAACTGATTGGGAGACAGGAGCACCATGAGCCACCTTGAACCGAGTTTCTTCCGCAATAAACTCACGAATAGCACCATCAACAAAAGGCAAGGGGGACCGATGAAGAATAGCTCCCCGAAGTGGCTCAAATTGATCACGAAGGGCTATAAGAAACTGAACAAGACGTTGCTTCTCCCGATACTTGATATAACTATCAAGTAACTGCAAATCTGATGGTTCCATTAAAGCAAGCTGATCCCATTAAGTTGTCATCTCATTGTCGAATTCCTGAATGGACTTATCTTTCTGACTAGCACTGCGAATAGACATCTCAAGTTCATACTATTTTGTAAAGTTAGACTCAAGGTACATAGTTTTCAAATAGTCCCAAACTTGTTTAGAAGTAGAATACTTGGAAAAATTCATACCAATGGTAGTTTGAACTGAATTATGAAACCAAGTAAGAATTTGTGCATTTTCCTTATCCCATTTAGCAACATCAGCCTCAGTTTCTTGGGATTCCTTAGGTCTAATTGTTACTCCAATAACATAGTTCCACATACCTTTACCCATTATAAAATTTTTCATTACATGAGACCAATAAGAATAATTGTTACCATCTAGCTTAGTAGTGATAGCTTGCAATTTATCATCAGCCATATTGCTATACCCAAACTACGCAGTGAATTCAAAACAGGGTGAAAGGCAACAGAGAAGAGAGAGAGATATGAACGACCTGTTTGGTCCTCATCGTTGTCTTCCACCTCAACTGAACCAGACAAAGATAGAGATAGGTCGAAAAAGAGAGAAGATCAGTGAGATACCCAACCTAGGTTTCCGAATGAACGAGAGACCAATGACGAAGGACCAGAGACCAGCGATGAAGACTTCCTAAGGCTTCGATTGAACCAGAACCAGAACCAGAACCAGAACCAGCAAGTGTGAGACGAACTGCTTCAATGTACGAAGAAGAGAATCCGATCGAAGCCTTGCAACGACCTTACGAAGAGAGAGAAAGAGCTGCGATGGCCTTACGATGAAAGAGAGACAGCTGCAATGGTCAATGATGACCCGCGACAGGTATGCTAATGTTTGTAACCTTGCTCTGATACCATGATAACTGAGAAGAGAAATTCTGTTTATTGAAATTGATTAAAACCAAAGCTAAGTACAAAATATATAATCTCATAGAATAAACCCTAATAACCTAGAAGACTAAATTACCCTTAATTGAGAATATAAAATACAAATACAAATACAATACAATTCACAAGTAGAGCTAGAGACAGGTGAGCTCGGAAGTGCTTTGCGGCGTTGATAAACGAGAAGAGGAGCAGGGGAAGCGGGAGCGGGAGCTGGAGCGAGAGCGGGAGCGGGAGCTGGAGCGAGAGCGAGAGCGGGAGAGGAAGTGGTTGGCGAGACAACAGAAATGCAAGTAAGAGGCACAGTAGAGACCTCAAGATCAAAAACAAACTCATCGGGAGAAACATCAAGAGGAAATGGGTCAACGTGAACCAATTCATCCTTAGTAATAGGAACAGGGGTGGAAGGAAAAGTGTAGTAGGGTAGTTTTTCTAAAAAGGTGACATGCCTAGACACATATAGCTTTTGGGTGGTAGGATCATAGCATCGATACCCTTTCTGATTAATGCCATACCCTAAAAAGACACATAGGACACAACGAGAACTAAACTCAGAGCGCTCTTGTTTAGGAAGGAGCACAAAGCATGCAGAACCGAAAATATGAAGAAGAGAATAATTGGGAGTAACGCCAAAAAGACGCTCATACGGAGATGAGCCTGAGAGAAGAGTAGTAGGCATCCGATTGAGAAGATATGCATCAATGAGCATAGCTTCTCCCCAGAGAACAGAAGGGACAAAAGATGAGAGCAACAAAGAGCGAGCGGTATTAAGGAGATAGCGATGTTTGCGCTCAGCTTGACCATTTTGGGCATAAGTATCAGAACACGAAGACTGATGAATAATACCATGAGCAGCTAAAAACTCCTCAAACTCAGACAAGTAATACGCACTCCCCAACTCAGAATGGAGAACTTTAATGGTGGTGGAAAATTGAGTGCGAATCATGGAGTAAAAATTAGAATTTATTTTGTAAAAATCAGATTTTCAGATCATTAAATAAACCTAGGTAAACCTACTATAATCATGCACAAAAGACACATAATCTTGCGAACCACCCTTGGTAACTATAAGGGAAGGACCTCAAACATCAGTATGAACCAAATGAAAAGAAGAAGAAGAAATAGAACTACTTTTATTAAAAAGAAGAACAGATATTTTAGCTAGTTTACAATCTCGACACTCAGAAATATCATCAATGGAAAAACTGCCTAAATGTCTAGACCGAACTAACATCCTTAAACGGTCACTTGACAGATGACCTAACCTAGAATGCCAAATTTAAAATTAAGAAGACTTATTGTTTAAACAGAAAGAAGATAATGCAATAGAAGACACTTCTGGAGGAACATGCAAGTTGTCTAAGATATACATACAGTTCTCCAACTCTACGCCCAATCCAATTTGCCTCTTGGATACCCGATCCTACACAACACAATGAGAAGAAGAGAAAACAACATCAAAACCGAAATTAAATAATTGACTGATAGAAATAAGATTGAGTGAAAGGTGAGGCACATAAAATACAGGAGAAAGAGACAAATGGAAAGAGGAAATAAAACCAATACAGTGTACAGGCATAGAAGAACCATTAGCAGTAGCAATAGTGATAGAAGAAGATGGGGAGACACAATTACTAAGGAGAGATGCAATAGGGGTCATATGATGTGAACAACCATAATCTAAAATCCACGAAGTGTGGATATTACCTGAAGAGAATGAACCAAACAAACCTAACTGAGTGGTAGTCATAGTGGAGGCCTGGGATGAAAGATTTAGATTAGCCACCATGAAAAACTTGAACTGCTCAAACATAGACTGCATATTGGAAGATGGACCATTCTCAGAAGCTGGTGCAGAAAAGGCAGCAGATGAGCGAGATCCCAAAGATGGCGGGTTAGAGGATGGTGGACCAGACGAATGACCCTTAGGTTGCAAAAGTTTAGGACAAGCATGTTTCCAATGGTCTCGCTGATGACAGAAGCTGCACTCATCCATGGAAATCCGAGGCTTGGGCTTACTAGTAACCTGAAATAAATGAGATAGTGGGGTAGGCAAGAGCGGAGGAGTGACAAAAAATGACTGGGAGGCAGGAGCACCATGAACCACCTTAAACCGAGTTTCTTCCGCAATAAGCTCACGGACAGCACCATCAACAGAAGGCAAGGGAGACCGATGAAGAATAGCTCCCCAAAGTGGCTGAAAGTGATCACAAAGGGCCATAAGAAACTAAACAAGACGTTGCTGTGAGAATAATATTAGTATAGTATATATTGTGTGAATATTGTTTCCTATTTAGGATTGGTTTAGGTTTATTCTTTTCTATTTAGGATTGGTTTAGGTTTATTCTTGTTTCCTATTTAGGATTAGATTTAGAATTGCTATATATATCAGATGTACACATTGTATTGAAACACAATTGAATATACAGAAATTCTTCAGAATTCTTACATGGTATCAGAGTTGTGTCCGAAACCCTAGCCTCTTATTTCTGGTTCGTCGTTTCCCTCTCTGTTTCACGATCGATCGAAGCTCCTTGCTTCGTGGGTCGTATGGTTCTCTCTTGCGGCTGTCTCTGATCGTAGTTTTTTTGGTTCACTGATTCGTTCTTTCAGGTTTGCGACTCGTGTCACTCTGTGCTTGTCACATCTGCTAGTTGCCTCGGTGCTTCTTGTTCTTTGCTTGTGATTCACGAGTGATTGATCTCTTGTTGGAGTTATAACATCAATTCTTCAACTTTGTCTTCGTCAGTTGCTAGAATTGCAACATCAGTTGCACCTGTCAGAGTTGCGATCTACATCGTGACATCTCTCTTTCTCTTGTTCTAAGTCTGGTGGGCCCGGGTGTCTTTCTTTGGCTGACCACTGTTCTGTTTTATTCTTGTTTAGACTAAACAAGTTTCTTGATATTACATTGTTGGCCCATCAGCTTTCAGTTTATTACAGTTCTCTATTTTTTTTTAATTTTTTTTTTTTTGGGTTCATTATGATGATGACGGGTTCAGCTTCTGTAAAGCCCAAGAAGGGGCTCCTTGCTTCAGATGAGTGTGTCTTCTGCCATCAGAGGGGCTATTGAAAGTATCGTCGTCCCAAGAAGAGATGTCTGTCTGGCTCGTATTCTCAGCAGTCTCGAACCTAGTTTTGCCCTTCTTCTCTGAGTATTTTTCAGGCTTCCGTCGGTTCTACTGTATCTACTCCAGCTCCTGATCCTGACTTGGCTTCCTTGAGTGCTCAGATTAGTCAGCTTCAGTATACACTGTCTACCTCCCAGCCATCCCGTCTGCCTCCATTGTTTTCTCTCTTTATTCAGGTTTGCTTAGGGATTCTTCAGGTATCTTTTCTTCTGTCTGTCTTTTTTACTCTGGTGCCTTTCATCATATGACTCATCATCTCTCCTTACTTCAGAATTGTACGCCCCTCCCTTTCCTATTACTGTTAATGCTGCTAATGGGTCTGGTATGTCAGTTATATCTGTTGGGTCTATCCTACCGTCTGCTATCAGCAGTCTCTATTCCATCTGTTTTATATGTTCCTCAGTTATCTGTCAGTTTATTATCTATTAGTCAGCTTGATACCTCTGGTTTTGATGTTATTTTTTCTTTTTTTATTTGTTCTGTGCAGGATCAGATGTCTAAGCAGCAAATTGGGACTGGCAGTAGAGTTAGAGACCTCTCTGTGGTGGAGAGCATGCATCTGCCTATGACTACCTCTCCGACTGCTTTTTCTTCTTTTTAGTTAGATTCTCTGTCAAGTCCTTTCTATTTGTGGCATTCCAGATTAGGACATTTGTCTGCTGACCGCTTACGGTTTTTAGCTTAGTCAAGTATATTGGGTAAAGTTTCTCCTAGCCAACTTACCAAGTATCAAGGAACCAAGGTTCTGAAAAGCGATTGCGGTCGCCGTAACGGTGGTGGTGGCGCGGTTGCGGTTGCGATTGCGGAGTGTCAAGGCCGTAGCGTAACGGTTGCGGTAACCGAAACCGTGAATTTTTTTATTTTTCACACAATTTGAAAAAAAATTTCCGATACGCATATTTTTTTTTCTATGATCATATTTATTGGGTTTAAAATAAATATTAATCAATTTTTGTAAATTTTTAAGTATGATCCAATATATTTCATATTTTTAAATCACTATAAACTGAGTTTTTTTCATTTTATTTTAATAATTGATGACTTTATATTATACAAAAAATCAATCACTAATTATTATATATAAGATAAACAATGACAAAAGTAAGAGAATAAATAAAAGCCTAAATACATATATATATATTAACCAAGCCAAATAGATAATGACCACACTTTTTATTATTATTATTATTATTATTATTATTATTATTATTATTATTTTCAAACAATATATAGATAGGCACAAACAAACAAAATAGTTGAATGATAGCAGTTGAATAGAATAGCATAGGTCTTACAGTTTCAACAAATCAATAACATGTTCTTCATCTTCCCTCTTCTCTCTTTCTATCTCTTGTTCCTCCATCTTCTCTCTTTATCTTCTCTCTTCTCTCTATCCTTCTTCCCCCATTTTCAACTTTTTTTTTGTTGTGTTTTTTTAAAAGAAACAGTTCGGAACCGTTACGTAACGGTGTATAACAGGCCGTTACGGCTGTTATGGCACCGTGGCCTGGTACTCACCGTTACGACCGCTACGGCCGACACACCTGTGAATTTCAATCACATTGCAAAAACGGCCGTAATGGGTGGCGGTAACTACCACAACTGTTACATAACGTTGTTACGTAATGGTTGCGGCCGCTTTTTTCAAACCTTGTAAGGAACACATGCCTGAGGAACTCTTAGGCTTAGTAGGGAATGAAGACAATGGTGTCCTATCTAATGGAAGGATGGGGAAACTCTGAAGAAGTAATTGAAAACTTTTGGGGAAACCAATTTACCTTTGGGTAGACCCAATAACAGTAGAAAAGTTACGGTGGAAAGATGAAACCGGATTAGAAAGATATATGGAACCTACTAGAATTGTGGGTGTTGAGTCAGATATCAGTTAGCCCCGCTACCTAATTGCACCTCTCTATATATAAAATAATATCTAATCATTATACAAATAATTTACAGAATGCCAGTTTTATTTATTCTTACAGACATTGGTACATCATCTACATCTAAGAGTTAAATTACATTTACTTAGTGCCTAATCCTTCTATTACAAAATACGGATTAGAACCTGGACATCATTAGCTCACCGTACATAAAAAGGGTCTCTTGTACTTGGGTCTAACTTGGAGAGTTGAGCTATTGAGGGAAACACATTCGAATATAAAACTCAAACTCCCAACTACTCTACCGAATTCCATGACATTCCCTTTCCATCTTAACGCCATATATCGGAACACCTTTATCATACCCCCACTCTTGATGTCCTTGTATTCGCATTGGTACCTCCACGTGGGTCATATCATCATCAAAGTCTACAGCCTGGACATTAATAATATTCTTAAGTCGAGGGTACTAGTTCGCAAATTATCACTATGAAAGACGTTTCCTCTCTTTTCTACAAATTTCTCGGGTAGAGGTGCAATTAGGTAGTGGGGGTAACTGATATCCAACTCAACACCCATAACTCTAGCAGGTCCAATATACCTTTCTAATCTAGTTTCATCTTGCCACCATAACTCTTCTATTGGTATTGGATCTACCCGAAGGTAAATTAGTTTCCCCATAAGTTGATCGAATAGTGTGCCTAAGTTTCCAATCACTTCCTCAAAGTCTCCCCATCCTTCCAATAGATCTACAACATCATTGTGGGTGCACATATGTTTGATCTCTGGAACTGCATATGAAGAAGCAAATTGACGAAAGCATCTGTTCTTTGCTTCAATTATGATATTATGATTTTTCATTGCATAATAATTTTGTAGTTTATGGTTATAACATTGATCATGTGTCCCTTATCCAAGCCAATTGTTTGATTAAGAAATGATAACTTCAACAGAGCAAAGGAGATTCAAATTTGAGACAATAGAAACTATGAATTGCATGAGGATGGATGTAGCCACTAAATTAATATAATAGTAAATGACCTCTATTGTTGTTCCCCCTCTTTGTTCTTTGTTGAGAAATAATAGAATAATGAAATAAGCTCGTAATTGATTTCAATTTCAAATTCTTTATTTTTATGTTATATAGGCAAAGATGAGAGAATAATGAAATAAGCTACTAAGATGCTGCTATTGAGCTTGGCAAAGAATTGATATTGCTTTCATGAAGCATTAATGGCCCTGTTTTTCTTTGAATTTTATGTATCCTTTGACCTATTTTTTTCACTTGGGTTTTGTTAGAAATGTGTTTCTCACAATGTTTTCTATTGGATTTGAGATGGGTTTGGCTATAAATCATATGTTTGGTTTCTCTTTTAGATTGTCATTCAAGTGTGCTACTTTGGATGCTTTCAAGCAAAGCATATAACACATCTTTGTCTTTATATGGATAAGAATATAACAGAAGTTTTAAGATTTGGAAGTTTACCTCTTTTCTTATTTCTCTTTTGCATATCCTTTGAAGTTTTAAGATTAAGAAGTTTTGATCTTTAAATCTCGTAATTATGGATGGAGGAGTATTGTTGTCTACACATTTCAAAAATTACTTTTTAGATCATGGAACACTTTTTCCTCTATATATAATTTGTTATGGTCCTGACAGAGTCATATCTTCTAATTTCTCCAAGATATTTTGTGAATAAATCTGTTTGTTTGGTTGTTTTTGTTTTGCAGATTGTTGTTGTGGTAGCTGTTGTTCCACATGGTGTAGTACAGCTTGGCTCTTTAAATAAAGTAAGACAATTTCTACTGGTTTTTCTTAGTCAATTCCATTCATGATATTTACATGGCAGATTTAACTAGCAATTAGTGGCTTATAAGGTTGGTCCCATCCATCCTTTTTTGTAATTTTTTGTGAGAACCATCTAAAGAGTACATAGAGTATATTGTAGAGGTTTTGAGAAGAAATCATGATAGGATAGAAATCAATAAATGTAAGAATAATAGTCCAAGTTCTTGTAATTCATCCACCTTCTGTGATATGTGTAGTGTATATAACAGTTTTATACATAACCTATACTTAGATTGAGAATGCATTCAAGTGTTACTAGATATCCAGTAAGTATGTATTTTTTTTGCTTTTGAGTTGAGAGCATAACCATCCAAACAAATTAAAGGTACGAATCTGCACAAAAAATAGCAGTAGACTCCGCAACCTTTTTCCTGAGTATTATTGTTTGTTTGTAGCTCAATGGGTTATGTGTGATTCATAATGTATGTTCTATGATTCTTTTTTAGTGTGTTTTTCCCCTGCAGATTTTTTTAAGTTTAACATGGGACAAGGGTTGTTGGAGCTTGGGGTTCATGCAGAGATGATATGTGATTCTTATTGTTTTGTTCTTGATGACTGTGTTGATGAATTTCTATTTTTGTGACAATCACAGCCTGTTGATAAATGTTTGGTTGATGTAACAAACTAGTTCATAATGAGTTTTTCTCATTTGATCTTACTACTCTTCAAGTTGAATGGGAATTAGTAATGTTTTTTTATGTGGGATGGGCTCTTTAACTAGTTTTTTGATATGGAACAGGTTTCCATATGCCCTGTTTTAGAATCAGAATTAATTTAGATTTTTTATTTATTTATTTATTTATAAAGTTATCTACAATGGCGTTTTTTGTCAAGATGCCACTAAAAATGTCAGTATGATATCATTTTACCATTAACAGTATTTGAATTAGACGCTGGTAGGATATTAACTACATTTAAGAAAATGCCATGTGAAGTTAAAGAACGGCGTTTACTAGACGCTGTTAAGATATATCGATGGCCGCATCCTTGGCTTTTGTTATTAAGCGTCGCTGTAAGATTTGGAAGCATTTTTAAGCCTTATAACGGCGTTTTGTAAACACCGCTATATGTCAAATTTCTTGCAGTGTATGTATGAGTTTAATGTCCAGGATTTAGGTATTGTTGAGCCAAGTTTCTTTTCGATTGTGTTACAAAAATGCAACTTTATTGATACTCATAAAACCCTGCGTAATTTTTTTGTTTTAATCCCTCATTTGATATTGCTTTTTAATTATTCTTCATTTTGATGAGTTAGATCTAGTATTTTGTTTGAAGGCTAGAAATAGTTGTAATGGGTATTGGCTCCATATGTCACATTCACTTTCTCCCTATATCTCTCGAGTATGCACATATCAATTTGTATGTGTTAGATATTTTTGGGTGAGCATTAAATTGTTGACCCCCCACTCCCAATCATTGAATGTATGATTAGGTCTTGTTACTTTCTTCTGATGTTGGCAGCTTATTCTTTTCATGTGTTTTTGAAGCTTGCTGACTAACCAACAATCAATTGGCAAATGAGTTATCGCTATTTTTTATTTTTCATAGTGTTGATAAATTGAGCTTGTGGAAAATATTATAGGGTTTTGAGGGTCTTTGGATGCGGTGGCTAATGCTAATGTGCCTAATTTGATGAGGTAGGTTTTTATTTTTTATTTTTTTGGGGTAAGTAAGAAATAAATTAAAACAGAAGGATTTACAAAACTACAAGGGGCATATCCTAGGGCCTAAAAGAGCTATACATATAGCAGCCAAACAACCAAAGTCACAAGAAAACAGGACAAAACTAACAGGCCACAACATAGCAACAAAAAGTAGGGGCCACAAGAACCAGACCAGAACAGACAAACAGAAAGGAAGCAAGGACCTAGGCCAATCAGCTCTAATACAAACTGGAGCTAAAAGGGAATAAACAAAACCAAAATAAAGCTAAGACAGTTCAAAAGATAATGATGTTCATGAACCACATTTAAGAAGATGGAGGCCATGAACAAAATCAACATAACCCAATAGCAAAAGTAAGTACACTTGCACAACCCCGAAGGATAGGTGGGTGACTAGAGCACAATTGAAATAAGAGAACCAAATCCACATAAGTTCACCCCACAGAGGTAAGTGAGTAACTGCAAAACAAAAGTAAGACTGTATGAACAGGATGGCCAAGCAGAAATATAGCCCACGCAGCCCTTCAGTCTTTTAGGAGAGAAGAAACGACCAAAAAGAGGCAAATTCTGTAAGAGCAGCTCCAGCCATCAGCAATACTACTCCTTATCAGGTAATCCTGCCCAAGACAAGAACCATGAATAAAGGAGATTAGTAAAGCATGATGAATATGAGAATCCATAGCAGCCAGCAGTAAGTACATTCCGGCAATTGTAGCACACACAAAACACACAATATAAGGGCTCACACCACTCAACCCACAATTTAGAAACTCACAACAGTCATACAGGTTCCAAAGCAGCAAAATTTCCACAACCTGCAATAAAATATCAAAAATATATATAGATAATATATTAAGCATTAGAGAAAACACACAATATAGGAACTCACAACCACTCAACCCACAATTTGATGCTCACTTGCACTCAACCCACAGTTTACTGAACTCACAACACTGATAAAGGAATCCAGTATCAGTAAGACTATAACCTGCAAAAGAGCACCATTAATAAACCCCTCAGTTTCTTCTAACCATCACTTAACCCTCAATATACTGCTCTCATCACTCACTGGAGGAATCTTGAACAAAGATTGAGGGATGGTTCCAAGTAGGGATGGCAATTTGAAACCGGCCCGACGGGGATCCCCGATCCCGACCCCGATATAAGCGGTTTTTCCCCGAAAAATACCCCGACGGGGAGGGGACGGTATTTGAAAATTAATCCCCGATCTGTTCGGGGCGGGGACGGGGATAAGTGTCCCAGCCCCGTTCCCCGGCCCGGCCCCGTCCCCGTTCCCCGGCCCGGTTAGTCCCCGAAAGAAAATTACTAATTTACCCCTAGATATATATATACACACAGTAACCAATACCAAACCAAACCTCATTCTGTCTCTCGCCTCTCTCTCTCTCTCTCTCTCTCTCTCTTCCTTCCCTCTACTCTCTCTCTCACCCTCGCCGGTCGATCTACTCTCTCTCTCTCACCCTCGCCGGTCGATCATCACTGTTGCGACGTCCACAGCATCGTCCATAGCCACAGCCACTGTTGATGCGAGTCCTCCGTCGTCCACAGCGAGTCCTCCGTCGTCCACAGCCACTGTTGCGACACAGTCACAGCATCGCGATGCCGATGATGCTCTTGGATCGACGATCAGATGATGCTCTGTGGCGATGATGCTCTCGGATCGACGATCAGATGATGCTCTGTGTTGACGATCAGATGAAAATCAATCTCCGATGATGCTCTGTGTTGATGATGCACAGACTAAGATCTGTGTTGGTGTTGATGAGGTTTCTTTTTTATTTATTTTTTTTGATGAATTTATTTATTTGTTTCTTTTTTGTTGATGAGGTTTCTTCTAAGATCTCCGACCAGATTTCTTTTTTATTTTTATTTTTTATTCTGTTGTTTATGTCTCTCTGATGTTGTTGTTGATCTTTATGTTGTTGAAAATGTATGTGTGATGTTGTTGATGTTGAAAGAAATTTAGGCCGGGGAATGTTCGGGGTCGGGGAAACCCGATCCCCGATCGGGGGCGGGGATGGGGAGAGTGGTAGGTTCCCCGTCGGGGATCGGGGCCGGGGACGGGGCCATGTTCACCATCGGGGATCGGGGACGGGGAGTGTGATCCCCGGCCCCGCCCCGCCCCGTTGCCACTCCTAGTTCCAAGGTAGATAGGAACCAGGGATCTTCAACAGACCTGCTCAGATTATGTATAGATAACAACTTGCACCTGATCATATTAACAATTTTTTTACTTTCTATTTTTTTAAAAGTCTTTAGAATTTAGTGTGATTAATATCATGAATGTTATGTGTATACTAATCTATACCTATGTACGAAAGATGTAACGCCCCGAAATAATTCAACATGAACCAGCCACATCAACTAACATTCACTAAATAATAATGGCATATCTCCAACCTTTACATCATTGATCAACAACGTTTGTACAAAAGTTTCACATGCGAATTATACATTCCTTGGTAGGAAAACGCATAAATCTATAGCATGTGAAGCATATAGTCTCAAAATAAATAAAATGCCCTTATGGGCTACAACTTCCAAGGCTTAAGCCCGGTTACACAAGAGTGGCCTCTCGGACCCATACAAAAATAGCCCTTGGCTAGCAATTAATTCACAACCAAAAAGAGCTATATACTCTTCACAAATTATCCACGCCCTCAACTTGACGGGATCACCACGTTCTTTCCTGCACCAAAATCCTATAGGGGTGAGCATAAAGCCCAATAGAGGACCCTTAACAAAGTATATACATTTATGCAAGATTCCCAACATTTAATGTAAATGCAAATGCCATGCAATGCCATTTCAAAGATAATCTCATGTCATGCTTTTCTTGAAAATCATCATGTTTGCAATAAAATTTTGCAATCTCATCAATTTCTGAAACTTCCAATTGTAATCAATAGGGGCAATAAATACGACACTGGTAATCCTTTGGTTGGTCTCTGCAGGTAGGCTCAACAAGCACTACCAATAACCCCACTTTACCGGTTGCTAACCGGAAGGGAAGTGGTACCTCCTCCGCGCGTGTTTTCGGTCTTTCACCCCGGACACTCAGGCCAACTTATCAATTTCATCTACACCCCCTAACCGGACTTACCAACGTATTTACCCCCATAACATTTCAATGGTTCTCATTCACAACATGCTTTTCTCAATGTAACGTTCTCAACTCAATTTAAGATGCATTAATATCAATTGAAAGAATGTATAATGCAAATGATGCTCAAAATTTCATAATCCTCCTTCCGAATTTAAGTATTTCATCAATGCTATAATGACAACCACATAACCCATTTTCCTCCTTTTCATAGAAATCAACAAAACACTACTAGTTCAATTAAGTGCAACAACATATGACAACTTTCACATTTTGTACCATCCTCAATACCTTAGCCATTTCAAGGCTTTATGCATTATCCTTGAACACGAAAGATTTCAATGTTCATAGTTCATGAAACTCAACAAATGAATCAACTCATCACTATGCATGTATAAGCATATGTTAACAAGTTCAAATATAGGTCCCAATTTCTCATACTTCAAAAGGTCATTATACTTATAAGCAACTCAATATAGAACATTCACATTTTTCAAAGAAAACCCCCAATTTCTAGGTTTTCACAAAAACCCTAACATTTTCCATCTCTTTTGTAAAACCTCATTATACACCTCAATCTCAACCCATGTGTCCAACATTTCAAGAAAGTTCCTTTAAAGAACAAAAGATAAACTTCTACTACAACATCCCTAATTTCAGATCAAAAACCCATTTTTCGAAATCAATCAAGGAAGAGTTCTCAAAATAGTCAATCAAAAGCTTGCAAAATGTATATATAACTCAAAGAGACTCCCTACCTCAAGTCTTGAAGAAGAAAGGATGAAACCCTAGCTTTGATGGAAGATTTCCTCAATTTCCACTACACCAAGAGGAGCCCTAACTTTTGATCTCCAAAGCTTGAAAGGGAGAGATGATGATGATGATGATCTAGACCCAAAGGATTGCAAGAATCAAAGAGTTTAAGTGTTTGAGGAGGTTTTCTAGAGAGGAGGAGAAAAATAGGGTTTAGAGTGAGAGAGGAAAGCCCCAAATGTGATACAAATTCGACCAAAAGAGCTAAAAAACAGAGGTTTGGACTGCCCAGATTGCCGCACGTGCGGCGCCCTTTCCCGCACGTGCGGAGCGCCTCTTCCGCACGTGCGACCTTCACCCCCGCACGTGTGGTGCTCCCTTCCCGCACCTCCTTCTGCACGTGCCTTTTAGGCACTGTGCGATCCCTTAGATGCTCAACCCTCACCGCACATGCGGCCTCACTCCCTGCACGTGTGGCCCTAGCCCGCACTTGTGGCCTAGGGCCACCGCACGTGCGGCCCTGGCCCAGCAGCCCAGAAATTTCTAGTTCGATCCTCGGGCACTTCGGACCTAACCCCGCACTCTCCAGAACAAGTGAAAGTCAATCACTGAAAGACAAGAATAAGGTTTTTGATTAAGAACCAAAGCTTCCAGACACTACAACCCAATGGGAAACAAAAGAGAATGGAGCAAATAATTATTCCCGGTCATCACAAAAGAACCTTATAGTAGTTCTTGCATACGAACCATGGGTTTATAAGTTATATAAAAGTTCTTGTATTTAACTACTTGGAGACTCAACATCAATGAAATTTTTTTGATACATTTGAATAATGTTCTAAGGTTTGCCATAAATGGTACTGATGTTTACTTAAATGCATTTGATTACTAAAGTTAGTGTTTTCCATAAAGGCATTGATTACGGATGTTGCAATATTTTGCTCTTGAATGGTATTGATGAATTTGGGCAACCATAAATGGGGAAGAAAAAGATGACAGAGGAAGAAGCAAAAGGAAAAGAAGTTTCATAAAAAATAACATGTCTAGAAAGATAGATAGTACTAGTGCTAATGTCCAAACACCTTTGCCCCTTACGAAGGGTGATATCCTAAGAACACACATGCCTTTGATCGAGGCTGAAGCTTGTGAGCTACATAAGGTCTTAACCATGGATAACATTTGCAACCAAAACTTTAAGAAAGGAATAGTCAGTAAGTGAGTGAAAAAGAACTTCAAAGGGACTGTGATTGTTGAGTTTAGGACAAGGCATGTGATTGATAAGATAAGTAGCAGTAGCAATAGCCTCAAACCAGAATTATAAGGGAACAGAAGAGTGATAGCTGTCTCCATTCTGGGATGGAGTCTGAGGACAACTCATTTGATGAACAATACTTTGAGAGGAGAGAAAAGATTTGAATCGACTACTTG
Organism: Camellia japonica; assembly: GCA_030407325.1. Taxonomy (NCBI): domain Eukaryota; kingdom Viridiplantae; phylum Streptophyta; class Magnoliopsida; order Ericales; family Theaceae; genus Camellia; species Camellia japonica. Next base: position 88,817,006 of record JAPPVO010000014.1, on the reverse strand, counting down.
TGTATTCACCACCTCCATTAGTCCTGAGAAGCTTAAGTGTAGTATTGAATTGATTCTCAGCATATGCTTTAAACTCTAAAAAGTTAGAGTGTACTTCACTATTGTAAGAAAGTGGATAAAGCCAAGTAGAGCTACTAAAATCATCAATGAACACAACATAGTATTTATGCTTGGCAGAAGAATGTAAAAAAGGACCCCAAACATTTGAGTGAATTAAGCAAGTGGAGCTATAGAAGTAGTATTAAACAATGCAAAGGGAAATCTATGACTCTTTGAGACACAACAGTGAGTACACAGAGACGAACAATCCTTATTAGAAAACTGCAAACCACAAGACTGTGCTATGTGATGAAAAAAGCTTAACATAGGTGGCCTAATCTCTTATGCCAAGTAACAGCAGGGGAACAAGTACTAGAAAAAGCTTTTAGACACACAGGACCTGATCTGTGACACAGGAAACTGAGTAGGAAATTGATAAAGCCATTCTGATGATGCCCCTTTACACAGGACCTGATTGTTGTGTTTGTCCTGAAAAGGATTGATCATCAAAGGTTATAGTACAGTTATTATCAGCAGTGAGTTGATGAACAGAAAGGAGATTCGAAAAATGCTTTGGAATACACAACATTTTATTAAGCTTAAAAGGAAAGGAAGGAGTAGGTAGTATACCATTGCCTGAGTTATGAATAAGGAAAGTGTTACCATCACCAAACAGGACTTGATCTGACCCTTGATAAGGTTGATGAAGTTGCAAATTGTTCAAATCATTGTGAGGTGAGTTGTAGCTGCTAAATCAAATACCATGGAGCTGGTGGTGAGAGAGAAACTGAGCATGTGCAGAAGAATGTACTTTTATTGGTATATATATACTATTAACATTAGTGTATGATAATGACATTTTATTTTCTTCATTTTTTTTGCTATACCGTTTTACAAATGTATCGTATTCTTTTTGTGCCTCTTCTTCACCATCTTTTGTCCATGCCATAAGATTTTTCTCATCTTCATATACTGGCACACTGGTAGTTATATATCCTATTATTCTTTTGCTAACTAAACTCCTTCCAGATTGTATACTAGAATTATCTATAGTGTTTTCTTGACGATATACTTACGTTTTCCATTTCATCATTATTTTCTATTGTGCTAGGAGTTTCTATTTTAATATTTTCGGTGGTATCGATTTTAATTATATTTTTTCTTTTTGTAATATTTTTAGGATTATTAAAACTTGCTATCCATTGATTATCTAATTTGATCTCATTAGGATTTATTCTTTTAGGTGTGATTCTATCTATTGGTATTCCATTGGTAGGTTCAAATTTATCTGCTTCTATAATTTTATGGTGCATTTTAGGATCTATGGTATTATCTAACTCGTATATTATTTTCCAAAATATCCTTGATGGATAGGTGGTTTTCATATATATATTGATTCCTACGGTTTTTATTTTGAATTAAAAATTTATTTATGAATCCATCTTTTAAGTTAATATAATATCCTGGTCTGCAATTAAAACCTAATGGTCCTCTACATAGATTACTTTTATTCCACTGATTATGGATCTTCCAAAATTTCGTTGTCTAATATTACACAAAAACGCATATATATATATAATATATATCTTGTCCTTTGTCAAATAACGGTGTTATTTGTATTTGTTACACTCTCTATATGCGTATATTTGATTTATTATCTTTATTATTCTTTAATATATTTTCATAATTTATTAAATTTATTTCTTCTATCTCATATTCACAATCCTTAATTTTAATATCTCATTCCATCATTTCACATATATATTTACTTTTTTAATTTGAATATTGATTTTTGATATATTTCTTCTTTTCGTATTATTGGTAATATCCAATATTTTTCTATTTCTTTTTCTTGAGAATTTTCTATGAGAAATTGTTCTCCTCTCAAATTTTCTATACTTATTTCTTCTGTCATCATAAAATTTAACTCTTTCTCGGTGTCACTATAGTCTTCGTTTTCTATTTCTATTTCTTATTCAATTAATTCTATTATTCCTTTATTATTTCGTAAAGCTAATTCTAAAGCTTCTTCTTCTTCTAATTCACATAATTCAAACTTCCTAAGACTTTTATTATTTTATTATTCTTTTTATTTCTGCATTGATTAGCAAAGTGGCCTATTTCTCCACATGCCCAACATTTACAGGTATTTTTTCCTTCTAGATAATAATTACTTTTTCTAAAAAACCTTTTTCTTTTGTTGAAATTATATGGTTTTTTTTATAATATTTCTTTTATATTTCTCTCCTCTTTGCTTATTAAAACTTTTTCTTCTATAAAATGTTTTCTTTTTCTTACTGTATGTTTTTCTTCTTGAAGGCTCACTGTAGACGCGCCCTTGGGCCTCACTACAGTTCGGACTCGATTTGTCACGGTTCTTAATCTGAACCAAGGAGTCCAAATCCGGCAAATCGTTTTTAAGAAAACAGATTTTTAGAAAAGAAGTGCCAAACATGGACTGTTTTGCCAGATACAGAGTCGCCACCTAAATATTATTTAATGGGGGAATTTAGGAAACCCTGACTCGGTGCCAAAGGCCACGTGTCTGTCATCACCAAAGTTGCCTCGGCTCGGGAACTTGGGTACGATTGGGGAAGGTCAGCTATGAGCACCCCCTCTCGCCCGATCCGAAGATCGGCCTCTACTAGCCGTGATATCCTATTTTGAAAACGTTATGCGTTCTTATTCCAGTTAATTAGCTAGAATTACTATGTGATGCGTACAACACAAAAGTATAGACTAGATCGTCTAACTTGGAACGAAACATTGCATATCCGTTTATTTGGAAAACATTTTGGAATTTGCTACTCGCAAGTAGGCTAAAATACGGATTTCACTGAGTTGTTCCAACTCAAACAATCCAACCTTCACCCATAGGCATTCAGGCAGTTTATATCACATAAACATCTAGCCACATGGTAATCATGCTGTCATGGCAACACTCATACGCATGCAAGGATGCTAAAGCAAAAGAACTTACAGAGTATTCCAAGCCAAAACAGAAACTAGTTAGCAAACATGCGTGACCCTAGTTCGTGTTAAAATGGCTAATGCAACGCATACAGAATGTCGCTAGAATAGGCTCGGCTAATCTAAGAATGACATGCGAAAATGCACAGATAGCATGTATTCAAGTTAGATTTGAAATACTTATGCAGTTAGCATGATGCGCCGAGCCCGGTGCATGCAAGACAAATATATGGATGCACGCATGCATAGCATAAGGTATGCTAATTTAAATATGCCCTAATACTAACCATCAAAAGCAGGTAAGTAAAAGGGAGGAAGAAGTGGGGGTTTGGAAGACATACACACACTCACACACACTTATTACAAATTTGCCCTCGCTCGGAGAGGCCGAAAGAATAATACAATTTAATTAACCTACAAGCTAATTAATTATTACAAATCACCTAATTAATTGACAAATCAATTGAATATAATTAAGCAGTAAACAGCAGCCTCGGGAAGAGGGTCCAATGCATGCGCGCTTCGTTTCGCGCGGAAGTCACTGCCATGCACAAGATGCCTCTGCTTTGGCTGTTATCCTCCTCTGAAGACTGCACAAGTCCCAGGGTTGCTTCTCTGAGTGCTGTAGAACACCACCGGCTAAAGGGATTGATCACCGGCCATGTATAATGGTCACCGGCCACAAAATACTCCATCGGCCAACAATGGATGGCCGGTCGGCACTGATGATGGCCGGCCGGCCAAATCTCCCTGCAGAAACTGATTTGACAGCAGCAGAGGACAATACTTGGCATGGCAATGCATTTTAAGCAATGTATGCACCAACCACACTCCTTATATGTATGACTCAAAGGAGGATGGGCCTCGATTCTCGGACCACCAATCACGCATTTCCATGCATGATGGCCCAAAGAATCAAGTGTGCATTTTGATATGGAATGCAATGCACATAAACACACAAGGAGGCCCAACCTCTATCATACTCACTTTAAGAGGTCAAGCATGCATGCTCATGCAATGCAATCCTAAGCATGTGAGCTAGCATGCAACCATGGAAATGCAAAGAAGCATACAGGGTGAGCATGCAAACAAGCAAAGGGATGGACTTAAACTAAATTAGGCAGCCCTCAAACAAGCCTAAACAGTGGCCAACAACTAAGGAAATGAGGCTAAATGCACATATAAGCATGCATGCAAATAAGGTCCAACACCTAGGCACATAAAGGAAACTTCCAAGCACACTTGAAAGAGATTAAACATGGACAATTAGCATGCACATTAAGCTCTGAAATCATGTCAAAATGGTGCCAAACCAAGCAAACAAGACAAGCATGGCCTGTAATTGGTCCAAATACTTGAGGCAAGCCAAGGAGACTTAAACCATGACTAAGTCAACCAAGCCTCACAAGGCCAAGAGGACTTAAAACAGGTTCAAGGCAAACCTAGACAATGCTAAGGGAACACCAAGATGGCATCTAAGTGGTTTAAACATGCAAGCATACTCAAAGGCCTAAACAAGGGGCATAAGACAACAACCTTTTAAAGCAACAAAGGAGTATCAAATGCAAGTATGCAAGCATGTTATAAGGAATGAAATAACATGGTAAGCGGTTCCAAACCACTGAAATGATGCAAGGATGGCATGCTCATGGTCAATGCATCAAGGCATGCAAAGGGGATTACATGGTAGCTATGCAAAGCAAAACATGAATGACCCGAATGACCAAAAACAGACCTTGGACACATTAAAATAAGCATATAAGCTTTACAAAGCTTGGCCAAAACACATGAGCATGGTAGTCTAAATGCTATGCATGTATTGAGGCAAATCATGGCATTACAAGGCATGTATGCTAAGAAAGCATGGTGTACCAAAACCAAGCAAAAACAGAGGTAATACATGGCAAAATACTACCAAATAACACTTAAGACGTGGCCAAAATGCACTTAAATTAGATGCTCAAACATGAGGCAAAAAAGGCCCTTTTCAAGGACAACAAGGAGAGGGGGTGGCCCTCTCCTTCCTAGGACCTCAAGGCACCATCCTCACCTATGAAATCCCTCAAGATTTCAGTGGTGAGGAGGCCCAAACACAATGGTCCCAGAGCTCAACCAAAATGGCACAAAATGGAGTCTAGCAAGGCTTAAGAGGGGTCAAACAACCCCAAAGCTTAAAGAAACCTTAACCAACTATTTAGAGCACTCAAAAATAGAACTTTTATATGTTATACACAAAGCTCAAAAATAGTTGCAAGATAAGCAAAAAGAGTATGCAAAAATGGGGTAAAAAGGGACAAAAGTCTTACCCTTGTAGACCCTCTTCAAAAATGGTGGACCAGCTGGTTCTTTAGGTTCAAATCAGTCCAAAACCTTCAAGAACAACCTCCAAGGGCCTCAGCTCCAAGGTAAGGTGTAATGGTGGGTGTTTGTGAGCAATAATAAGCCTAAACACACACAAAACAAAAGAGAGAGAGATATAGAGATGGAGGATATATGTAAACCCTAACTCTAAAGCTCCAGCTCTGGAAAAATGTTGTCTAACTTTTCTAACCCTAAAGGAGGGAGATGAGACCTCCTCTTATAGACAATTTAGTCTTGTAAAGCTTCCAAAGGAAGCTAACAAGAGGGCAATCCCTCCATACACGTGTATGGAGGGGGTGAAAGTGCATGCCAGATGCATGAAAATATCTGCAAAGCAGATGCACAGTGGTCGGCCGGCCAAAAATGCAATTGACCAAAAAAAGTAGCCGGCCGGTCATCTATAGTGCGGCGGCCAAACATTTGGCCGATGGCAACAAAACACAGCCAGTGGCCTCAAGCCATGGCCGGTGGAGTGTGGGGATGGCCCACAAACCATTCCCTGCCCCTCTAAGGCAAAGCACAAGTGTTTGGTGCAAAATCAGACACGAAACAGTCGAGTCGAGAGATGCTGAGGCAAGGCGCGTAGCCGAGACCTCCGAGAACTCAAGACGAACACAAACATGGATGATCACCGAGTGTTCAAGCGGTGACGTCCAAGTCTTGAGGACGGTCAAAAATGGGGTGTCTATAGTTGCCCCTCTTTGACAGAACTCGAAAGTCATAACAATGACGGGAGTGAATGTCAAAGCCCAGAGACGACCCATTTTTGACAAGGCCGAAGACTTAGACAAAGCATGCAAGAAAAACAAGATATGCGCCCGAAGGTAGGGGCAAAATGCAAGACAATGCACAAAGCCGGGCATAACTTATGATCATGCAAAGAAAGCTGTAACGAAGCATAAAATGTGACAGTTTTAAGCTAGCATACACAAATCCAACTACACTATAATGCAGAAGGGATGTAAGAGAATTATGCCATTCTCGATACGTCTCACTCGGAGGATACAATACCTGTGCGGTTCGTCTGGTTGCACCAGCCTCGAATGAACCGTACATACAATATCGTGCCTGCAAAGAAAGCAACTTACCAGGTACGATGCCGTTAGCAACATGCATAATGAATGCAAAATGATATGCAATATATACAAAACTATGTATAATAATGCAAATGAAAATGCAATGCAATTGAAACAATGCAAACGAAATGCAATGCAATTGAATCATGATCCAATCATGAGCGATTCAAAACCATACAAATGTCAAATAGATTGATGGAAGTAACAAGTCCGTCTACCATAGAAAAGGTGCCGCAACCCTCAAAGCGCGTACACATGCATAACTATGAGTGATGTAGACGGACACAAGAACAAGTATTGGGTGGAATGACATAAGTGGGGAAACAACTCGCTAACGAAAGGACAATGATCCTAATGCTGGATGCAAAAATTACACTACAATGTAATATATACAGTGGATATGGCATGCAGCCAAACCAAATCTTTCCTAGGAAAGGCATGGACACATACAAGCCATGTCTAATACAGAAAAGGTGCCGCAACCCTCAAACCAAGTTCATCAAGGAATAGGCGCGTACACATGCAGAACTGTGCTTTAACGTGAAAAGTATGAGCACATACCAAACCAAGCTCAACAAGGAGAGGTGCAAGCCAAAGATGGAGGTGATGATGCAGTGGATGCATGCAAGCTACAATGCGATATTTACAATATGCAATGGAATGGATAGATACGATGGATAAGGCACGCAGGCCAAACCAAATCTTGCCTAGGAAAGGCATGTACACAAACGAACCGCGTCTAACACAGAAAAGGTGCCGCCACCCTCAAACCAAGTTCATCAAGGAATAGGCGCATACACATGCAGAACTGTGCTTCGACGTGAAAAGTATGAGCACATACCAAACCAAGCTCAATAAGGAAAGGCGCAAGCCATAGATGGAAGGGGTGATGCAATGAATGCATGCAAGCTACAATGCAATATTTACGATATGCAATGGAACGGATATTTATAGCGGAAATGCATGACATATGCACTATATTACGATGAAATGCATGACATATGCATTATATACAATGATGCATGACATATGCACTATCTACAATGATGCATGACATATGCATTATTTACAATGATGCTTGACATATGTAGTATTTACAATGTAATGCATGACATATGCATTATATTTACAATGATGCATGACATTTGCACTATTTACAATGAATGCATGACATATGCACTATTTACAATGAATGCATGACATATGCAGAACTGTGATGCAATGCATGACATATGCAATATTTATAATGAATGCATGACATATGCACTATTTTTTTGTTTTTTTGTTTTTTGAAATGCATGCTGCATGGAATGCGCGACAACGCAAGTCGCTTGAAATGCATGACAATGCATGAACTTTTTTTTTTGTGCGCGACAACGCGTGGCTTGAGATGCATGAAAATGCATGAACTTTAAAACGCGCGGCTTGAGATGCATGAAAATGCAAATGAAATGTGCACATCAATGCACCAAAGGTCTTGCACCTTCCGAGGATTTAAGGTCTTCTAGACCGTGCGTATTTATGGTCTTGCTAGACCGTGCGTGTTTAAGGTCTCGCCAGACCGTGGATTAAAATGCATGCCAATGCATGGATGACATGTACATGACACTTTACAAGATGTGTGCACAACAATGCGAACGAAATAACGCATAATCAGTGTGCGTCGACGACAAAGCGTTGTAATGCAATGCATGATAATGCAAGGGATGACGTGTGCTACAATGCATGCCGACATGCAAGCACCAACCGAACGTGTTTAAGGTCTTGCAGACCGTGCGTGTTTAAGGTCTCGCCAGACTATGGAGTGCACAGGACAGGGTGATGCGCAAAATAGCACGATTGAATGCATGCAAAATGAAATGAGATGCGCAAAATAGCGCAATGCGCAAAATAGCGCGATTGAAATGCGATGCACAAGACAGTGCGATTGAGGTGCGCAAGATAGCGCGAATGAGATGTGATGCACAAGACAGTGCAATTGATTTGAAATGCACATGGGGCAACTTTCGAGTTTTGTAAAAGACAAAAGGATACGGAAAGGATACACCTTGCACAAATTCGAGTGCCACGCATAGAAGACACGGTCCGAGGTCAAAATGGAGGCCGGTTGAGCTTCGGAAATGCCATTTCTCGCATTGTCTTGAGCAATGAAGGCCCCAAACTACAGATCTGACCCAAACAAGGTTGTAGGAGGCTCACCGGCCAGAAGGGGAAGTCACCGGCCATCCACCGGCCATCAAAACACATCACCGGCCAAATATTTGGCCGGCCGCCAAAAATGTAGCCGACCGGCCAAAAATGCCTGAATCGGGGCAGTTTTGTCCTTTTGGCTTGGGTCTTTTAAAATAGGGTTCCAAACCCTATTTTCTTTACTTTCCTTAGCCGAAATCTCTTACTCTCTCTCTAGAGTATTTCCCGAGCCTTATTCTCCGTTTTTCTTTGGTTTTAGCCCCCGTTTCATCGTTCGATTCGCGATCTCCTTCGCGTTTCAAACATTTTGAACCGAACATTTCTTTGTTTCGGTGTTTCCTTTGCTATTTCCACTTTTTGGGGTTTGTTCCCCTCGTGTTCCTCTTCGATTTCTATACCTTTTCCACTTCCCGGCTTTTCCGGCCATTTTCCACCCTCTCGGGGGTTGACTTTTCATTGACTTTTCATATTCTAGCCCGGTTTTCACTTTTCCGGTCGTTTTCTCATCACCTTTGATATGGCGGATGATATTCCACAGGGCGGGACTCCCTTGGAGCATGAGATGGACCCAGAGGCCGAGCTCCTTCCCTTGAGCGTCCGCCCGTTCGACCCGGCGACCTACCGGCCGACGATTCACATTCTGCCTCCCAACGGACTTCGTCAGTTCAGGAACTTTGAGAGGGGTGTGCCACCCGAGCTATTACTACGTGAGCCAGAGTCACATCTGTCACACGGCGCCTCGAGGTACATTCTTTCCCGGTTTCATTTTCCGCAATGTAGAACGCTTACTGCCATAGTTGATTCTGTTCTTAACTGCTTAGCTCAAATACACTGATGCACTGTACACTGTAGTTGACTGTGAACACACTTGCAACTGATATCTGTTTGAATCTGAACACGCGCACACACACTGCACTTGCCCTGAACCACTCAAACATACTGACACATCATTCACTGTAGTTCACTACGAGCACACGGCAATCGATATCTGTTTGAACTTGAAAACGTGCACACACGCTATATCTGTACTGAACCATGCAAACACACTGACACATCGCATGTTGTAGTTTACTGTACGCACACCGGCACCCGGTATTTGTTTTGGAATTTGAACACGCACACACTGCGTATCATTACCAACTCTAAATGCTTTTCAAAACTGTATGTTTTATCTTGCTTCGCAATTGTTTGCTTGAAAACAGGGAGATTCCCATACCGTCCGCGGGTATGGGAATATTGCCGCTCGAGATTGGTACGCGGAGCTACCCGATGCGGTTCGCCAGATCGTGGACCAGGCCGGGTTCGGTGCGTTCTGCAGAGGACTTTCAGACTCACCATGAGCAGGCCTCTCCTTGCCGCTCTAGCGAGAGGTGGTGGGACACCACCGACTCGTTCCACCTCTCCGCCACGGGAGATATGACGATGACTCCCTATGATTTCTCGATGCTCACAGGCATCGGGGTAGGGGGTGATCCGATCCCCTTTGATACCGATATGGACGAGTGGACGGCTGCTCAGATCTACCTGCTCGGCGAGGTGCCTCTTGCGCATCCCGGCTTCGTCCGATACTCATGGTTCGAGGTCAGTTCAGGGTTCAGCCAGCCCTAGTGAGGAGGCTCCGATGACTCAGGAGGCTGTGGAGCGATATGCGCGACTTTCTCATGTTCCTGCTGGGGACGACTATTTTCGCCGCCGGGCGAACACTGTGCCCCTCTGTCTACTCAGCGCTCTCGTGGACGTCACACAGATCCTGCTATGACTGGGGTGGCGCCGCTCTGGCCACCCTCTATGGGTACATGAGCTCAGCTTCCCGTGGCAGGACAGTTGCTCGGGGGCTACTGGCGTGCTTGGGAGGTACATTTCTTTTTCTGCTTTACTTTCCTGCTTTCTATTATCTGTACTCTGTACACTGCACACATTGCGGTCTGCTTCACGCTGACTGTATACTGCACACACGGCACACATATACTCTACTTTACACCGACTGTACACTGCTCACACTGTACACTCTGCACAATACACTGCCTGCACAATACACTGCACAATACACGGCTCTGTTATTTCTGCTTTATTCTGCATTCTGCTTTATCTGATAAGCATACTGGTATTTACTTTGCAGTTGTGGGTCTACGCCTACTTTCCTAGACTAGCCCAGTGCCCGATGTGGAGACTCCTCTTGTCATTCCGTTCTCCCGCCGTTTGACGTCAGGTGTGTGCGGAGACCTCGGGAGTCTTTCATCTTCTTCCGCTATTTTGACACCATCACCCCGCAGGAGGTATGTTCAACTTCAGAGTTTATTTAAGCTTCGCTTTGCACTGTATTTTTTTCAATAACAGATAGATAACAAACTGCATTTCATTTTCCAGATTACCTGGCAGCCCTGGGCTTCAGTGCCAGCCGAGTTTCGGGCGGTTTGTAGGTGCGGAGGAGACTGCCGCTTCAGGCTTCTGCTGGAGGGCCCGGTCTGTCGGGCTTGGTACCTGGGTGAGCGTTTCCTACGCCAGACCCTAGGGTTACCAGAGCAGATAGTCCTGGTTCACCCTCCTGAGCATATGAGGGATACTGAGAGGTTCACTTCTGAGCAGATGGCCGACTACACGATCGGCTGGGACGCGATCCGCTTCAGAGGCATAGGCGACTACAGAGAGTACGTGCAGACGTATATCATGCGGCCTTTGAGCGATGGTCGTCGAGTTGAGGGAGAGAGGCCCGTGGCGCCGGCGGCTAGGGTAGGGCGGGGGTTGGAGCAGGAACGTCGAGGAGAGTTCGGGTCCGCGGCAGGGGTGGAGCTCAGAGAGGGCAAGGGGCTGGTTGGCCTGCTTTGCCCACGACGATGACATACAGAGGGCAGGGTGGGGCGACCTACCAGATCCCCTTTGCTCCTCCTCCGGCTGATCATGAGTTAGTCGGTTTCCACGACTTGCCTCCGGTATGTACTATTGCATTTTGCATCTTGCATTGTCGTTTCATTTCATTTCATTTCTTTTAATATTCTGCAGAATACTGACGCATCTAATACTTTTGCAGGCTTCCTCCGAGTACACCCGGCAGTCTCTGGAGCTGAATGCCTCCATGATGGGGATGTTACAGCGGACTTTTGACCTCCTGGCCCTCTATAGTATTCCGGTATGTTCTTCAACCACAGTCTCAAACCATACATAAACTGCTTCACATAATCTGATGCACTACGTAACTCCTGATAAACTGCTCACGGCATTCATACACTGTACTCATACATTGCATTCTGCACTGATAAACTGCTCACGACATTCACACACTGTACTCATACACTGCATTCTGCCTTGGTAAACTGCTCACGACATTCACACACTGTACTCATACACTGCATTCTGCCTTGGTAAACTGCTCACAGTATACTGATGCATTTGCCTTTTGTACTTTTCAGCCTCCCTTCCAGATTCCCACCATAGGAGGTGTTCCAGCCAGGCCTTCTGTTCCTGCCGGAGGAGATGGAAGGGCAGAGTATACCCCCGCACCAAGGGGGCGCACTCACGTTGGGAGTAGCTCTCGGGCGCCAGTTCCAGATGACGATG
>JAPPVO010000014.1:88728952-88804715 GCA_030407325.1 Camellia japonica | reverse complement strand
TCACAACGAATGGCAGCCGCGCTGCCAAAGGATATGTTCATTCGGTTGAAGAACCTGAGAGTAATGAACTGTTCGCAGAGGTTGGCAAAGCGGCTGATCAGAAAGCGGTGGAAGACTTGGTGGAGGGTAAGAATCGATGAAAAGAACCCGGATAAGTTTCTCTTGCTTGCTTGGTTCGTCGTTATCCAGCGCTGAGAGGTTTGGAGGTTATGGAATTCCTAACCTCCAACATCGAAGTGTTTGCCTGGACGCCTTACGACATGCCAGGCATTGATCCAAACCTCATCTGCCACCAACTCAATGTCCACCCATCTGCCAGACCGGTCATTCAACGCACACGCAGATCGGTACTCCCCCGCCGAGATAGTGGCAGAAGAAGTGGGTAACCTACTGGAGGCAGGAGCAATCAGAGAGGTACATTACCCCAAATGGATCTCCAACACAGTCGTGGTGCCAAAAAAGAATGGTAAGTGGCGCGTCTGCGTCGACTACAAGACGGTCAACAAAGCATGTCCGAAGGATAGTTTCCCCCTACCAAGGATAGATCAATTGGTGGACCTAACAGCTGGGCACAGCAGGCTTAGCTTCCTTGACGCATACAGAGGCTACCATCAGATAGCCATGCACGAACCGGATCAGGAAGTAACATCCTTCACTACTCCAAGAGGACTTACTGCTACAAGGTCATGCCCTTTGGCCTAAAGAACGCAGGGGCGACATTCCAGAGAATGGTCACAAAGATGTTCGAGCCATTGTTAGGCAGAACAATGGAGCTTACATCGACGACATGGTGGTCAAAAGCAAGGATGCAGATAACCATCTAAAGGACCTAGATGAGATGTTCCAGATCCTGAAGAAACACAAGCTGCGCCTTAACGCTTCTAAGTGCGCATTCGGTGTAGGGTCTGGCAAGTTTCTGGGTTTCCTGGTGACCAACCGGGGTATAGAGGCAGACCCCTCCCAAATCAAAGCAATTCAGGAGTTAGAGAGGCCTAATTCAGTGAAAGAAGTGCAGCATCTCACCGGTATGGCAGCAGCACTTAACCGATTCATCAGCCGGTCTTCAGACAGATTGCGTCCATTCTTTCAGTCATTAAAAGCTAAGTTTGAGTGGGACGAAGAATGCGACCGAGCCCTGGAGAGTTTGAAGGAATACATGTCTTCTCCACCACTACTTGTCACCCCAATACTTGGAGAAGAACTCTTCCTCTACTTGGCAGTCTCTCAGCACGCGGTAAGTGCAGTGTTGGTTCGAGCAGAAGGAATCCAGCATCTTCCAATCTTCTATGTCAGCAAGACATTGTTAGGCGCCGAAACGAGGTATTTGCCACTGGAGAAACTGGCATTGGCTTTAATGATGGCCTCAAGGAAGTTGTCACATTACTTTCACGCCCACACCATAGTTGTTCTCACAGCCTTCCCACTCAAGGCTTTATTTGAAAGGGCGAACTTTTCTGGGCGAATTCTGAAGTGGGCAGTGGAATTGGGACAATATGACATCAAGTTCCAACCCAGAACCGCAGTAAAGGCCCAATCTTTGGCAGACTTCGTCGCGGAGTTCACTCCTGGAAGCCACCAAGTCTGCCCAATCGACCTGACTGACACAACCGAACTAGGGATGGAGATTGACGCCGGAATAGCGCAACCCCTAGTGCAGGTTACTCAGCCAGAGCCCAAGGCAGACCAGAGTAGAGAAGGCAAGGAGGAAGCAGACCTTGCTACACCAAGTCAAAACCCACCAACAACTAATGACTTGGTCCCATCAGCAGACAAGGGGCAGACTGCAACTATGGATCATAAAGAAAACTCCAGCGACATTCCAGACCCCACAACATCATCCGATCCCTCCATATGCTGGAAGTTGTTTGTAGGGGAGATGTGGAAACTCTTCGTGGATGGAGCATCCAACCGGTATGGAGCAGGACTTGGCATAGTCCTCATCTCTCCAGACGACCTAGTTGTGGAACAGGCGATCAACCTTGGCTTCCCAGCATCAAATAACGAAGCGGAGTATGAAGCGCTTCTGGCAGGCCTCAAGTCAGCATTCTACATGAAGGCCACCGAACTAATGGTGTACAGCGACTCACAGCTGGTAGTAAACCAAATATTTGGTGACTACGAGGCAAAGGATGATAGAATGGCCAAGTACCAAGAGTTGGTCAGAACAGAGATAAAGAAGTTCGAAGTAGTGAGGATAGAACAGATCGGCAGAGAGGAAAACAGCAGAGCAGATGAACTCGCAGGCTTCGCATCAATGGCAGACACCTCCATTCCTCACCCACTACTAATCGACTATCTGCCTAGACCAAGCATTGAAGACCCAGAAGCAGAAGAGGTATGTTGTGCAGAGTTAGGCCCTTCTTGGATGGATCCCATCATACTGTTCCTGAAAGACGGCACCCTACCAGAAGAGAAGAAATAAGCCAACAGAATCAGAGCAAAGTCGCAGCGATTTTGGCTCTCCCTATCCTTGGCATTATACAAGAAGTCGTTCTCCGGACCTTACTTGAAGTGTGTTCACCCCAGCAAAGTGGAAGCATTCCTATTCGAAATACATGAAGGGGTATGCGGCAGCCATCAAGGAGGAAGATCGTTGGCATACAGAGCGATTTCACAAGGATATTGGTGGCCATACATGCAAGCGGACTCAGAGAAGTATGTCAAAAAATGCGAAAAATGTCAAAAATTCGCACACCAAATACACCAACCTGCCAGAGAACTACTACCATTAACTAGCCCATGGTCTTTCGCTATGTGGGGCTTAGACATAGTAGGTCCACTTCCAACAGCACCAGGCAACAAGAAGTTCTTTCTTGCGGCAACAGACTACTTCACAAAGTGGGTGGAAGCAGAAGCCTTGGCGTCAATCAAGGAAAAAGATATGAAGAAGTTTGTCTGGCAGAACATCATTACTCGCTTTGGCATACCAAAGGCACTGATCTCAGACAACGGCACTCAGTTCGATGGTAGGATTTTCAGAGGCTTTTGTGAAGAATACAAGATAGAGTTCTACAATTCCACACCGGCATATCCACAAGCAAATGGACAAGCAGAGGCGTCAAATAAGGTAGTCTTGGATGGATTGAAGAAAAGATTAGAGAGAGCCAAAGACAAGTGGGCAGAAGAGCTCCCCCACGTTTTATGGGCTTACCGCACCACGCCTCGGCGATCGACAGGAGAAACACCATTCTCCTTAGCTTATGGCATGGAGGCAGTCATCCCATTAGAAGTTGGCCTCCCCACAATTCGAAGCGAAAACTTTGATCCAGACTTAAATGGCGAAGCCATAGCAATGGAACTTGACCTTGCGGAAGAAAAACGAGACAGAGCATTAGTTCACATCGCCTCCTACCAACAAGAGTTGTCCAGAAAGTATAACAAAACAGTGCATCCAAGGCAATTCAAGACCCGGAGATTGGGTACTGCGCAAAGTAATGGGAAATACCTTGGTTCCAGGAGATGGCAAACTAGGACCTAACTGGGAAGGACCTTATAAAGTGGTCGGATTAGCAGGCAAAGGGGCATACCACTTGGAAGATGAGGACGGCAAAGCAATTCCCAGGCCATGGAACACAGCAAATCTCAAGTTGTTTTATTTTTAGCTTTTTTCCTTTTACGTATATGTAATTTTTTACTTTCTCAATAAAACAATTCGATTCTTTTCCAGTATATTAGCTTTCCGTAGAAAGTAGCCTTAGTAAGTTAGTAGCGTTGTAAACATAGTTGGCCGAATTAAACCAACTATGACTCTTCCTAAGCCCAGGATAAGGATCCAGGCTGCAGGGCGTTTGGACGGCAAAACCAAACACTTTATTCTAAGTTGGCTGGAAAAACCAACTTAGAGGTTGGCTGGATTAAACCAACACCCCTCCTAAGCCCAGGATCAGGATCCAGGGTGCAGGACGTTTGGTCGATATAACCAAACACTTTATTCTGAGTTGGCTGGAAAAACCAACTTAGAGGTTGGCTGGATTAAACCAACACTTTATACTCTTCAGCCGAAGTAAGTGTATGGCAGAAGAGTGGTTGGCTGGATTAAAACCAACACTTTATACTCTTCAGCCGAAGTGAGTTATATCGGCTGAAGAGTGGTTAGCTGGATTAAACTAACACTTTATACTCTTCAGCCGAAGTAAGTGTATGGCTGAAGAGTGGTTGGCTGGATTAAAACCAACACTTTATACTCTTCAGCCGAAGTGAGTTATATCGGCTGAAGAGTGGTTGGATGGATTAAACCAACACTTTATACTCTTCAGCCGAAGTGAGTTATATCGGCTGAAGAGTGGTTGGCTGGATTAAACCAACACTTTGTACTCTTCAGCCGAAGTGAGTTATATCAGCTGAAGAGTGGTTGGCTGGATTAAACCAACACTTTATACTCTTTAGCCGAAGTAAGTTATATCGGCTGAAGAGTGGTTGGCTAGTAAGATAGATAGCTAAAACCGGGACCACAGCGCAAATAAGTTTATGGAAAATTCATTGCAAGTATAAGCATGCATGCACAAAACCGGAATAAGAGTTAAAGAAATTTTTCATTGAACTACAAACCAAGTACAATTAAGGGACCGCAGCCCGGTTACAAAAGTTTAGAACAAAAGAAGAAAAATGAAAAATCAGCGGAGAAGATTATCAAGCTCGGCATCGAATTCTGCATCATCATTCGCCTGGAGTCCGGTGTCAGAGGGGAGCACGGTTTGAAGTGCGAGTTCGGTGTCAGCCTGAACTCCGGTATCAGTCGGCTGCAGCTCAAGAGTTGGATCTTCAATAACTAGCTCAGACCGAACTACTTGATCATTCTGCTGTTCATTGACAACCGGAGTATGAGATGGCTCCTCATCTTCTTCATCATCATCGTCCTCATCATCACCGGACCCTTCGAGAAATTGCCTCTGAAGGTCGGCAGCGTACTGCGCCAGTGAAGCCGGAATAGAATACTGTGGAGCATCGTAGACCTCGGTGTCGGATGTACAACCGAGTCGCTCCACAGCACTCCTCCAACCGCATTTGAAAAACAGATCTTTGGCTGCGTCGCATTGAAGGGTGTAGGCGTCCTCTGCCTCCTTGAAACCTCGCTTTTCGGCGTCTTTCATGTCCTTCTTCAATTGGGTTATCTCAGCGTCTTTCTTCTTTTCAAGCTTCGCCAGCAGGCACAGGTACTTATCCTTTGCCTCCATGGCAACTTTCAGCTTTTCGGCTTCGGCGGAATTGGCGAGCTCGGTCAGTCGACCATTTTCTGCTCGTAGTTCGGCCATCTGCTTTTTGGCCTCTTCCAGCTCGGCCGTCTTCAATTCGGCTTCTGCCATGGCCTCCCGGGTATGTCTCCTTAGCTCCATTACCTTCCTGTGAGTAACGTGGTTTTTTTGTATGGCCTGCAAAGCAGTAGTAACTTTACCATTAGTCGAAATGAAAGTTGGAAGGAATTACGTAGAGAGAAGAAAGCTATGTACCAGAATCATTGACTTGGTAGAAGACCGTATGGACTTCAGTTCGGTGTTAAGTTGCTTATAGTGGTGCTCCATATCCTTTGGAAGGCACACACTTTTGGCAAGATTGAAGGCCATCAGATGGTCCTTCTCGGTGACAACGGAATCAGAAGCCGAGATATCTCGGTTGTTGAAGGACAGTTCGGGGACCCATTTAGAGCTGGTAGCTCAGTCAGAATGCTCGGGTTGATGGCTTTGTTGAGGGCTTGGAGGAAGGCTGGGTGGCAAAACGGTCTCATCCTCATCAAGGCGACGCTCGGTTTGGCTAGTCCGGGCGCGCTTGCCTGGACGGGATGAGGATGGCTGTTGAGAGGGAAGTGCTACCACGGTCTCGGTTGCCTGACCGGGTTGTGGCACCTCGGCTCTGGTTGTTGCAGTAAGCATGGCCTTCAGTCTGTTCTTCTTTGCCATCTCTTGTTCGGCAGTAAGTGGCACTAGGACGATCGAGGGCAAGGTCGGGTCCGGTTTAGGAGCGTCTTTGAGTAGGAAGTCGGTCACTCTTGCTTTTCGGCGACTGGAGTATCGGTAGGTCGGCTCAAAATTCAGGAGTTTTGCCCAGCTTCTCTCCTTTACTCGCAGTGCGGCGCGCAGAACACCAAGGTTTGGATAGCCGTAGTTCGATAGAAGATGGGCTTTATCTGCAAAAGAAAGTGAACTGTTAGTTCGGTTTAGAAGAGAAAGCCGAAATAGAGGAAAGTGTGAAATATAACCGAAGTAAGTATACCAGGAATTCCTTTGTTCCAGTTTATAGCCCAGCCAGGAATCTGGGCCTGGTGGTCCTCAAAATTTCCAGAGACTCAAAAGAAGTCATCGTCGTTTAAGTCTTTGTCCGATGTATGTTTTACTATTTTCTCTCGGCCACGGCGTACCCTTATGTAGTAACACCAGCCTTCGTTCTTAGAACCTATGGAATATTGGTGTAGTATCTCGGCCAAACCTAGGTTGAGACCGGTTTTGTGGTTCAGTGCGGCTATACCCATTATTATTCGGTATGTATTGGTGGATAGTTGGGTTGGGCATAGTCTGGTTTGCCTTAAGAATTCACAAATTAGGGGTTGGACCGGGAACCTAAGTCCGGTCTCTATTATTGATTGGAGGGTAAAGGGAACAAAACCATTGTTGCCCCATGGGTCAACATCTTGTTCGGCTAGGGTGAGATTTTCATCGTCTGGAATGTTGTAATCTTTTCTGAATTCGGCTAAGCCGCCTGGGGTTTCTACTAGGAATCTGTACTTCCCCATTTATTGGATAAATAAAGAATAAGTTACTTCGGCTGAAGGAGTTGTGCTCAGTAGCTCGGTCGAGCCTTCAAAGAGAGTGGCTTGGGCAACCTAAAGTCCGCAAAGTGGAAGAACAAAGGGGTCAAGCACAGATCATTGACCGTGCTACAAAAACAAAGCAAGAAAAGGATGCCTTACTTTGGTTCCTTAGGGTGCTAATAGGATCTACCTCGGTTTAAACAAGATGGTTGTTATCTCGGTTTGGCAAGAAGCTTGGTTATCTCGGTTCTAACTATGGTTTTTGTTACTTCGGTTAAGCGTCAAGGGGCAGCTTTCTGAGTTCGGTTTAGGAACTGTGAAAGCTGGCTTAGCCCCCAAGGCTTAGCTCGGTTAAGTGCCGATATTTCTAGTTCGGTGTATTTTCATTTCGGCTAGTGTGAATCAGGTGGTGGCCTATTAAAATTATTGTGAAGTGTACAAGTTCTAGCTCGGTTCCAGTCTACCTAAAGCTATACATAAGCGAAAACAGCTTCCTAGTTCGGTTGGGACATGTTTTTAGATCTAAGCTATGTTCTGCAGGTTACATCATGATATTCAGAGTGTTCTTATAAAATTTTTTCCCAGAAAGCACAAAAAGGAAGTGTTTCGTGAAAACACAAAACTGAAGCTATGGAATGAAAACAAAGGAAAGGAAGAAAAGAACAGAGTATTGATACTTACCAGATAAAAAGGAAGGTAGAGATGGGAGCAACGGCAACAGTAGCAATGAAGAACACGGATTCAGGAAGCTTAGTGGTTGGAATGGCAGGAGCACAGAGAGAAGAAGAGTCGAGTAGAGTGAGATTCAAAATGATTTGGTTCGTTTTGTGTAAAAGGCAAAAAGGCGGGAACTGTTCAAAACTTACGAAGTACGAGGGGCGGCGTTACAGCTGTGGATAGCCAGTAAGAACCTGCCACGTGTCATTGGGATACTAAACGATTCAGTTATTGCAAATTGAAGAGACGTTTTGGCCGGGTGTATATAGCTCGGCTGGAAAGGCTAATGGGTGTTGTTAAGCTCGGCTGGAGAGGTTAAAACTCTAGCTCAGTTGATAAGCAGGTAATCCCTATCATGCTTTGCAGACGGAATTAAGGGGCAATTAAGAGGGTAATTTATATTTAAATTAGGCCGAGTTGAATTAAATAGGCCGAGCTGGGCCAAGCTAAGTGGTGGGTCGTTTTGGGCCACATTACGGAGAAGGGCTGTATAAAGTTTACTCCGGTCGAAATAGCTTCTGAATTAAACCGGTCTCAACCATGGTAGTTATTTCGGTCGCGTAAGCTTTATTTCTATTTCGGCTGGGAGATGTGTTGTGAATAGTTCGGTCTACATTGGATAGTTCGGTCGTAGTACATGGAGACCAAGGTGTGCTGAGTCCTTAAGAGGCTTTAGTTCAGCAGATAGTTCGGTTCATCTCTTTTATGACTAGCTCGGTCTTAGTATGGAAAAGCCGAGGTAAGAGAGAGGAAGTTGGGGCCGGACTAGTGGTTACTTCGGTCGTAAGGTAGTTCAGCTGTGGTAAAACCATCTCACTTGGTTCAAGCAGTGAGGGGGTGTTGGAGGATAAGCATTATCTTCCAGGAGTTTGAATCCTAGGAGGACTCTACATGGAGGAGTAAGAGTCCTACCAGGATTGTGCTACGCGAAACCTGTATAAGCTCACCAATATCACCTTTGGAGAGGTAATGCAACTTTGCTCCCTGAATTCATAGAGCTTTTGTCTATTTGTCAAGCTTACTGACTCAGGCATCGGAGAGGTTTCCGGCACACACCCGCCGGCTAGCTCACGTGTGTATTTTCAGGTAGTTGAACGACGTCGTACGGAGGAGCGCAGACTTGGTCAACAGGATTATACGAGAAGGTATATTTCTTCCCGTACAGCGTGTATTTGTTGTATATTTTTTGGGGCGTTATAGAAAAATTCCCAAGTACTTACCAAAGAATTGGGAACTAAAAGTGACAGCTATCCAAGAAGCCAAGGATCTCAATACACTTGGTTTAGATGAACTTCTTGGGTCATTAATGACCCATGAGATTTTGATAAAGATTGACGACGATGACAATGATAAGAAGAAGAAAGGAATTTCTTTCAAAACATCAATTAAAGAAAAAGATAAAGAAAACGACAACCTAAGTGATGAGGATGGTGACATTGCCATGGTTACTAAAAAATTTAAAAATTTACTGAAAAGAGATAAGTAATTTAAAAGAAGGTTTCACAAAAAGTCATTTAATAGAGATGAAAAAGGAAAGAAAGACTAAATAATTTGTTATGAATATAAGAAATCGGGACACATTAAATATGATTGTCCCAACCTAAAGAAGATAAAGTGAAAGAAAAAGAGCAAAATAAGAGCTATGATGGCAACATGGGGAGAAAGCGACTATAGTAATTTAGATAGCGAGTCAAGTGACTCGGAAGTCGTAAATCTTTGTTTCATGGGAATTGACGATGATGTGGTAACTGAAAATTCTCTTTCCTATGAAGAATTGCTAAATATTGTTGGGGAACTTCATGAAGATTTTAAAAAGGTAATTTTGAAAAATTATATTCTTAGAAAATCTAATGTTTTGCTTATCAATGAAAATGAAAGTTTGAAAAAGGAAAATAATTCTTTAAAAATTTCTTCAAGTGATTTGAAAAAGGAAATGATTCTTTAAAAAAAAATTTCAATTGATTTGAAAATTGAAAATAATTCTTTAAAAGAAAACATAAAATAATTAAATAAAATAATTTTTAAATTCACACAAGAAAAATAAAATTTAAATCAATTACTTGGAAAATCAAAGATATGTTTTCAACAAACCAGGTATTGCATACAAACCTTACAAGAAACAGACTTTTTATAAAAATTTATTTGTTGAAACTTGCTCATCCAGTGTCCCACATATTACTTGTTATTATTTTTTTAGAAAATGGCACAAATTTTCATCTTGTCTTTACAAGAAAAATTTATTGAGAACAAACATGAGATGGGTTTCAAAATCAAGTAATTCGCAAACTAATAATTACAGACCCAAGAAGATATAGATACCAAAATCAAATATTTGATTTTTTTATAATTTTTTATATAGGTGTTCTACAAGGCAAAATCTAGAAAAGAAAAATAGTACTTGGATAGTGGATGTTTAGGACACATGACCGGAGACAAATTAGTGTTCACTACCTTCTCTCAAGATGGTGGATGTGCAACATTTGGAGACAACAACAAAAGAAAAATCCACTACAAGAAAATACAGTTTTGGCAACCACTTTTGCCGACTAAAAATATTTTGGTTGCCAAAAGTTGTGGAATTGGCGACCAAAAATTATGTTAGTCGGCAAAAGTACAATATTTAGCTACTGAATTTTTTTAGTTGGGGTATATTAATTTTTGGCGACTAAAAAAAAATTTAATCGCTAAAAATCTCACAATTGGCGACTAAAAAAAATTTTGTCGCTAAATTTGCCACAATTGGCGACTAAAAAAATATTTTTGTCGCTGTATATATAGTTTGGCAACTAAAATAATTTAGTCACTGAAAGAAAAATAAAAATTTTCTTTTTATCTTTGGCGACCAAAAGTTTGATCGGCAAAAATTTAATTTCAACGACTAAAAAATATTTTAGTCGCGGTATAGATAGTTTTGGCAACTAAAATAATTTAGTCGCTGAAAGAAAAATAAAAATTTATTTTTTATCTTTCGCGACCAATAGTTTGGTTGGCAAAAATTTAATTTCAGCGACTAAAAAATATTTTGGTCGCTGTATATATGGTTTTGGCAACTAAAATAATTTAGTCGCTGAAAGAAAAATAAAAATTTAGCTTTTATCTTTCGCGACCAAAAGTTTGGCCGGCAAAAATTTAATTTCAGCGACTAAAAAATATTTTAATCGCTGTATATATAGTTTTGGCAACTAAAATAATTTAGTTGCTGAAAAAAAAATAAAAATTTACTTTTTATCTTTGGCGACCAAAAGTTTGGTCAGCCAAAATTTAATTTCAGCGACTAAAAAATATTTTAGTCGCGGTATTGATAGTTTTGGCAATAAAAATAATTTAGTCGCTGAAAGAAAAAAAAAAATTTATTTTTTATCTTTAGCGACCAACAGTTTGGTCGGCAAAAATTTAATTTCAGCGACAAAAAAATATTTTGTGGCTGTATATATAGTTTTGGCAACTAAAATAATTTAGTAGCTGAAAGGAAAATAAAAATTTATTTTTTATCTTTGCCGACAAAAAGTTTGGTTGGCAAAAATTTAATTTCAGCGACTAAAAATATTTTGGTCTCTGTATATATAGTTTTGGCAACTAAAATAATTTAGTCGCTGAAAGAAAAATAAAAATTAACTTTTTATCTTTGGCGACCAAAATTTTGGTCGGCAAAAATTTAATTTCAGTGACTAAAAAATATTTTAGTCGCTGTATATATAGTTTTGGCAACTAAAATAACTTAGTCGCTGACAGAAAAATAAAAATTTATTTTTTGTCTTTGGCGACCAAAAGTTTGGTCGACAAAAATTTAATTTCAGCGACTAAAAAATATTTTGGTCGCTGTATAGATAGTTTTGGCAACTAAAATAGTTTAGTTGCTGAATGAAAAATAAAAATTTATTGTTTATCTTTGGCGACCAAAAGTTTGGTCGGCAAAAATTTAATTTCAGCGACTAAAAAATATTTTGGTCGCTGTATATATAGTTTTGACAACTAAAATAATTTAGTCGCTGAAAGAAAAATAAAAATTAAATTTTTATCTTTGGCGAGCAAAATTTTGGTCGGTAAAAATTTAATTTCAGCGACTAAAAAATATTTTGGTCGTTGTATATATAGTTTTGGGAACTAAAATAATTTAGTCGCTGAAAGAAAAATGAAAATTTAATTTTTATCTTTCGCGACCAAAAGTTTGGTCGACAAAAATTTAATTTCAGCGATTAAAAAATATTTTAGTCGCTGTATAGATAGTTTTGGCAACTAATATAATTTAGTCGCTGAATGAAAAATTAAAATTTATTGTTTATCGTTGGCGACCAAAAGTTTGGTCGGCAAAAATTTAATTTTAGCGACTAAAAAATATTTTGGTCGCTGTATAGATAGTTTTGGCAACTAAAATAATTTAGTCGCTGAAAGAAAAATAAAAATTACTTTTTATCTTTAGCGACCAAAAGTTTAGTCGGCAAAAATTTAATTTCAACGACTAAAAAATATTTTGATCGCTGTATAGATAGTTTTGGCAACTAAAATAATTTAGTCGCTGAATGAAAAATAAAAATTTATTTTTATCTTTGGCGACCAAAAGTTTGGTCGGCAAAATTTTAATTTCAGCGACTAAACAATATTTTGGTCGCTGTATAGATTGTTTTGGCAACTAAAATAATTTAGTCGCTGAATGAAAAATAAAAATTTATTGTTTATCTTTGGCGACCAAAAGTTTGGTCGGCAAAATTTTAATTTCAGCGACTAAACAATATTTTGGTCGCTGTATAGATTGTTTTGGCAACTAAAATAATTTAGTCGCTGAAAGAAAAATAAAAATTAACTTTTTATCTTTGGCGACCAAAACTTTGGTCAGCAAAAATTTAATTTCAACGACTAAAAAATATTTTGGTCGTTGTATAGATAGTTTTGGCAACTAAAATAATTTAGTCGCTGAATGAAAAATAAAAATTTACTTTCACTCATCACTCTTTCTCTCTCTTTCTGTCTGTCTGTCTCTCTCTTTCTCTCTGTGTCTCTGTCTCTATCTCTCTTCTCTTTCTCTCTCTCTTTTACTCATCACTCTTCTCTGTCTGTCTCTCTCTTTCTCTCTGTGTCTCTGTCTCTGCCTCTCTTCTCTTTCTTTCTCTGACTCATCACTCTTCTCTGTCTGTCTGTCTGTCTCTCTCTGTGTCTCTCGCTCATCTCTCTACCTCTCTCATCTCTCATCTGTCTCTGTCTCTCTTCTCTTTATCTCTCTCGCTCGCTCGCTCATCTCTCCATGTATCTCTCTCGTTTATCTCTTTTTCTCTCTCTCTCTTTGTCTGTCTCTTTTCACCCATTTTTTCATCTTCCTCTCTCTATTCTCTTTCTCTCTCTTACTCATCACTCTTTTCTATCTGTCTGTCTATCTGTCTGTTTGTCTGTCTCTCTCTTTGTGTCTTTCACTCATCTATCTCTTCTCTCATCTCTTTTTCTCTCTCGTTCTCTTTCGTTCATCTCTCTTCTCTCTATCTCTCTTGCTCATCTCTCTTCTCTGCTCTCTCTCATTTCTCTTTTCTCTCGGTATCTCTCGCTCATATCTCTTATCTCTATCTCTCTCTGTCTCTCTCGTTCACTCTTTTCTCTCTGTGTCTCTCTCGCTCATTTTCTCTCTCTCTATCTCTCTCTCTGTCTCTCGTTCATCTCTCATCTCTCTCTATCTCTTTTTCTGTCTCTCACTCTCTATCTCTTTTTCTCTTTCTCTCTCTCTCTCTCTCTTCTTTTTCTCTCTCTCACTCATCATTATTCTCTGTATGTCTGTCTGTCTTTGTCTCTGTCTCTTTTTCTCTTTGTCTCTCGCTCATCTCTCTTCTTTTTATCTCTCTCATCTTTTTTCTTTCTCTATCTCTCTTACTCATCTTTCTTCTTTCTATCTCTCTCTCTGTCTCTCCTACTCATCTTTCTTCTCTCTCTATCTCTCTCTTTTTCTATGTCTTTCTCTCGATCATCTCTTTTCGCTCTCTTTCTCTCTCTCTTTGTCTATCTCTCACTCATCTCTTATTTCTTTCTGTCTCTATCTCTATCTCTATCTCTATCTCTTTTCTCTCTCTGTCTTTCTCATTCATCACTCTTCTCTCTCCCTTTCTCTCTCTATATCTGTCTCTCTGTCTCTCACTCTTCTCTCTCCCTTTCTCTCTATGTGTCTGTCTGTCTGTCTCTCTCCCCTATTGTGTTCACTTTGCTCACTCTCTCCTTCCTCTCTTCTCTATTTATCGAGCTTATCGGTATAGGTAGTATTAGTAAAAGTTCCTCTTCCATTATTGAAAATGTTCTATTTGTTGATGGATTTAAACCCAAAAAAATAAATAAAATAAAATAAAAAATTCTCTTTTTGTTGTACTGGATTTATTATCAATAAAATTCTCTTCTTGCTGATTAAAAAAAATAAAAAAAACAAATTCTCTAATTCAATTTTTGGAACATGTTGTAATCCAAACCTATAGAAACTTGTTGAATTGAACAAGTCTTTACAATAAATTTAAATTAAATTTTATTTTATTTTATTTTCGCACAATGTCATGTCTTTTATGTGCTAAAATGTGTCACTCAGATGTCGTTATGGTTAATTTGTTAGCTGTATATTATTATAGTTGTTTCTTATCTATTTGTATTTGTATCTCTCTCCATCTCTTGTATTTGTATCTCTCTCAATCTCTCTATCTCCTTACTTATCTAGGTTTCCTTTCTGCCTATATATAGAGGCTTCTCCTATTGTATTATTCAATTCAATACAGAGTTTCTTCTTTCTCTTCTCTCACTACTTCATAACATGGTATCAGAGCCAAAAATTCTCTCATAATCTTTTTTTGCAGTTTGCTTCTGTCCCTGGTGTTTTTCTACTGGCTTCTGCGATTTTGTTCATCCGTATTTTCACGTTTGAACTACACCAAACTCTTCGTCTCCTCACGACGAAGCCATCGCCACCAAAATCAATACCATCGGCCTCTACACGTGCCCTCACGGCGTCCAAACGAGTGGCGCGTCGTTAATCCGCGTTGTCACTCTCACCACGCTCCGCACGCATTGTCTCAGCCGGCCTCCGTCCGCTACAGCCCCGCGGCTTTCACTTCAGCCCTCGGCTTCCGCTTCAGCCGTTCGCCGTTAATCCGCGTTCTCACTCTCACCACGCTCCGCACGCATTGTCTCAGCCGGCCTCCGTCCGCTACAGCCCCGCGGCTTTCACTTCAGCCGGTTCGCCCTCAGCTCGCTATCAGCTTCCGCCTCAGCCGACTCCCCTTCGGCTTCCGCCCCAGCCGATTCTCCATCGGCTTCCGCCCGGCTTCTCTTAGCCGCGTGCTGCCTCCGCCCGGCTTGCCCAGCCGTTTGCCTGGGTTCTCAGCTGCTGACGTCAGCTCTCTGCAGCCGCTGACGTCAGCCCTACACAACACACCTGCCTGCTGACATCATCCAGCCACAAGGCTGACATCAGCCCTACTTGTCCCTAAGGTTTTCCAGCCTTCTGAATCTGTTGGTGACCTCCGTTTTGACAGTTATGGATCGTACAGAGCACATCCAATCTGTCTCTGTTATCCTTGATGGGTCCAATTATGTTAGTTGGGCTCAAGCTCTCTCTAGCTTCATTAAAGGGAAACGCCTTTGGCGGATTATTACTGGTACTCTTTCCAAACCCACCAAAAAGGAGGATGAGACCGACTCTCAATTCGATGACCGTCTTGACGACTGGGAAAGTAAGAATTATCAAATCATCACATGGTTCCGGGCTACCTCAGTTCCTTCCATCAACCTTCAATTTGGACGCTTTCAGGACGATGACTCCCTTGTCTCTCCTGCCAAAGCAATTTGGGATTTTTTGAAGGAACGTTATCAGACCACTGGCCATGCTCATCAATATCAACTATTGCAGACTCTTCATCACATGCGTCAAGCACCCGGTCAGTCTCTCAATGACTTTCTATTCCAGATGTCGTCCGTTTGGGACCAGCTCGCTCTTTCTGAACCTCCATGGGCTCATTCTGATGATGCACACTATTTATTACTTATCGGAATCATCAGCGACTATTACAGTTTCTTATGGCTCTTCATAGCACTTTTGAGCCCGTGCGTGCTTCTTTGCTTCATCGTTTGCCTTTGCCCACTTTAGAGCAAGCCATTACCGAGCTCCTATCAGAGGAGACTCGTTTTAGGAGTCTCAGATCTCACGACACGGATTCTGTTCTTGCTACTCCATCTTCTCAGAGTTCCTCATCTTCACAGCCACTCATATGCAGTTATTGTCGCAACCGAGGCCTGCCAGCCACTCATTCTCTTGTTCACTGCCAGGTTCGCGAATGCTTGACTTGTCATAAGACTGCTCCGGGCCATCTCCAAAGCCATTGTCCTCGAGCTCCCTCTACTACTTCATCTAAGAAAGGGGCTTCTCGTTCTGGGTCTCAGTCCAAATTTAACCACGGTTCTCGCTCTGCTGCTGTTGCCTCTGAGGTTCTTCTGCTCCTTCTTTCTCTATGGATGATGTTGAGTCCCTTATCCACCAGGTTCTCAACAAATCGGGTACTCCTCCTTCTACTGCTCTTTCAGTAACCTCAGGTAACTCTTCATGGTATTTTGATTCCGCTTGCTGTAATCACATGACTTCTGACTCCACTATTTTCTTCTTTGTCCTCATCCTCTTCTGCTCCCACTATACACACTGCTGATGGTTCTCATATGCCTGTTAGTCATATTGGCCAAATCTCTACTTCCACTGTGACACTTTCTGATGCTTACCATATTCCTTCTCTTAAAATGAACCTTATCTCTGTTGGTCAATTATGTGACCTTGGTCTAACTATTACTTTTTCTGCTAATGGTTGTTTGGTGCAGGACCCTCAGACGAGACAGATCCTTGGGATAGGCCGTAAGCATGGACGTCTGTTCGAGCTTGTCCACCTTCGCAGTCCGCACAAATCATCTCCTGTTGCTGCTGCATCTACTATGTCTCCTTTTCATCTTTGGCATTGTCGCTTAGGACATGTCTCTTTTAGTCGTTTAAAAAATTTAGTTTCTAGTGGTCAGTTAGGTCGTGTCTGTGTTGACGATGTCGATTGCTTATCTTGTCAAATTGCTAAACAACCTGCATTACCTTTTAATAAAAGTAATTCTATTCTACTGCTCCTTTTGATCTTGTGCATTCAGATATTTGGGGACCTTCCCCACACCTACCATGGGGGGGTCTAGATATTTTGTGATTTTTGTTGATGATTTTTCTCGCTATACTTGGCTTTTTCTTCTCAAAAATCGCTCTGAACTTAAACAGATTTACTATGATTTCTCTGCTATGGTCCACACTCAGTTTTCTTGTACTATTAAGCTTTTTCGTTCTGATAATGCTAAGGAGTACTTGGATTCTGATTTTCTTTCTTTTCTTCAGGCTCATGGTACTCTTTCTCATCGATCTTGTGCAGGCACTTCCCAACAAAATGGACGAGCCGAAAGAAAGCACCGTCATATTCTAGACACTACTCGGGCTCTTCTCCTTTCTTCTTCTTGTCCTGAAAATTTTGGGGGAAGCTGCCCTCACTGCCATCCATACCATCAATCGAGTCCCTACCCCTGTCATAGCTAACACAACTCCTTACGAGCGTTTGTATGGTTCTCCTCCTGATTATACCACTCTTAAAGTTTTTGGTTCTGCTTGTTTTGTTCTCCTTCAGCCTCATGAACACACTAAACTAGAACCTCGTTCTCGTCTTTGTTGTTTTCTGGGGTATGGTATCGAACATAAAGGGTATCGTTGTTGGGATCCTATCTCTAAGCGTCTTCGTATTTCTCGTCATGTGGTCTTCTGGGAACACAAAATGTTCTCCACTCTTTCCAAGTTTCACCTACCCAGTCCACCCACTCACCGGTCTTCACTGATATTTCTATCGATTTGTTTTCTGATGACTTTGATGCAGATTCTGGCCCCATGCTTCCACAGCCGCCTACGCCTATCGTCCATCCTGAGGATCCTGTGTCAGCTGATGGCCCTCCGCCTTCTCCGGCTCCGGTGGAGGTTCCCCCGGACCCTATTTCCATTGAGGTTCCTCCTCCACCTGAGCGTCATTCTACCCGGGTAAGGCAACCTTCTGCTCTTCTTCGTGATTATATTGTTGGTTCCACTGCTTTTTGCTCTCATGAGCCTACTTCTTATCAAGAAGCTTCTTCTCACCCTCTTTGGCAACAAGCTATGACTGATGAACTGCAGGCTTTCGAACAAACTCATACCTGGGATGTAGTTGATCTTCCTCCTGGCAAGCGTACTGTTAGTTGCAAATGGGTTTACAAGATCAAAACTCATTCTGATGGTTCCATTGAGCGTTACAAAGCTCGCCTTGTCGCCCGGGGATTTAGTCAAGAATATGGGATTGACTATGAGGAAACATTTGCTCCTGTTGCCCGCCTTACTTCAGTTCGCAGCTTACTTGCTGTTGCTGCTGCTCGCCACTGGCATCTTTCTCAGATGGATGTCAAGAATGCATTTCTCAATGGTGATCTCACTGAGGAAGTTTTTATGCAACCTCCTCCTGGTTCTTCTGTTCCCTCAAACAAGGTTTGCAAACTCCGCCGTGCTTTATATGGTTTGAAACAAGCTCCACGTGCCTGGTTTGCCAAGTTCAGCTCTACCATTCGTGACTTTGGTTTTTCTTCCAGTGCCCATGATTCTGCCTTGTTTATCCGTAAGACGAAGCGGGGTACTATTCTTCTTCTCCTCTATGTGGATGATATGATTATCACTGGAGATGACACAGTGGGTATTTCTAGTCTCAAACAGTTTCTCCATCGCCAGTTTGAGATGAAAGATTTGGGTGCACTTAGCTACTTCCTTGGCTTGGAAATTTCTCAAGATTCCTCTGGTTATTTTCTCACTCAGGCCAAGTATACTTCTGATCTTTTGGCTCGTGCTAACCTTTCCGATTGCAAGACTGTCACTACTCCAGTTGATCCTCAGACTCGTCTTACACCTCTTGACGGCCCCCTATTGTCAGATGCAACTTTATATCGTCAGTTAGTTGGTAGTCTTGTCTATCTCACAGTTACTCGTCCGATATTGCTTATGCTGTTCACATTGTCAGTCAATTTATGACTGCTCCTCGCTCTCCACACTATGCTGCTCTGGTTCGCATTTTGCGCTATCTCAAAGGAACTTGTTTCATGGTCTTCACTATTCCCCTCACTCTTCTCTACAGCTGCATGCCTTTTCTGATGCCGATTGGGCAGGGGATCCTACCGATCGTCGTTCCACTACTGGGTTCTGCTTCTTCTTGGGCACTTCTCTCATTTCCTGGCGTAGCAAGAAGCAAACCCTTGTTGCTCGTTCTAGTACTGAGGCTGAGTATCGTGCTCTTGCAGATACTACTCAGGAGCTTGTGTGGCTTCGTTGGCTTCTTTCTGACATGGGTGTTTCTCATTCCGCTGCCACTAATCTTTATTGTGACAATCAAAGTGCTATTCAGATTGCTCATAACGATGTCTTCCATGATCGCACCAAGCATATTGAGATCGATTGCCACTTCATACGACAGCATGTTACTAGTGGCCATGTTCGTCTTCTCTTTGTTACCTCTGCTGATCAGACCGCCGACCTCTTCACCAAAGCTCATCTTCCAGGCCGCTTTTCTGATCTCCTCTCCAAGCTCAAATTGATATCTGACTTACCACCTTGAGCTTGAGGGGGGGTGTTAGCTGTATATTATAGTTATTTCTTATCTATCTATTTGTATCTCTCTCCATCTCTTGTATTTGTATCTCTCTCAATCTTCTCTATCTCCTTACTTATCTAGGTTTCCTTTCTGCCTATATATAGAGGCTTCTCCTATTGTATTATTCAATTCAATACAGAGTTTCTTCTTTCTCTTCTCTCACTACTTTCATAACACTAAACATGCTAATTTATTTGTTTGGAAAATTATAGAAAAAAATTATTTTTCTTTTTTAGTGAAAAATTTAATGTGACATTTATTATTTTTAATTGATAATAAATAATTTAATTATTTTTTTAGCTAAAATCTAGCTCTTTTTTTGGGGGTTGCCAAATGCCCACGGAGGGATCCACATCATTTGATTGACCCAACTATTTGATTCAACTATCAATATGAGTTGATCATTTTCTTTTGGTACAATCTATAATTTAAAATGGGTTAATAAAGCTTTGTAATTTTAGTGAGATCCACGTTATTTTGAATATTTGAATCACCTTAATTTTGAATAATCAAGAGAATTTTACTTGTCATTATCATAATTTTCAAATCAAAATACGAGTGGTGTATTTATTTTGTGTATCGTATCGTATATTGTGAGATACTTAACACCTTTAAAAGTAGATAAAAAATAAATATAGTTATAAAAAATAAATATTTTGTGGAAATAAAACACTAAATATTTGATAATTTTTTAAAGGACAAATTACACACAATGGATAATTTTTTGAAGGATAAATTACACAAGTAGTCCTTATACTATTTAGTTATTCTGTCATTTTAATCTTTGTAATTTTAATTGATTCAATTTTGACCGTTAATTTATGATTTGGTCTTAATTTAATCCAATTGATAGCAAATGTTATCAATTTTTTTAAAAATAAAAAATTAATATATGAGCAACACATGTCATGTTTATAAGGGTAAAATCATAAATCTGATCAATTTAGTGAGTTAATCTCAATCAACTTAATGATCATTTTTTATCAAAAATTCTAACAGTGTTAAATTGGACCAAATTGACACAATATAAAATTAAGCGTCAAAATTGAATTAATTGAAAGTGTAGAAACGAAAATGGCACAAGGAGCAAAATGCAAGAATTATCGTATAATTTGTGCATTTTTAAATTGCATAAACACAATTTTTTAAATTAAATATATACATGGATCAATACATATTGTCTTTGTAAAGCATAAATCAATAACACAAGATACTTAATTCAATACAATATATGAGAAATAAAATATAAAGTACCATTCTCATGTGAAAAATACATTTTTCAACAAGTAAATGAAATATTTTGACAATACTAATTTACTTGAAATAATTTATATATATATATATATATTTAATTTTTTAAGTATTTATGTATGTAATATGTATTATGTATCGTATATCGCATTATGTATTTTATATAATATATATATTAAAATACATTTAATTTAAGTTATGTATTGATGATAGTATCGATTTACTTCTGAAAATTATCAAATCGTAAGGTGTGTATCTTGAATCGTAAGAAACTAACAATACTAGTCATAACTAATCAAAAGGTGATTAAATTAATTAAAAATTTTAGTGTGTACAACCACATTGGAAAATAAATTTTTAATACCTACAAAATCATTCACAAATCATATATATTAGTTAAGTTTAATAAATATAACAAGAGTCAAACTTAAATAATCCAAAGCACGATTTGTCTTAGAATTTGTTTCTTTAACTATTAGGCTACACAGGAGAGCCAAAACTTTCATTCTATGATAGTTTATGATCATTTTTGTTCTTATGCCATCAGTTTCACTCGTTGATTTTGTTTCGTTTTCGAACTACTTATTCTTTTTTATTTACTTATTTATTTTCTTTTGTTGTGTTGTGAGTCAAGTATATGAATTCCTATATTTTAATGCGAATTAGGGAGGCAAGAACTCATGGGATGCAAAATTTAGGGGTATGGTTTCATTTGATGATTGCTTATATTCTAATCCTCTCCTACGTAATCTGATTAGGATAAAGTAGTCCAAAGGTCCTTCAATTATATAGTTTTTGTTACTTTAGTCCTTTAAGTTTTAATTTTTTTTTATTTTTTTATTATCGTCCTCAACTTTTTGTTTTGCTCTCTTTTAGTCCGGACGATTTATAATTTCGATTCTAACGTTTTAGTTATTATATATTTGTCTCTTAGAATTTGCAATCTTATAAAAACATTAATTTTTTTTATTATTTTTTTAAGCAAATGTTGTAGATAAAATTACTAATACATAATATTAACAACAACTTCCCATTAATCCCCATGTAATTTGGGTCATGTGTGGTTTACTCCTTCACATTGAGAAATGACCACATAACCTCCATGTGATTTTTGGACTAATTGCATAGTTAGTATTTCCATCTAACATAACTGTGATGCCCCAAAAAAATCGGGAACATCAGAGAATATATTAACAAATAAATATAGGATTTATCTAAGATTTCAAGTTAGAGAATGTCACCAAAGAGTCCTTTGGTCAATAACTAAGTAAGATCCCAAGAAAGATTGGAGGAGTCAAACTAGCATCTTTTCAAAGTCCAATCTCCTTAGATAGCAAAACTATCCTTTTGACAGATCTTAATAAGATAATAGCACAAGGTCTACATGAGTCGATGAAAATAAGGGATGGGTAATATAAAAGATATGTATAGATATATAATAATTCCAAAATCAAGTCTTAAATACAATATTAGATCTATCACTTACAACCTCAAAACACGTTTGCAAACTAGTTCTAATCCTCCTAGGGTAGCTGTACGTCCCCAAATGCTTTAGCTTTGCCTTCGACCGGTCTAATAGTCTTCAATACCTGGCATGAAACGCCATGAGTTTTGAATGTCCAGTAAACGCAGACACTCTCCGTCCCTTTTTCCCAATCCAATGCACCATCATATTTACAGCAAGCAAGTAGTAAAGCATGATATTCAAGTCCATAATAGCAATTTTTATAATAGAGGAAATGAACATGTCATTCAAATAGATCACAAAGGTTATAATGTTAGTGGATAGTATTCTAGAAATCTCCCAAAGAGATTTTATCCTCCCAACCACAAAAATTGGACATCAGACTATTCCGAACCGCCCTTTTGCTGCTTTGTTGCAGAACTTACCTCAGATGCCTACCAACGGTTATATACCTGTAGACACCCCATTTTTGACCGACCTTAAGACTCAGACGTCACCAACTGAGCGCTCGGTGATGTTGCATATTGTGCTCGTTCTGAAGTTGCGGAATCTCGGCTGTTAGCCTCGCCACCAGACTTCCAGACTCTTTTGTGCCTTACCTCGGTTTGCGAACCAGGTCCCGTTTTCTCCGTTTTCTCTTCCCGAAGGGAGGGAGAGGTCTCGTAGACCATCTCTCAGTGGCCATAGGCTACGTTTCGTGGTCGTAGGCCATTTTTCCCGTTTGGAGCCCGGTTCCCGGTTTTCGGAGCCGTCGGCCGTGTGCCTCGGTTCGGGACCGCTTAACCACCTCCGTTTGCTCCGGTTTTTGGCACACACCTTATTTCCTCCCTTTTGAGGGACACTGTGGCCCGAGAGACCAACTTCGTGGTCAAACGCCACCTCCGGTGCTTAACAGTCAGTTTTTGAGCCGCCGGGCCGCGTGTTTTGGCCCCCGAACCTTCGTTTTGCATCGGTTTGGGTTCATTTTTGGCGGAGACCTTATTTTCATTGTTAGGAAGGTTGTAGAAGGGTGGGAGGCCAGCAATTGTTCTGAAGACTAGCTTTATTCCTTCATTGCTCTTCATCGCCCGTTTTCCTCACTAGAAAGCTGACTTTTTCCATTCCCGGGCCACTTTTTCTGACTTTCCACCACACCATTGTGTTGTACACACCTGGGAGGCCACCAATATGGATAGGCCGCCATCAATTATTTTTGACCCTTTTGAACCCCTCTAAAAGTTGGCTTTTCTCTCTCCTGTTCACTTTTTCCAGTTTTTTACCATACAGCTGTGTTGTACACACATGGGAGGCCACCTTTTTGGGGTGGCCGGCCACTAAATTTTTTTGACCCTTTTGCACCTGGCCGGCCGCCACCTGAACCTCCTGAACCTGGCCGGCCAAATTTTTCTCTCCTGGTGTATCACAGCTGTGCCAGCTGTTTTGCCCCAGACCCCTGTCTGGGGATCTGCCCTTTTGGGGGGGAAATTTGAATTTGGTTTTCCCCCCCTTTTCCTTGGCCTTTCCTCTATAAAGCCAGCACCTCACCTCCATTTTTAAGGGTTACAAAAATTGGTTAGAGCCTTGGCATACAATCCTTCCTCTCTCTCTCATCCAAGCTCCAAAACCTTAGTTTCTTGGCCATTTTATACACCAACCCATAGCACAACACCTCCATCACTCATTCGAGCACCTTGGAGGACATTTGAAGAGGTTGGAAACTCAGAAATTTGGTCCAAAAGCTGCTGGTTTGCTACTCTTCAAGGGTAAACACCTATTTCCCCTAAACTTGCTTTTTTTTTCTTCATTTATAAGCCATACTTGTAAGCATTTCTGGACTTTGTCATGAACTGAAAAGATCATATTTTGAGCTCCTCTACATGTTGATTAAGAACCCTTTGTTGTTTGAGGTCTTCTATTACCTCTTGTCTCCTATCTCTCTTTGTAGGCCTATTTTTGCATGATATTTTAGCCCTACTTCTGATTATTTTCGTGACTTGCCATAAACTATAAAGTACCTTATTTTGAGCCCCTCTTCAACTTTGTTGAAGGACTCTTCACTGTTTGAGGCCAGCTACTGCCTCTTACTCTCTATCTCTCTTTTAGGGCCATTTTTGCATCATATTGTAGCCTTACTTGTGAGCATATTTGGGATTTTCCATAAAATGTAAAGTATCTTGTTTTGAGCCCCTCTTAAACTTTGTTGAAGGGCTCTTTCCTGTTTGAGGCCTTCTACTGCCCTGTTTGTTCAATCTCTCTTTTAGGGCTTATTTTGCATGATGCATTAGCCTTATTTGTGAGCCTTTTTGAACCTCGACCTAAACTGAAAAAAGTCTTGTTTTGACATCATATTCATGTTTGATTAAGGTCTATTCTCTATTTGGGGTCATCTTCCCCCTATACATGCTTCATCTCTTCATGATTGGGGCCATGCATTAGAGCACTTGCATTGGCCATGGTTTGGCCTCTTAGCCACTGAAATCCAGTGGATTTTTAATGGCTTAGGTGTGTTCTTGAAGGCCAAAATCAGAGGGGGGTGACCCCCACTCACCTTGTTTTGTTTGATGGTCTTTTTGGCCTTCCAAAGAGGCCCTATCTTGCATGCTTTGTTGACTGATTTCAGGGCCAATTTGATAAGTTTTTGGACTATCATATTTGATTTTCAGAGTTTTTTGTGCCATGCTAAGTGTCCTTGATGCATGTGCTTAATAACCCCTTTGTATGCCCTCTAAAAGAACCCATCATTTGTGCA
Source organism: Camellia japonica (assembly GCA_030407325.1). Classification (NCBI taxonomy): domain Eukaryota; kingdom Viridiplantae; phylum Streptophyta; class Magnoliopsida; order Ericales; family Theaceae; genus Camellia; species Camellia japonica. The sequence goes on along the minus strand of JAPPVO010000014.1, from coordinate 88,780,134 downwards.
TGTGTTGGTTGCATTTCAGAGGTTATTTGGGCATGTTTTGGCATGTTTTATTCACTGATTTTTTCTAGTTTGATGAGTTCTCACTTGCTTCATATACATGCCATGTAAATCATGTTTGCTAGTCAAAGTTGCATGCTATTTTAGTCCATCTTGCTAGCATCTTTTGGCTATGCTTTGAACTAGAAATATTCATGTTTTGGGACTGCCTTAGTTCTGTATTTATTCTTCATGATCAAATAATGCATGCTTTATATAGCTATAGGTCAATGCATGTGCCTAGTTTTGTGTTTCGGGACCATTCCATGCATCGGGTGCCATCTTTCCATCTTTTGGGATCATTTTGCATCACATTTCAGTGCTGGAACTTACATGTTTGTATGCCATATTTCATGCCTTGCCATGCCTTGTTAGAGTGGCATTCGTGCCTTAAGATCAGTCCTCGGTTTGCGTGCATGTGTGCACGCATCTCGAGTGTCTCATTTTCATCTCATGGCCACTGATGTGAGTGTGGCTGAGGTCCACTCATGTTGACGTAAGTCCATCATGCATTGTGTATGCCATTCCAATTTATAGTATTGCGTATGCTAGGTTGTATGTTAGAGCATCGTGTATGCCATGTTACATCGTGCATTGTGTATGCCATTTCATAGCATTGTGTATGCTAGGTTGTATATTAGTTGCATAGTGTATGCCATCTCATTTGCATTGTGTTTGGGATAGGAGTTAGCCCGAGCACGGGAAACGAGGGACGTTTCGTACTTTGAGTGACGGAACGTGTCTCAATTTCCAGTCGCCGACACTCCGGATTATCCATGATAGAGTCTAGGCCTTGTTATGTTTTCATGTGCATTCATTCCATATTGAGTCGTGCAATTCGACTCCTTGGCCATCACGCATCGAGATGCGCGATTGGTGGCACGAGGATCGAGGACTACACTCCTTGAAGAGTAGTCAAGCATACATATGTGAAAATACATTGCCATGCCCCTTTCTTGCTCTCTGTTGCAGCAAATCAGAAACCGGCAATCTTTTGGGGCTTCGCGCAATATTCCGGGCTTAACTGTAAACAGAGGCTAATTGGGGCATCGCGATGGATTTCCGCGCCAAGCAACCCGAACATGCATCATTCATCATCCGGAGCAGAGTTGAGGCAGTCCCTAGCTTGCATACTAATTTACTGCTTTCCTAGATTGATTTATTAATTAATTAGGATTTTGTATTTATTCGGACTGTAACTATTCATTTGGGACTGTATATTATTTATTTGGACCCTCCGAGTGAGGGCACAATTGTAATAAGTGTGCGTGCGTGTGATGTATGTCTTCCAACCCCACGTCTTTCTCCCTTTTATTTACCAGGTTATGATGGTTAGATTATGGCATGTTTCAATTAGCATACAGTATGATAGCATGTTTGCATTCATTCATCTGTTTTGCATACACCGGGCTCGGCGCATCATAACTCACTGCATTGTATTTCGATTCCAAGTTGAATACCTGTTAGCTGTAGCATCCCATATGCCATCTTTAGAATAGCCGAGCCTGCTATAGTTGCATTTTTGCATGTGTTGCATTAGGCATTTCTGTATAGTTAGGATTATGCATGGATTTCTAATTAGCTTCTGTTTTGGCTTGGAGTACTCGGTAAGTTTTACGCTTTAGCATCCTTGCATGTGTGTGAGTGACTGCCATGATAGCATGCTTACCATGAGACTATGTGCTTATGTGATATACCTGTTTGAATGCCTGTGGGTGGAGGTTGGGTTATTTGGATTGGAACAAATCATCAACTGTGAGTTTTAAGCCCACTAGATAGTGGCAAAACCATGTTTTCTAAGCCTACCCGAGGGTGGCAAAATCTGTATTTTAAGCCTACTTGCGAGCAGCAAACTATTTTCAAAACAAACATGAAATGTTTTGTTCCAAATCAGGCGACCCGGTCTATACTTGTATGCTGTGCGCATCACATAGTAAATCTAGGCTAATAACCGGAATAAGAACGCATAATGTTTTCAAAACTAGATATCATGGTTAGTAGAGGCCGATCTTTGATCGGGCGAGCGGGGGTGCTCACGAAGTGACCTTCCCCAATCGTACCCAAGTTCCCGAGCTGAGGCAACTTTGGTGATGACGGACACGTGGCCTTAGGCAAACGAGTCAGGGTTTCCTAAATTTTCCCAAAAAAATAAAATATTTAGGTGGCGACTCTGTATCTGGCAAAGCAGTCCATGTTTGGCACTTCTTTCAAAAATCTGTTTTCTCAAAACGATTTGCCGGATTTGGACTCTTTGGTTCAGATTATGAACCGTGACAATTAGAGTCCTGAACTGTAGTGAGCCCAAAATGAACGGAACGGGGACTCATCCCTCCCGGGGCGTTCAGGGACGTCTACAATACCGCGTAGCGCCAACCGCAGGGCCTCAAAAGGTACAACGAAAAGAAAAAAGGTTTTACCACCCTGAATCCAACCTTATCCTTCCAAAAAAGTTTTATCCTCCTGAATGTCCTATCTGGACCCAACCTTATCTCACCAATCAAACCATCGCAAAGAGTCTGAATACGTCCGTTCCATTTTAGGGTTTACACGACAACTGCTTGCGCAAGACCTAAACTTCAATTAGGGAGCACATTCCATCAATCCATACATAACACATTATCATCTCTTCATTATTCAAGTGATCGAAAATCCAATACCACCCCAATTAAAGTTTCCGTTGAGTTAGATGTCTTAAATTAAAGTTAGAATAACTTAACAAGATAACAATATCCACATAGGCATGAGCATCATCAATTGAAGAAGAAAATGAACATAACCATAACACATTCAATATTATACCAAGACATGATCATGTACTAATAAGCATATTCATGAACACAAGTGCATAAAACACCCATGCAAAACAAAATTTTCAGAATAGCACCAATTAAAGATAAAATCAAAATGGCTATTTCAGATTTTTCCCAAACTCGGCCTTCCTATGGTTTGTCTAGAATTTAATTTAGTTTTTAGAACATGTTTCGGAAATGAAATAGCTTTTCTAGATTTTTAGTTATTTAAGAAATACTCCAGCGCTGTCTAGATTCGTCGATCGTTACGAACATCAAATTTTCTTTCAAACCGCTCACTCTTTTTCAATGAAACTATTTTTACTTGAAAGATAACTCTTTAAGAAAGATGCTGACGTAAAACTGAGGTCTAGAAGATTTTTCTACAGTTTCCTAGAATTTTCAAAAGTTGGCTGTAAAATAGATTTTTCATACACAATATCAAAATAAGAAGATTTGTGAGAAAAGAGGCCAAGTAAGGGAAATTTGTCACTTATTTTGTGATAAAAATATACTAAATAATGTAACAATAACTCAGATTTCTAGAGTGATGGTATGCTTTTAAAAAAATGTGAGACATGGGAAGAAAATGTAGTTTTACATCTATTAAGAGGAAATATAAGTAGAAGAATGATTGAAGCCCAATTAATCCATTTTGAACATATGAACACCATTACAACACATATGAAAATATTATATAAAACCTCTAGTAACATGTATGTGAAAAAGGAAAATAAAAGAGAAAGTTGTGTTGTGGCTTACTTAATTGCCTAATGAAGTGTTTGCACAATTTCTTCTCTTTTTCCTTTCCTCTACCACCAAAGCTCTCTTCCTTTTTTTCCCTCTCCCTCAGCTGAAATGTGTAGTGTGTGAGTGTGTTTGATGTGCAAAAATTCTAGTGGAGAGATCCTATTTATAGAAGAAATTTTGTGGTGGAAAGTCTAAAATGCCCTTGGTTGGAATTGAATGGAAGAATTTGTAATTGGTTGGAATGGAATGAAATGGAGGTTGATTAAGAAGACTAATTATAACTTGGAACATGATTTAGTCCTAGTTTGGTCAAGGTAGAACTAGATTAAAAGTTAGTACAAGCATATCTCCATGATTTGGGGATTTAGTCAAAATTCTTCATGAAATCAAGAATTCTTGTCCCAAAAAGTACACAACAAAGGGTTCCTCTAGGGTGGCTGGCCATGTGGGCTGATTTGATGGTATTAATTTATTTTTTTCTTGTGTACAAATGTTGGAAATTGCAAAATATGGTGTACAAAATAAGTGTAAAGGTACAAGTGTATATATATACACACACAATGGTTACTAGTTTGGGGTCAACATGTGATTCAAGAAGAATATGAGGGCCAAAATCTTAATTTATGAATTTGAACATTTAATTAAATATAGTATTTAATTTATTTAAGGTTTGGAAATTTAATTCGGTTAAAGTTTCTCTGTTTTGAATTAAACGGCGAATTGTACTGAGAACCAGAAACCTAGGGTTTCTTGTATGGAAAATATACTTAGAAAATTAATTTAATTATTATTAGGGTTTTAGAAATGGTTCTTGAGTTCCAAGTTCAATCAGGGTTTTCAAGTTTTCGGTTGGCGCGCATGCTCGATTCTATAACTAGAATTGAAGACAAATAAGGATTGGAGGGTCTTTATTGAAATAATTCAAAAGTCAAGGACTTAATAGGTTTTACAATGGTTAGGGGCCTCACAGTAACAGCTCGTGCATAACACGCACCTAATTCGCAAGTAGGTATGAAAAGATGGGTTTCCCTCCTAATTAAATGACTAAAATGCCCCTAGAGTTGGAAATAAAAGCTCCACACATCAATATGGTTTATTTACTCTCTCCTTCCTTTCTATGTCAGTTACTCTACCAAACAAGAAATGTCGTCTTCAAACAATATGGGTGGTGGGGAAGCACAATTCTTGAGGTACACCAGCAAGAGATGTTGTTATGGGGAAAAAGCAGACATTAGAGTGGTAGAGTCTAACAAGCCTTTGAAAGGTAGGTTGTACTATGTGTATGAAAAGAGGGGTTGTGATTTCTAGGCTTGGTGTAAGCCAGTTGAATTTGCTCGCACCCATGGAAGAGATCAAATTGATGAGAAGCCAATAATTGAGGAAGGTGAAGCACATGCAGTTTAATGAAAGACTCATGTAGTTGTAAATGAACATTGGAGGCACTGAACATGTTGATAAATGCATCAATGGTGGTTTTAGTTGTGTGTTTTATTAGCACCATGTTATTGTTTAGTATGAAATGAATTTGTAAGGTGCACACTATGCACTTGTTCTATCTATGAAATGAATTAATTGATCTATCTATGAAATAAATGAAATTTTGGTTTTAAATTTTGTTCTTAAAACATGATGTTTACATTAATAGAATACAATCTGCATTCCAATGCCAAAATCACAAGCATCAGTACAATGGCACAAAAATATTCCAAAACAAGTCTTTAAATCTACTAACTTTAATTCTGAAACAAATCTATAACAATGTCTTTAATTCCAAAATAGGTCTTTGTTTCCAAAACAGTTTCATCAACCAATGGCACAAAATTACAAATTTCCAATGCCACAAAAAATTATGCATAACAATGCCACAATAACAATGTTTCCAATGGCACAACGAATTTTGCATTAAATGGTCTTTAAATCTGCATTACAATGGGACAAAAAAATTCCATTGGCACAAAAATGCTATATTATAATTCCACAAATGCCACTTAAGTCTCATCTGCTCAAATGACACAAAAACACTTAAGTTTCATCAACCGATAAAGAAAACCTACCGACTTTAAACAATTTATCAAAAACATAAATCAAGCAGGCACACTACCCTACCCTTCATTTGCTTTAATATAGACATACCATCATTTGTTTCAATACAAAAATGCAAAAACACAACATATTCATTCAACTATATGCTTTAGTATCTCCTACTAGTTAGTTCTTTGGCTTGCTTCCTTGCTCTTATTTTCTCAAGTACATAAGTTATGGAAGGAAATTTGCGTTTGCCCTTTGCATTAGCATTTACTTCACCACTTGTTGTTGTGGGATTGCCTTTTTCTCTCCCACTAGTATTTACTTTACCACTTGCACATTCAAGATCTTTTATGCTCCTCATACCAGTATCTACTCCAATTGTACCAGCATTGACTCATTTGCCTGCACCACTTGTTGCAAGACTAGTTGCATGAACAGCAGGACCTACTCTACCCCTCCCAACAACATTTACTTCAGCTGTGAAAAATCTAAAAATCCTTGAGATATTGATTTGTGATTATGTTTCAATTTTAAATACCGAATGGCAATCCCAATCAAATAATCAAAGACAAATCGACACAATGATTTAACGTGGAAAAATCACAATTGGAGTGCCTCTAATTGTGATAAAAAAAAACTACGGGCCAAAGCCACAAAACAACCCACTAAGAAGATATAACAATTTCGGTTTGGACCTGACGCGCTTATTGTTTTGGGATTCAGGATATCTAGTCTTGTATCACCATTCATGTCCTTATTCATCTTGTACTTCATTAAGTTTGGTTGTTAGAGTATTATTGTCGTGTTTGGAACAGGTTGGTAACTTATTTTTCAAAAGAAATTCTGCCCAGAATTTGCTTGTTCGCTCGAGCAACGCTTCTTACGTTTGAGCGGTCTTTTACAGTCTGTAGATTTCTGAGGGCTTGATATGTACGCTTGAGCGATATTTCTTGCAATCGAGCAAACTTTTGCAGGTCTGAACTACAAGGAGGGTGCATTGTGCGCTCAAATGGTGTATTCATTAGCGACCATTCCTGCGCTTGAACGATCTGCGCGTATATCAGTCCGAAGATGGTTACTTTTGAATTATTTTCTCATCTCTCTCGCTCTCTCACTCTCTCTCTAAAACACTCCAAAACCTAGATCTACTCACTCTTTCTCTAGAAACCCCCTTAAAAACTCAAATACATCTTGATCCGTTGGTTTCTACACCATAGTCCATTTGATAAAAAGGTAGAGCTCACTTAGGGCTTCATTTTGATCGGAGTAAAGTTTGTTTTCGACATCGTTAAGTTTCAACTCTTGTTCTTCTTGGTTCTTGTGTTTCAGATAGGGATTACTTTGACCATTTTCTATGATTTTTAACTTAGTTATTTGCTTTTCCTAAACAAGATAGTGATTTGGGAATTTTTTTGATAAAACCTAGGGTTTGGTTTTTAAATCAAAAGAGGGTTTTCAAATTGGGCTCTAGTATATGATTGTGGCTTTGTAAGAATGTTGTGTTGGGATAAATGGTGGATTTTAGTCTTGGGAAATGATTTTTAAAGGAAGGGGGTTTTGCCCTAATTTATGAGTACTCGGTTTGGTAAAGAGAAAATGGAATTGATGTTGGTATTATGGAATTGGCACAATGATAATGATGATGATAATAGTGGAGTTGGATAGGAATTATAACTCCTAACCGGAGAAAGTATATTCGTGTTGAAAATTAATTATCTATTTAGAGATATCTATTTTGGGCTATCGGTGGAGGATAACTATGATTGTTGTAGAAATTACATGAGAATTAGGTGAATTGAAACTATTTTCTCATCCATTTGCATTGAGCATTGTAACATATTTAACACATTGAAATTGTTGTTGTTTTGAGAAAAAAAGGTGAATACCATGGTGAATCTGGGTAGGAGTGTAGTTGTGGTATTATGTTGGCCTGGGTGTCTTTGGTGAAAGTCTAGAAACTCACGCAGTTAGGTGTCAAGCCTTCCGGTTAATACCGGTAAAAATGACAAATTGGTAGTGCTCGTAACCTACTTGCAGACACGTCCTAGAGATTCCCAGTGTTGTATCCACTGCCTTGTTTTCTATTGAAAAGAAATTGATTGCATGAATTGTGATATAAATCTGGCATAGCATGGTTTTGGAAAGAGATATAAAAGATTTTTGGCACGAGCATTGCATATGCATTCACTTTATAGCTCTATTAAGATTCATACACTGTGTTAGTGTATCTTTACTGGGCTGTGGCTCAGCTTATGTAGAAAACCATTTTCAGGTGCTGATGATATGCCTCCGCAAGGTAATAACTTAGGAGGCCTTGGAGCCAAGAGCTTTTTTTTATTTATTTATTGTTGTAATTATTTTGTACAAGTCTAGGGCTTTATTTATATTGAATATAAACTCACTTTTGCTGTAACCAAGCATCGTCTTAGAAAATTGTAGCCAATAGGGCATTACTCTATCTATTTAACTCTCTGTTCATATCTTTTGCTATGACACATGTTATAGATTTAGGGCTAGGACTTATGAATGTATTACTGCATGTGCTATACTTTTGTAAAGAAATGAAACCTTATGACTGGGAGAAGATTATATCTAGACATCTGTTGTTATTTAATATCTATTGTGGGAGGATCTTATTGTAATATTTTGGGGGCATTACAAAAGACAATCAAGAATTGCACAAGTGTACTCTCAATTTCCGAACGAATCTACGCCTGAATTGAATCGACCCCAGTGTGCCTCTTCCAACACCATCTTCATCTCGGAATTGTCTTGTCTAATGTTGAATCCACAATGCTGATGTTAAATTCACGACGATAAATCACTCTAGAAGCCAGCAAAGCTTCAGGCTCAAATTTCCCGAAATCCACTGAAGAACAACTCTTCTTTTGTGAATAAAGGAAAACAAACAAACCATTGATGATGTTGATACGAAGTTCACAGATCCATTGATTACTCTTAAATCATCAAGGAAATACTTATAAAGTACCCTCCAATATAAAACACTTTGTATCTTGTTCCTATCTGAAAATTTGGTCGGCACGAATCCTAAAAACAGCGAACAATGCACTTTATAGAAAACAGGATTGCGTAGACCGCTCGAGCGCACATTTCACCACTCGATCAGTGTGACTAAAGGCGGTGCGAAACATATAGGCTGACCGCTTGAGTGTAACTTTCACCGCTCGAGCGGTAAAACTTTCTTTCCAGAAGTTTAGGCGCTCTGCAAAAATATTGGATGATTTGTTTCTTCGCTCGAGTGCACAAATGACCGCTCGAGCGGTCAAACAATTTTGATTGCATTTTTGCTTTTTGCTTCAGGGGCACTGCCTCTTGATCCCATTGTGGCGCTGCTCCCTGGACCCTCGTGAGCTAATTGGGTAGCTCGATTCCTGTACTTAGTCAGCGAAGTGACAAACATAAAGGATTAGGATCACAAACTCCTCTGCATAGACACAATTCGGGTTGGATTCGCATCTAAATACTCATAGTCTCACTGAAATAAAACGATCGAATAAAATTACAACTAAAAGGAATTTTGTTAAACGGAATTGCCAATTACAAAAACCTAACAAACTCCTTTGCCAAGACCACTTGATGCCTTTCCACCATGGGTTGGTAGTTTTGTGGGCCAAAATAACATTGTTTAATTAACCAAATTATAGGTTACAAAAATGAAAAACATAACAAAAAATAAGTCATAAAGAATTTAGTTACTTGAATGGAGCCCTAATACTGCTCCTCTTTATTCCGATAAAAGAACTAGTGGGTGGTGGCTGAGATGCTGATTAGCATGGTTTGCCCCCCACTAGACATCTGAGAAAAAAAAAAATGGAAGTTAGGAAAATTAGTAAGTTGATGTTAGTAACTTAACAAAATAAACTTTGGTGATGTTACCTGACTGGATGGCCTATTTGTCATATGTAGTTGGGAAGAAAATGTTTGGCCCCTAATGGATACCGTAGTAGACCTCTGGCACAAATTGATCAAAGTTTAAGTTGGGTCTAATTTGAAGTCACAAGTAATTTGAAGTTATAAGTAAAATAACAAAATAAACTTTGGTGATGTTACCTGATTGGATGAGATGTTTATTTTAGGATTAGAAGTGGATGCATGTTGGGATGAAGATGATTGCCCCTGCAAAATAAATAAAGTTAGAAATGTAAACAAATTTAACAACATTTGTACAAGAAAGGACATGAACAAGTGTACGCTGACCTTCACCATTTTTAACTTAGGATACAGCTTATTCTTATATGACCTTTGATTGTGACCCTTTGCAAACACTTAGCATATGTGACATTGATTGTAACTATCTGAATAATGTCGTTTATGATAATTAATATTAAGCACTTTTAAAATGCCTCAAACTAAAATTAATCTATTTGATTATATAGAATAATTAAATTTATATATTAGGTGAAATACTAATAAATTCCAAATTATGAATTTTTTTTTTTTTTTTTTGTTAAACTTATGCACTAGTTAGGTCCTCATCTTTTCTTTTGAACTGAAAAGTCCTAAAACACTAGAAATAACACATTTGTCCCCCCTGACTCACTCCCGTGCTGATGTGTTAAACGGGGCCTAGTGTGGGTTTTTACTCTTGGTGAAATTTCATTTGTGGACAAAAGTGAGCATGGTCTGAATTGGATCGGATTGGAGTAAAATCAGAATCAATTCGTTATCTATGGATCTTGAAAAATTAGAACCAATCCAATCCGTTTAAATCGTGGAACCAATCCGAACCAATCTATTTAAATACGGATTGGATCGATTTAGGACCACGGATTTACATAATTAAATAACAAAAAAATATATATAACACTTTAATTTCATAAAAATATAAATATAGCACCATATTAGTTTCACAATAGTAACATGTCTTTTCATAATAGCGACAAACTGTTCTAAAATTTAAACAACTATAAGAAAACTAGTTCCACCATAAGTATTTAGACCATTATAAATTAACACTAAAAACTAGCAAACAAAAGTAATAAAAGAAGATACTATGCAAGTTTAGGTTTGAATTTAAGTTTTATATGAAATAAGAGAAGATACTATGCAAGAGGGTATATAATAAAAATATAGACTATTTATATACGGTCTGGATCGGTTTCAATCCGGAACCGTAGGGTTCAATCCGGAACCAATCCGTAAATTACGAATTTTTAATTTTTCAATCTGGAACTAAACCACGGATTCAAAAAATCAATCCAAACCTACTAAATTAGACTGAACTGAATTGGATTACAGATTTCCCGGATTCCTTACTCAGCCCTGCACTGTAGGCTTTTTTGCTTTTCTCTCATTTTCGATCATATCTTACGTTTTGGAAATGGAAACGATCAAATCTTACGTTTTGGAAATGGAAACATTGCGATTCCACATTTGCACATTTCCATGTTAATGGAGTGAGTACTTAAATGTGATCGAGGGTTTTCCAAAGAGGGATTGCACGAATTCCACATTTGTCGATTTCGGTGGAACCCTAATTGGATGAAACTCTATCTTGACAGACCACCTTCAATATGGATAACAATAACATCAGAATCGCCACTGCCGGTGAGTGCTTAACATCATCTTCTCTGGCTAAGCAATTTCTAGATAACAACGTCAAGGTTTTTCATCGAGTGCGCCTTTACTGCCAGTGTTGGAGTAACAGAGGAAGACAATGAAATGCGAAGGTGTGTAATGTTTGATATTTTTTTGGTTTTATGCATTTTGCAATCTTTACACATGGTGTAATTTTGCTTTTGATTTGTGAGTCGTAGTACAATCCCTAATTTGTGATGTAATGTGCAATGTGAGGTTAGGGTTCATTTTTTCTTGGCATATTTTTCCAATTCGCATGTGTAACATTGAATGGATGTTATTATGGGTTAAATTTTAAAAAAGGTAGTTTTATTGGTAATGGATGGAATGTGGAACTTGATGTTAATGTGTCATGAAATTTGGGAAAAATATTGTTTTATTGTGCTGATGGCCATGTGTGTGGGTAGAAAATGCCCTATTTTGTTCTGGTATTTTTGACATCTGGGTTGTGATTTTGACATCAATTATCCATTCAATAGTAATGTGTGTTCATGTTGTAATGTCGGATTACGTTGACAAATGTGTGGTTGGGGTTCCCAATATGATATTGTTACGTGGTTAAGATGATATTGGGGTTATGTTGACTAATGTGTGGTTAGGGTTCTGGTAGTAATGTGGGATTACGTTGACAAATGTGTGATTGGAGTTCCCGATATGATATTGTTACGTTGTCAGGATCATATTGGTTAGTACTGCATGTTCTCACTTGTCCGGGTGGTTTCCTACTTTGGGAAAATGATTCCCTCATACGGAATGTTGATTTTTATATTGGGTACGGCGTTGTCATCACCCGTTATGTCATGTGAAACAATGCAATGTTACACATAAGCAATCTCTCTTGCTTCATTTTAATATTCATAATGAAATGGACAATTTTTGTGTGCAGACACAATTAGCTCAATGTACACTTGTTGTTAGCCTAGAATAGGCAACTAAAGTCCATTGACAACATATACAGAAAAACAAAAAATGATGACATAATTCTAAATATACGGTGATACATTCACATCAATAACACTTCAAAAATCACATTTGTGGCCCCTAATATTTTTGACATTCACTCTCACCATCGCAAATGTAAAAGACACAGTAACGGCTAGTGTTGATGCACTAAGGTAGAACATTGAACATATTGAGACTCAAAAAAATGAACTTTAAACATCCGCATTAAGAGGGTTGTGTGTGGTTGGACGTTGCGATATGAACATGTGCATAGGGCATAATTTTGATTTTAATTTTGAACATGTGGGGTAAGTTATTGGTCGTGGTATGTCACGTGTTTGCGAATATATGTGTTAAATGCTATTAGATTATTGATGTTAAATGTTGCACAATTGACACAGAAACAATGGGTGGTTCAATACGAAATCCAACTTGCAAAAAGTGGACCAACAACTGACAATATCGCGATGCAAGACAGTGATGGCACGTTGGAGTCAATGATGGATTGCCCGCAACAAGAACGTAACATGTAAGTTCTTGTGAATTGCACCGCCATCCCGCTTCCAAATGACCACAGTTTTATCTGTGCATAACCGTTGACAAAGTGATTTCTTTGTGTTATAGGTCCGAATGCGCAATGTTGGTGTGTTTCATCATATGGCAATATGTGAACATGGTCGAAATTGACACCATAATGGACGGGCTGACCCTCGTTGTTTTCCGAGCGGCAATGGTGAATACGTTCGTGAACGATCCAAAGAGAGGACTGCAATCTGGGGCACTATGATGCATCTCCAACACCCCATCTTCACCCCCTTTTTCCCCCCTCCCCAGCATTTAACATCTACATATTGAGTGTTTATTTTATGGTTTTAGCATTTCGAAGCCAGTTTGAATGACAGTTGATGTTAGTACTTAGAGTTACATAGTTTGGTGGGCTATATTTTTTGTGGTTGATACTGAAACTGTTAATTTTTTTTTTTTTTTTGTTTTGTTGGCATGTGGATAATAGAATGTGTTAGCCATTTTGTGGTGACACAATAGGATGATTTTGCATTTTGTGAACAGTGTTCTATGGACTTCAAGTGGATATTCATGAATGATATTGGTAACCGATCATTATGTAAAAAGTGTGACGTTCTGACATTCACATGTTATTTAAATTTCCATATGGGCTCATGCATGTTGCGCCACACATCGAAGTTGGGTTTTGGTTTATGATGTCTAACAAGGATGAAAAATTTGGCAGTATGACTAAGTAACACCAAACATATGCTGTAAAATATATATATCAGTGGCACAATAATCGCCCTGAAGAACGACCTAAGGCCATCTTACTAGTGCGCGAGTGAACATTGTGGTCAATGCACAATAGCAAAAATGATCCCCCATATCCAGTAAACACTACATTATGAAAATAAAACATCATACGTTGCATTGTGAAATCAACACATTCAAAATAAAGTGGACTACCATGATATATTGTAATAAAAACATGCGTTACCTGCGCATGAAATCACAGTGCTACAGCAAATGGCTCACCGCTATTAATGTAATATATCCATAAACCAAATGTGATTATTAAAAATTAAGTTCTCATAGACATGTAACGATAAAATTAGCGTGCACTATTGCAACGTCAACAAAGCAAATCATAATGTAAACTTAAAAAAAAAAGGTCCTTCAAATTTAATGGTGCAACGCCAAAATGTAGAATGCGCCATGGTTAGATTGATTCCTTACATGTCTTCCTATTATAGTTACCAATCTTCCCACATAGGCCACAACGAATACAGTGCACCACATCACCCCTTGATGAAATCCTCTTCCGTTTTGGCCTCCCCGGCGAGCGCTTCATAACAGATAGTGCTATGAGGCAATCGTCTAATGTGGACGTGGGTTTCTCAACCATCCGAATGGGATAAATGGACAACGTCGGCACCGGAAAAATCATAGCATACCAACAAGATTTCTCAAATAAAAATTGATTCCCACGTTATAAAAAAACCACATCAACAATTGAACCCCTCCCTTCCACCGTAAATCACTCTGCACAAACCGCACAAAAAATATAAAGACAAAAATGTTACCTTTCCAAACCCACACTCTACACATCAGCGAAAGAATCCCCCTGAATCCCACAAAAGGGTAAATAGGTAAACTCCAACTATACCATATCAAACAAAAATATTCCTTACCAACAGGGACGAAACCAGGATTTTATTATCGGAGGGGTGGGGAAAAAAAAAAATCACCAAATACACAAACACACATGTATGTACAATATAATATATAAATTCTATATACATAGAAAAAAATTAAATACCATCGAAGCAATTTCTTATAGGATGAAGAAATTTTTTTTAGTGCAAAATAGAAAAAGGCGGCAAGATGAGAGAATAATAAGATATGAATTTTCTTATACTAGGGGGGCCATTTTATGTATAAAATGATATATATATTTTTAAAGTATTATGACAAACAGTATTTTTTACAAAAACAGGGGGGCCATGGCCCCCCATAGTCTTCTCCTAGTTCCATCCCTGCTTACCAACTAAATAGGACCAAATGGTTCATCAGAAAAACCACAGGACTATATGGATCAACATTCCCCAAAATAGGATTTATTAGTAATTTTTTCTAATTTTAGTGAATAAGTTGTGTGCACATGAATTTTTTTTGTCAAAATAATCATTATCATATATATAAAAACAAAAAAGACTGAGGCCCCTTTTGCAGGCACCCCCACGACCCCCTCTTGCCTCTGATTGGCTGAAAACTGTTTTTTTTTTTTTTTTCTCCCCCCACTCACCAACCCCCACGTGTGTGTGGGGGTGGAGGGGGTGAGTGGGGGAGGGGGCCTGTATCACGTCTGATATAAAAATATTTAACTGAATTTAAGTACCTTAAATTATTGAGGAATAAAAATGTAAATTAGTGAATAGTAACTAAATGGAAATGAATACAGTTAGCTAGAAATGTGAAGGAAATAGATATGTCAAAAATTGTTTGGTATTGTTTTTCTAAAACTAATTTTCAGAAAATTCTACTTTCTTATTTTTCATATTTTTTTTTTGTTTTTACTAAACTTATTTTAATATTTTAAGCATTTTTTTTTTAATTTTTAGACATACCTAACATAAATATACCTAAAAAGTAAAAAATTTGTAAAAAAAACTTTTAAAAATTTACTAAATACCAAAAATACAAAAAAAATACGAGAATTCAGTATAATTTTTGTATTTTTATGTATTTATTAATTTTTAAAAATATTTTTTCACAAATTTTTTACTTTTTAGATACATCTAAGTAAGGTGCATCTAAAAAAGTAAACAAAATACTTAAAATTTTAAAAATATTCACTAAAAACAAAAAAAAACACGAAAAATAAAAAAACTCAGTTTTCAAAAAACTTAATTCAGAAAACTCAAACCAAACACACTGATTAGACTTGGAAAAATTAGATCAAGTTCAAAGCCTTTGTATAAATTTTGATGGATCAAATTAAGCTAAGTAACTTCGGACTTGAAATTGAAACGTTCATACAACTTATAAATATTAATTGAGAAGCCTATTAGCATTAATTTGACAGAAAGAACATTTTAGACATTTCGTCAAAAAATTGATTAAGATTAATGAAAATGCATAAAATTAAATTAGTTTAATTGAGATTAATTTAGTAATGGAATTCAAGGATTAGTTCTAAATGAATGGAGCTAGACACGGTTATTTAATTAGAATTTATATAATGATTCGTTTAATAGGGGATTTTATTTTGAATCAGAAATTGAAAGCCTAGATGATTTAAGAAACCATAAATGACGAGCTTAATATTCAGTTTAATGTATAGAATCATATGAGAGTTAAATAAAGCCTTAATTGAAATTAATAATATTAATTAAGTTATATGCTAATTACAATTAATTAAGATTGAGTGAGATTTGTATAAATTTGGAATGAGTTAATCAAGACTTAATCGAGATTAATAAGAAATATTAAATTAAGAACTAAACATAATTAATTAAAGATTAAGTATTGGTTAATTAAGTTAATGGGTAATTAATTATTATTTAATCCTCATCAATTAACTTCATGGAGCAAAATTGGGAGGGTTCTAGAAGGATTGAGAATATGTGTATGCACTGTATATTCCGCTTGCTGGAGCCTTTTCAATTCTTGGACATTCTGAGAAATAGAGAGAGAGAGAAGAGAAAACTGAGAGAGAGAGAGAGAGAGAGAGAGAGAGAGAACCGAGAAAAGAACAAAGAAGAGAAGAAGAATTCAAGTTTTGTGCTGGAAAAAAGGAAAAACTCAACAGACTTAACAAATTAAAGTTATAGGTAAGAAAGTTTAAGCTCAATTCTTATAGATTAATCATCTAGCAACTAAAATCAAGTGGTAATGGGGTTTAATTTCATAAAATTAGAAAGAAATTAAGAAAATAATGAAGAAAAATCGAGTTAAGTTTGATAATTAACAAATTGATGATGTAATTTGTTATTTGGGTTAGATTTTTGTCATCCTTCATAAATTTGAAGTTTATCCTTACATGCATCATGGATTTTCTAGGTTTTGGATTTTTAATTCATGTTTTAAAAGTTTATGAGTTTAAATTTGGGTTTGATATGAAAAAAATTAATAAAAATCTAAATTAGAGCAATTCAAGAAGTAAATTATAATTTGAAAGTATAAAATTAGTTAGTTTTGATTTTAATTTCATACATACAAATACTTTTCTAAGAGTTTTACAACTTCAATTTTATGATTTAAAGGAAAATAGAAAAGAGTTAGAAATCAATTTCATATAATTTAAAAGGAATTAGTAAAAGGATGAGGGAATTGAATTAGATTCAAGATTATAAAAGTTAAATTGGAATTAACCATTTTATGGGTTTGATTTTTGTTATCTTCCATAAATTAGAGTTTTAATTGCACATGCATAATGAATTTTTAAGAATATTTGAAGAATTGATTTCATATTTTGAAGAGAAAAAGGAAAAGTTTTATAAAAATCAAGTTTATGGAAATTTAGAATTCTTATTCATTAAAAAGATTACATGTTTTAGCAAAGCCACGTTTGAACCCAAGGCTTGGAATTATATTTAGAAACCATTTTTCATGATTTTTGAAACCTAAAAAATTTTAGACCGCTCAAGCGGTCAAGTCACTGCTCGAGTGAATTTTGAGGCCATTCAGAATCTGTTTTTGCAGACCAAAGTACTGAGACCTTGTGGTCACCTCTCAAGCAACTAAAGGTTCGCTTGAGTGAACTACTATGCTTTAGCATGTTTGGGAAAATTGTTTTAAGTTTATATTTTTGTTCTCATCTCTTTTTGAACATCTTTAAGCATGAGTTGAGTCTCATTAAGGATTATTAAGCTGGAAATTCACTTAAGTCAATTGGTTCAGAAATAAAAACAAGAATTTAATTAAGAGTTAATTACGATAAAAACCCAACTTAAGGAATTGGATTAGATAAAGGGTGTTTGTTCGAATTATGTGTTTCAATGTGTTTGTTTATGTGCTTTGTATAGGTTGGTCATCTGAGGAATTACATTCGAGTCAAGCCCACTGTGAGTAGTACTTTTGTAAAGATACGTTATTAAAGTGTTTTGGTTTATCGCAAGTTCATTATTTTGAAATGCTATTTTGTTAAAATGAATGATTGGCTCTTTTAAAATGTAATTGTGGCATCCTTAGTATAGCCCTCGCCTGGGGTTACCAATACCATGGCCTACGGTCCTCGTCCGGTGGAAACAATATCGCGGTCTACGGCTCGCACCCGGAGGTAACAATACTGTGGCCTACGGCCCTTGCTCGGGGGTAACAATAGCATGGCCTATGTTATATGGCCCTCGCCCAGGGGTAACAATACCGTAGCCTATTATTATAGAGATCTCTGATGTAGACCCAAGGGGTCCCTATGTATGTTAGATCTATATGGTCCCATCGTGTACTATTGGATGTAGCACATACGAATACGATTTGTGAACTTTGATACGACAAGTAATTGCTTATGATATGACTCGAACTCATGTGATATGATTTTGTACAATGATAGACATCAGTCATTTAACCTCTTTATGCTAGTATTACTCACTGGGCTTTAACTCACCCTTTTCCCTTATATATATATAGGTGAGCAATTGGAGGATCATTATTAGAGTCTGCTTTGGAGTCCACCCTTTTTGCGTCAAGCCAAACCAAGTGTGCCTCCGTGTTGAGGCTTTAGTTTTTGCTTTTATCGAGTTTTGGTTAAATTTTGTATTTTGTTAAAAGTCCTATATGTAGTGTGTGAGATATATATAAGATATGTCTTTGTATATGTATATTTATTAATGTGTTTGAATGTTTTAAATATTGCAGTTATCATGTATGCACAGCTCAATGGACATTATTATTTTTGTTTTACTTCTGTTTCAGGCCCCAATATTAATTAAATAGTTTTGAAATTTTGCTTTTGAGGCCTAATTGCAGGCCGGTCATGGCCTAAACCTTTAGAGGCGGGTTTGGGTCGTGGCATTGATATTCTTTCTTTCTGCCTTGTGTGGATTTCTTGGCTCATCTGCTTGCCTCTGTCATAACTTCTTTGGTCTTCCTGGTAACTTCTTTGCTTCTGGTCGGTTCAATTTTTGGTCTCCACTTTGCACATACTCATGCATGTCTGGAATTGGGTGTATCATGTATGCATAAGTATGCAAGTACCTAGACTTGCTATAATACTCATGAACATAGTCTTTTGGCTGCTCATGATTGATTTGAACAACATAATAGCACTGATGGCATAGCAACAAGGCAAACTGTAGACACCCATTTTTGACCGACCTTAAGACTTAGACGTCATCGATTGAGCGCTTGGTGATTGCGCATGTTGTACTCGTTCTGAGGTTTCGGAGTTTCGGCTGAGGTCCTTACCCCCGGACCTCGAGACCCTTTTATGCTTCGAGTCGGTTTGCAGACCAGGTCTTGTTTTCTCTTCCCGAAGGGAGGAAGAGGTCTTGCAGACCATCTCTCAGTGGTCGTAGACTACTTTTCGTGGTCGTAGGCCACTGTTCCCGTTTGGAGACTAGTTTCCGATTTTCGGGGCCATCGGCCGTGCGCCTCGGCCAGGGACCGCTTAACATTCTCCGTTTGCCCCGGTTTTTGGAGCACACCTTGTTTCCTCTGTCTAGAGGGACACTGTGGTCTGGGAGACCACTTTCGTGGCCGTACGCCACTTTTGGTGCCCAACAGCCAGTTTTCGGGGCACCCGGGCGCACGCTTTGCTCTCTGAACTTTCGTTTTGCATCCGTGTTGGTTCATTTTTGGCATGAACCGTGTTTTCCTTGTTTGGGAGGTGGTACAAGGGTGGGAGACCACTTTTTCTCCTTGGAGACCACCTTTCTCCCCGCCAGCCGGTTTTCTTGTCGGGAAGTTGGTTTTCTCGGTCTTTGGGACACATTTGCTAGTCTCTCACTATACCACTAGCTTGCATTCAGTTGGGAGACCATCAAATGGGCTGGCCGACCACTTTTCCTTGAGGGAGACCACTCACCCTGGTCGGCCGACCAGGGGAAGTGGTCGGCCGACCACCTTCACTGGTCGGCTTGCTCCCTCCAGTTTTGTCTCTATGAGTTGTTGCCAGCTGTGCCAGCTGGAAGGCACAGATTGCATCCTCCATACACGTGTATGGAGGATCTTTGGCCTTGGTTTTTAACTTCTTTGAGAAGCTTTGGCCTCCTTTGTTTATAAAGGAAGGCCTCCCCCTCCTTTGTGAGGGTTCAGATTTTTGTCTAAGGCAAAAGACATATCTTTCTCTATATCTCTACATTTTGGCCCTAAAGAGTGTGTTACTCTTAGCCCTTTGCACCATACCTCATAGCCTAACACCTCCACCATTGTTACTGAGTTCTTGGAGGGTCTTGAGAGGTCTTAAAGGTTGAGTTTTTTGGCCCAGAAGGTTGCTGGTTTTGTTGAGCTTCAAGGGTAACTTATTTTCTCCCTTTTTAAGCTCTATTTTGTTCCTTCTCTTAGCCTTATTTGCATGCATATTTAGGCTTTGTTGTCAACTGAGATAAGCTTCATTTTTAAGTGTTTTTCATGTTTGTTTAAGGCCATTTTGTTGTTGGGGGTCATCTACCCCCCTTACATGCTCTATTTTGCCTTGTTTTGAGCCATGCCTTAAGGCCTTTGTGTTGACCTTTGCTTGGCCTTTTAGCTACTGAAATCCAGTGGATTTTTAGTGGTTGGCATGCTGTTTTGAGGGCCAAAATCAGAGAGGGGTGACCCTTTCTCTTTTGGCCTTGTTTGTAAGCATATTTGGCCTTTCCAAGGAGCCTATATTTTCATACTTCCTAGCCTTGGTTCAGGCCATTTTTAGTGACTTTTAAGACCTGCCTAGTGTAGACGCGCCCTTGGGCCTCATGCTACAGTTCGAACTCCCTTTTGTTTGTTGCGGTTCTTAATTTGAACCAAAGAGTCAAACTCTGGCAAATCGTTTTGAGAAAAACAGATTTTGAAAAGAAGTGCCAAACATGGACTGCTTTGCCAGATACAGAGTCGCCACCTAAATATTTTATTTCGGGAAATTTAGGAAACCCTGACTCGGTGCCAAAGGCCACGTCCCCGTCATCACCAAAGTTGCCTCGGCTCGGGAGCTTGGGTACGATTGGGGAAGGTCAGCTATGAGCACCCCCTCTCGCCCGGTCCGAAGACCGGCCTCTACTAACCGTGATATCCGATTTTGAAAACATTACATGTTCTTATTCCAGTTATTAGCCTAGATTTACTATGTTATGCGCACAGCAAACAAGTATAGACTAGATCGCCTAATTTGGAAATAAGCATTGCCTATCCGTTTGTTTTGAAAATGCTTTGGAATTTGCTACTCGCAAGTAGGCTAAAACACAGATTTCAACGGGTTTTTCCAACTCAAACAATCCAACCTTCACCCACAGGCAATCAGGCAGTTTATCTCATATAAGCAGTTAGCCACATGGTAATCATGCTGTCATGTTAACATTCACACGCATGCGAGATGCTAAAGCGTAAATACTTACATTGTACTCCGTGCCAAAACAATAAACTAGTTAGCAAATATGCATGTCCTAGTTCATGTTAAGTGGCTAATGCAACACATGCAAGGATGCAGTCTAGACAGGCTCGGCTATCCCTAAAATGGCATGTGAAATACTACAATTATCACGTATTCAATTTGGAATTGAAAATATAATGCAGTTTGTATGATGTACTGAGCCTGGTGCATGCAAGACAAATGCATGGATGCACGCATGCATAGCATAAGGTATGCTAATTTAGACGTGCCCTAATCTACCATCATAAGTAGGTAAATAAAAGGGAAGAAAGAAGTGGGGATTGGAAGACATGCACCCACACGCACCCACACTTATTACAGATTCGCCCTCGCTCAGAGGGACCAAAAGAATAATACAAATTAATTAACTACGCAAGCTAATTAAATATTACAAATTGCCTAATTAGTTAACAACTAACTAAACTAGGAAAAATAGTAAACCGCCTCGGGAGGAGAGCCTGATGCAACGCATGCTCGGGTCCTGCTCGGAATTGCACTGCCATGCATAGACTGCCTCTGTTTTCCCTGCTCTGCCCTTCTGAAGACTGCCAAAGTCTCAGAGATGCTTCTTCAGATACTGAGGATCACCATCGGCTGAGTAGAATGGCCACCGGCTGCAGCATGTGATCATCGGCTGGAAATGAGGCTATCGGCCACCAATACATTGCCGGTCGGCACTAAATATTGCCGGTCGGCAAAAAGTTCCTGCAGAACCTGCAACTCACAGCAGCAAAGGGCAGAACCTTATATGGCAATGCAATCCAAACCATGTATGCACCAACCAAGCCTCTTATCATGTGTACAACTCAAAGGGGCATGGTCCTTGGTTCTTGGACCACCAATCGCGCATTTGAATGCGTGATGGCCCAAGAGGCCAAGTGTGCATCTTTCATTTCAAATGAAATGCAATGCAAACAAACAAACCAAAGCCCAATCCCTATCACTAATCAAGGGACAAAGCATGCATGCAAGATGCAATGCAACCTAGGCATGCAAGCTAAGGATGCAACATGGCATGGCAAGGCACTTATGCAAGCATACAAGCAAACATGAGGCAATGCAAACTAATGAAAAGATGGACTTAAACATGATTTAGGCAGCTCTAAATAGGCCCAAAACAGTGGCCAAAATGCTAAGTTCATGAAGGCGGATGTTCATGCAAGCATGCATAGATACATGGTTCAAGACTTAAGCATAATGAAGCAACTTTTAACACATTTAAAAGGGACAACATGGACTAATGGCATGCAAATGAAGCTTTGAAAATCATGCTATAGGAGGTGCCAAACCAACTAACAAAGCAAGCAAAGCATGCAAAATGGCCAAGAATTCAAAGCAAGCTAATGATGCATTGAACTACACTTAGCAAGGCAAACATGGCATGCATTAAACAACTAAAAACAGATTTTTAGCATGTTAAAACAAGGCCAAAAGACCACTTAAATGGCATCTAAATGACTCAAATTCAAAGGCATGCACAATGGTCAAAACATAGGGCATACAAGGCAAGCTTTCAAGCTTCAAAGAGGCGTCCAAGGCAAGCATACAAGCATGTCTTAGGGACTGAAATGACATGTAGGGTGGTTCCAAACCACTTAAGTGATGCAAGCAATGCATGCTACACATTCACATACTTGAGGCCAACAAGCCACAATACAAGGAGCTATGTAATGCATGCCAAGATCGACTCAAACAAACATGGACAGACCTTAAACATGGCAAAATAAACACAAAACCTTCACAAGGTTAAGCCTAAAACATGCTAGAACAAAGGCTAACCACCTAAGGCATATTAAGGCAATAACACGGCATTACATGGTAGGTATGCTAAGCATGCATGGTGTACCAAAACCAACACACAAAAATGTTATATCATGGAATAATAAGCATGGAAAATAGCCTAGACATGATCAACAAACACTCAAGCATGATGCTCCCTCAAAAGGTCAAAAAGTGCCCTTTTCAAGGACAACAAGGAGAGGGGGTGGCCCTCTCCTTCTTGAGACTTCAAGGCACCATCTTCACCACTGAAATCCCTCAAGATTTCAGTGGTGAGGAGGCCCAAGCACCAAAGTCTCGGAGCTCACCAAAATGGCACAAAATGGGGCCTCTCAAGGCCTAAGGGTGGTCAAACACCTCCAAACCACAAAACACTCTTAACAAACAATCAAGAGGGCTTAAAAACAAAACTTTTTTGTATTATACACTAAGCACAAAAACAGTTCTAAGATAGGTAGAAAAGCAATGCAAAAATGGAGAATAAAAGGGAAGTTTCTTACCCTTGAAGCCCTCCTTCACAAACAATGCTCCAACAACCTTCCTTGGCTTAAATCCAGCTCCAAAACACTAAAACAACCCTCCAAGGGTCTCAAGTCCAAGAGATGGTGTGTTAGTGTGTGTTTGTGAGCAAAAGTGGGACAAAACACACACTTATAGAGATAGAATATGTATCAAACCCTAACCCTAGAACTCAAGCTTTACAAAAGATGTCTAAAATGTCTCACCCTAATCTCAAGAGAAGAAGCTCTCCTATATAGGCAATTCCCTCTTGTAAGGCTTTCAAAACAAGCCATCCAAGAGGGAAATCCCTCCATACACGTGTATGGAGGGGAATGGGGTGGGTGCCAGCTATCACAGCTGGCACAAAATATCTGCTAAAAGTAGACGAACAGTAGTCGGTTGGCCAAAATTGTCATTTTGACAAAATTGATGGCCGGTCGGCCAAAAAGAGTGCCGGTCGGCCAAATATATGGCCGATGGACACAGACAACAGCCGGTGGCCTCAAGCCACGGCCGGGGATGTGTAGGGATGCCTCACAAGGCATTCCCTGCCCCTCCAAGGCAAAACACAAGTGTTTGGTGCAAAACCAGACACAAAACGGTCGAGTTCGGAGATCCTGAGGCAAGGCGCGTAGCCGAGACCTCCGGGAACTCCAAACGAACACAAGCAATGGATAATCACCGGGTGTTCAAGCGGTGATGTCCAAGTCTTGAGGACGGTCAAAAATGGGGTGTCTACACCTAGACTCTGTCTAGGGCTGGTTTGGTCACCTCATGTTTGCCTCTTGCATGTGTAGAATAATTCTCTTCATAGCTTATCAAAGGTGCATGTCATTCATGCATGTATTGGTCATGTTTCAGTGGGTTTTTGGTCATTCTTTGGCATATCATAGCTCTGCCATTGGCTGGTTTAGTGGCCTCTTGAATGCTTCACATGCTTGTAGTGTAAACCATGCTCACTAGCTTACATTGCATGTTGTTTTGGCCATTGATTCTAGCATATTTTGGCCATACTTCAAACTGATTTTATTCATATTTTGGGCTACCTTAGCTCTGTTTTGAGGCCTCTTGGTCGAATGATGCTTGCCATGCATACTTGTAGTGTAATATCCTTGCCTAGCCTTGAGTTTTGGAGCCCCTTGCATGCTTAACTTGAGGTGTTTCCATGTCTTGGCATCATTGAGCATGTTATTTTAGAGCCTACACTTGTGCCACGTTCCCATGTTTTCCACTCTTTAAATGCGTTTGAGAGTTGTGCTTGTATACCTCATTTATGGGCCATTGCATGAGCTTCATTTTTGTGCATTTCAAGCCATCATCTTAGTCCATTTTGCCACTGTTTTGGGCCTGCATAGGGACTATTTGGGGTTGGTTTGTTCATTTGGGCATTGCTTTGCATACCTCTAGTGTAATGCACTTCACTAGTTTCGGTATTTGAGCCATTCAACATGCATAACATGAGTTGTTTGCATGATTCGGGACCATTTTGTATGTCATTTTAGAGCTGGAACATGTGTTGTTGTATGCCATATTTCATCCTTTCCATGCTTTCATCCAATTGTACCTTGTGCCCTAGGGCACTTGCATCTTGCATGTTTGCATGTGTTTTGTTGCCTCATTTTCATCATGTATGGCCACTGATTTGGGTGTGGCTGAGGCCCATCCATTTTGGTTTAAGTCCACTTAGCATTGCGCATGCCATGTAGTTCATCGCATTGAGTATGCTATTTGACATTCGCATTGTGTATGCTAGTCGCATTTTGTCATATTGTTGCATGTTTATGTTGTCTTGCATTGAGTATGTGTGCATTAGCATTGTGCATTGTGCATTGTGCATTGTGCATTGTGCATTGTGCATTGTGCATTGTGCATTGTGCATGGTGCATGCCATTAGCTTTGTTAGGTTGTTCATGTTGCATTCCATATTGGCATTGTGTATGCTATCATGTCCCTTGCATATTTGCATACTTGGGTTGCATTGAATGTTTGCACGCTTGAGCCGCATTGAGTATGCCGCGTTGTCGCATGTTTGATCATTGCGTTGCGCATGCCTTGTTCACTTCATTGTGTATGATAGTCTTCACATGTGCATTGTGTATGACATATAGTATCATGTGCATTGAGTATGCCATTGTTAGTTTGTAGCATTGCGTATGCTAGTTTGCATGTTTGCACGTCATCCTTTGCATGTTTGCATGACTTGGTTGCATCGCCTTAGGATTGCATGCTTGAGGTTGCATTGTGCATGCCATTCTACTTGTTGCATTGTGTTTGGAATAGGAGTTATTCCAAACACGGGAAACGAGGGACGTTTCATACTCCAAGTGATGAAACGTGCCTCGATTCTCGGTTACTGACACTCTTGACTAACACATGATGGAGTTTAGGCATTTATGTGTTAATATGTGCATTCATTTCACATTGAGTCGTGCAATTCGACTCCTCGGCCATCATGCATCGAGATTCGTGATTGGTGGCCCGAAGATCGAGGACTACACTCCCTAGAGCTTATGCAATGATGGGGAGAGTGGTCGTGCACACATGTGTTGCAAATACGTTGCTTTCTCTCTCTTTTGCCTTTGTTGCAGAAAATGCAGAAACCAGGAGAAGAAATTGGTCGGCCGACCAGGTTTTCTGACAGGCCGACTACCTTTTCTGGTTTTCACCACCAAGGGTGGTCGGTAGGTGGTCTCCAATGCCTATAGCTGGTCGGCAGCCTCCCCCTAGATTCCCAGGGTAGAGTTTCATCTCCTTGGAGCTTTGTGCAAGTTTCAAAAATCAATTGCAAACAAAGGCGAGGTGGGGCATCGCGATGGATTTCCTGACAAGGCGACTCGAGCATGCATGCATCCTTTATCATTCAAAGCAGAGCTGAGGCAGCCCATTTTACATAGTTTGCATGCTAGTTTAGTTAATTTGTTAATTAGCTAGTGTTGTATAATAATTAGTTAATTCGATTCTGTATTATTTATTCGGACCCTCCGAGAGAGGGCAATGTTGTAATAAGTGTGCGTGTGTGTGTGTGATGTATGTCTTCCAACCCCACGTCTTTCTCCCTTTCATTTACCAGTTTATGATGGTTAGTTTTAGGGTGCGTTTCAATTAACATCCTTATGCTCGTATGTTTGCATCCATTCATCTGTTTTGCATGCACTAGGCTCGGCACATCATACTAACTGCATTGTATTTCAATTCCAAGTTGAATACATGTTACCTGTAGCATCTCATATGCCATCTTAGAATAGCCGAGCCTATCTTAGTTGCATTCTTGCATGTGTTGCATTAGGCATCTCAGCATAGTTAGGATTCATGCATGTTTTCTAATTAGCTTCTTTTTTTGGCTCGGAGTACTCGGTAAGTGTTTATCCTTTAGCATCCTTGCATGTGTGTGAGTGACTGCCATGATAGCATGCTTGCCATGAGGCTAACTGATTATGTGATATACCTGCTTAAATGCCTGTGGGTGAAGGTTGGATTACTTGAATTGGAACAATTCATTGATTGCGAGTTTTAAGCCCACTTGAGAGTGGCAAATCACCCTGTTTTCTAAGCCCACTTGAGGGTGGCAAAATCCGCATTTTAGTCTACTTGCGAGTAGCAAACCGCTTTCAAAAACAAACATAAGATGCTTTGTTTCAGATTAGGCAATCTAGTCTATACTTGTTTGCTGTGCGCATCACATAGTAAGATTAGCTAATTAACCGGAATAAGAACGCATGTGTTTTCAAAAACAAGATATCATGTTTAGTATAGGCCGATCTTTGATCGGGCGAGCGGGGGTGCTCATAGATGACCTTCCCCAATCGTACCCAAGTTCCCGAGCCGAGGCAACTTTGGTGATGACGGACACGTGGCCTTAGGCAACGAGTCAGGGTTTCCTAAATTCCCCTAAAATAAAATATTTAGGTAGTGACTCTGTATCTGGCAAAGCAGTCCATGTTTGGCACTTCTTTACAAAAATCAGTTTTCCAAAACGATTTGCCGGATTTGGACTCTTTGGTGATTTATCGGTCTTGCATTGCACTTTGCAAGATTAGATTCAGAACCATGACATCTGAGTCCGAACTGTAGTGAGCCTAATGAGCAAAACGGGATTTTCCCGGGACGTTCGGGGACGTCTACACAAACCAAACAAATTTCGTTTGTTGCAACTGCATGTCTTAGTACTTAGGTCCACTATGTACCTTCTATCGTAATGATCCACCTCAAATTCCAGTTGTCCACACCAGATTGCAAAGCAATTCCTAGATTCCCCCTTAAATTTCTCAAGTTTGTCATGAATATTAGGACATATTTCACCATTATATTTCTCCATTCCATTCTTCTTAATTTATATCCTTTGCAGTAATTTTCTTCTTTTAAACATAGAGATGATTAGCTACTCTCTAGCTTCTAGAAGTTTGGAATTAAATGACTCACTCGAATTGTTTACAAGGATGTCACACTTGCTCCCTGGGTAAAAGTGTGACATTGACCACAAGGCAGGGTTAATTTTCCTTAACCACTCAATAATTGCCTTCCTATTCCTAGTCTTAGGATCTGTTTCGTTAATCTTCTTCATCTAGCAATTGAACTCATTCACATTTTCTATGGATATAGCTTTCCAAAATAGGTCTTTCAACTTAGAACCATTGTATTTTGCCTTGTAGTTGCTGTACATGTGTCTCATGCAGTATTTATGATTCGTAGTAGGAAATAACTCTTTAAATGAATCAACAAACCCCTTTTGTCTATCTGATATAAATGTCTAGCCCATGTCTTCATGACTGCCATTGTCACTCATCAATTGCTCAAAAAACCAAGACCATGAGGATTTACTTTCAATCTCAACCAAAGCCATAGCAATAAGGAACATGTTGTCATTTTCATCTCTCTCAATAGCACTCAGTAATTTCCCTCTAAAGATCCTTTTTAAATGATAACCATCTAGCCCTATGATGGGTCTACACCTTGCTAGAAAACCATCTTTTTGTGCACCAAGTCTGAAATACATCCTTAGAAATGTAGGATATTGTTTTTTAGGATTTGTTTGTGTTGAAATGCGACTTGATGGATTTTGCCTTAGAACTGTCTCTACATAATCCCTAATTTTGTGATATTGCTCTGGCAAATCTCTTGCAATGACCTCCATTGCCTTTCTCTTTGCCCTATAAATTTGAAACCTGCTTGTATCCACCATAATTTCTCTCTTAACTTTTGTTCTTGAAAGAAGGTATGTTGATGTTAGGATCA
Organism: Camellia japonica; assembly: GCA_030407325.1. Taxonomy (NCBI): domain Eukaryota; kingdom Viridiplantae; phylum Streptophyta; class Magnoliopsida; order Ericales; family Theaceae; genus Camellia; species Camellia japonica. The sequence goes on along the minus strand of JAPPVO010000014.1, from coordinate 88,751,406 downwards.
TCTCTTACCTCATTTACAAACTTCTTCTCCAAGTTGGCTTGTCTGTTGTTGTAATGCCTCCTACAAGTATGTTTCCTCTCTAGAGTTTTGATCTGAAAGGTTATGGTTCCCTCTCAATGGAGGGGCATGGATCCTTCAACTATACTTATGCCTACAAACATCAGTGATCCATGCATTCTCATTTTTTATATACCTTATATCATAACCATTGAGCACATTGAATTCCCTCAAATACTCTCTGAAAACTTGGAGGCTAGGAAACTTCATTCCAACTATAAGTTTGGGATCCTTTATCACCATTTCTGTGAGAACTCGTACTTTTGTACATTGATTTATTTCAATGATCATATTGAATCACAATTTTTACTTAAATCAATTATAAATTTAAATTACATTAAGTCACTTTAATAGCAACAATTCAATTTTTTAAGTTATTAAATTAAGGTTGTATGGTTAGTAGTAATCTTGGACACTATCAATTTAATTATTCCTATGACCAAAATTCTAAATGTGGACTTTCAATTATAATAACTAAACTAGTCAAGGATTAGTTAGAAGCAAATTATCTAGATAGAATGATAGATAGATAGATATGCATGTATATATAGAGAGATAGGTAGATATATATAAAGATACATATATATAGATAAATATTATTGTTGTCTTGTCATGTGGTGCCCACCCCACATGCTTTTGTTGTCTTGTCAACACATGGGAAAGAGAAAGAAGGCATGCAAACTCTACTTAACAAATTTTGAGTGCTTGTCATAGGGTTGACAAGATGATTGATATAGGAAAGACATCTATCCTACCATCTTTCAAGCATGGAAGACCTTTCTTAATTTCTTAAACTTAGTTAATTTATTTAATTTATAGGTCATGGTGGATGAGTGATAAGAAAATCACCAATAGAATGTCATAGAAATCCTATTTCTCTTCCTAAATATCTATGTAAATATATTGGAAGCACTTGTGATCAATTGAAGCACATGCAGTCCCTTTCAAAAGATTTATTTTATCTTAATTAAAATCTCTCTATTGAGAAAAGAAATGGTGGAAGAACCCTAGCCAACTATTCTACATGCAAACCCCATTTTGCTATCATGATATTCTTGGAAAATAAAGATGAGAAAAGACTTGTCATCCTGATGGACAACCCACCAATGAAAAATCATGTATACTCTAATTATTTATTTTCTAATATCTAAAAGGAAATATAAAATGATGGCACAAGCAAGGCTTTGCAAAATAAGGTAACATGTAATTTTTTTTTCCCCTTAGGTAAGTCATCTTCTCAAGAAATCCTACCATGATAAGAAAGATGGTGAAAGACCTCTAGCCAGTTAGAGGTCATGCAAAATCCCAACATAGACATCATTTGCTTTCTTGAAAAAAAGATTGAAATGCTGATAATCTTTCAACCTATTAGGGTGCATGCAAAACCTTTCTTCTTGAATAAAATATTACTCAATCACCCATCCCTCTTGCCTATATAAAGAGACCAAACTCCCTCCTCTTGCTCTCATATTTTTAGTGGAGAGGAAAAAGAGAGAAGGAAAGAAAAAGAGAAAAGAGAGGGTGAGATTGTAACAACCCCGACTTGTGATTAGCTTATAATTTTTGATTAAGAATGCCTACTAAGTAATTAAGAGGAAATTCTGAGTTAATACATGTGAATTGTGTTATTTGTGTTTGAACCTGTCTGACGTAGGAATATCTGTCTGTGTTTTTGTTTCAGTACGAAAATTGAAGGCCTTATCGACATTTGATTAGGAAATTGACTTGGTTTATGTGTTAGCACCTATATAAGCTTAATGTTGTCTCATATACATACACTTCATCATCTTTTGACATCAAAATGTGAGAAGAGAGGAAAAGTAAGAGCTTGAGGCTAAAGGAAGAGAAAAGAAAGGGATTGCTAGACAATTGAAGGAAATTGGAAGAATTGTGCTAGAAATTCCAAGAATTCAAAGAATTGAGAACTTTAGGTAAGAATTTAACTTTTGATTTATGACATTGAGTTAGTTAGCATGTGAATTTAAGGGAATTAAGTTGAATAATATATGAATTGAGCTTAAGAGGGTAGGAAAGAAGAACTTTTATGCATGCATGGCATATCATGAAGTTTTGAGGTTGCTTGTCCAAGAATTTCCACATGCATGTTTATTTTTGGCCTTGGGTTTGAGAATCTAACATATTTTTGAACTAAACATCTCATTTGATTATGATTTGGAGGCTTTGAATTCAATTTATTACATGCATGTTATGTTTTCAAGTTTTAAGTTTGGTTTTGGTATAATTGGCAAAGCTTTTGGGCTTGATTTTGCGAAACGATTTGTAATTCATCATGTACTATCAGTTTCTCAATGTTTTAATAAGTTTTGGTCCAAAAGGATATGTTTTGATGCTTTGAAAATGGATTTTGAACTTGAATCAGCAATTTGGAAATTCCAATATTTGCACCCTTCGCTCGAGCGGTGGATTCTACACTCGAGCGAAGAATGTAAGCTCCTAGTACTTTTGCAGAGTTTGGGGGTTGGCTTGTGCAGCAGAACCTGCGCTCGAGCAAACACCCTATCCTCTACTTGAGCGTAGGAAGTTGTACTCGAGCATAAAATGAGAGCTCCTAGAAGTTTTACAGAATTTTATAGATCGCTTGAGTGACCTAAGTTATGCTTAAGCGTAGACCTTGTTTCCTCATTCTTTCGCTCGAGTGACCGTCGAGTGTAAAAATCATGCAACCAGTACTTTTCCAGACCGCTCAAGCGACTGATGTTGCGCTCGAGCGAACTGCCCTATTGTTGAAAATTTGACTAAGTGTTTCAAGTTACATTTTGGCATCCTTATTGCATCCTAGGCATTCCTAAGCCTTAATTAAGACATAATAATGAGGATAAGGATTAGAAACACACCAAGGTAGAAATAAACAAGATAAGTATTTTCTGAGCGTATGTTTCAATGTGTATCCATTATGTGTTTCTGTAGGTCATGCGCCATAGACTATCTGATCTATCTGCTTTATCTGTTCTGCTATTGGAGCCATCTGTGAGTTATAATTTTGTAAAGCTATGTTCAATGTTAAAAAATTTCTGAACATTATGATATGAAATGATTAGTTTCCTGAAATGCTATATTTTGTATGAATGAATGATTGTCCAAGTTTTTGAAATGTATTCGTGGCATCCTTAGCATCATATGATATGTGTTCCTTTATGGGTCATCAGAATGCCTTTATGGCTGTCCCAAATATGGGTCATCGGATTTGTTAGCGCTAATGGATGTATCACGTATGATTATATGGGTTATGTGAACTCTGAACACAAGTATAAATATAAATATGACTCTATTTCTGAATCTGAATTCTGATTTCTGAATTTATTTTGGACATCATTCATTAAAATCTTTACTCTGTTATTATTCACTAGGCTCTAACTCACTGTATTATTTATGTATATAGGTGAGCAGGCACGTGACCAGGCCTAAGCTGCTATCTGGAGAGTTGTTTTAGTTAGCCAACCATAGTGCCTCCTGAGGAGGTTCCTGAACTAAGATGTGGTCAAGTTTTATGGACTTTGTTATGACATTTGATTTCCTTTTTGTTTAAGTTTGAACTTGACTTTTGGTCTATCTGTAATGTGGTAACGTAAGACTAATGTAATTATGACGTCACGTATTTGTATAAAAGCTTCAAAATTTTCTGTGCTATGTATGTCTACACAGCTCTATGGAAATCATATTTTGATATTTGCTTCCGTTAGCCCCTTTACTTTTGCTTAATCTGTTTAGAGGCCTTAGGTAATCCCAGGATTTCTGGCCGATTACGACGCTAAACCTATAGGGGCGGGTTTGGGTCATGACAGAAATAGAAAAGGAAAGGAAGGAAGGAATGAAGGAAGGAAGGAATAGGAGTTCAACACTTACGCTGTGTTTGGTTGGGGGATTTGAAAAAAGATTTGGAAAGAGATAGAGAAAAGATAGGTAAAATGTAAATAAAATATATCTACATTTCACCTAGTTTCACACACCTTTTCATTTTCCCTTTCTAAATCCCTTCCTAAATCCTTCAACCAAACACAGCGTTAGAGATTTTATCTTCAACAACCACTAAGGTGGAAGACTAGAAACCCTCCTACTTAGTAATGAAATATATATGTAAGGTGTTTATGTTTTACATGAGTAGCAAATGAATATAGAGTTCGATAGTTGTTAGGGGAAAGAATGTGATCTTGCATGCCTATTATTTGTGTTTTTTCTTCATGAATGCTTTCCATTCATTTTTCTCTCTCACACTAAAAAAATTATAATATGAAATTTACATGTTTGGTTTGTGAAAAATAGTAGAAAATAGTTGCATGGTCTTGGATGAGAATAAAAACAAGCAGATTTCTTTTCGAGTTGGAAACGCTCAAATAAATTTATAGAAACACGTTTATGAAATTTGAAGCTACTGGAGTTAATTTAATATGTTCTCATAGTGTTTAAATTTCGGGAAAAACATTTGACAGCGTTTCATAGACAAAACACATGTTTAACTTCGTTGTTGTTTGGAGACAGCAACTGGGCTAACTTTACCCGGCTACGATTTACTCTAGAAAATGAATTTTTAAGTGATTCAAATTGTAAAATTTAGAGTTATGAGTTATCTTTCAAATGCCATTGGTTTCGTTAATTTTTATTAAGTATTGAGCAAGAAATGACTATTTCCAAAAATGCAACGAATTTGGACGAGTTACTGTTATTGAATTATTTCACCTATTTACAATAATCAAATGACTTCGAGCCCTACTTAGAACATGTGTCTAACTTGGCTATCTACAACATTCGAATTTCAAAAATTTTTGACATTGTTTTCTATTTATTTTATGTGTTTATCTGTGCCGATAGATTGCTGGAAATTCCATAATTTGTCTTATGTGTTTAAAAGCTTGTTCTCTAAATTCTTTACTATATGTACTTGTTACAAATGCACGCAAATGAGATGGTTAGTTGTTAAATAATGTGCATTATCTATTGTTAAGTTGTAGTCGGGTGGTTCGAGTTAACGATCATGAAATGGCAAAGTTTTGAAATGGTAAAGACTATGGGAATGTTGAGATGTTGACTTGGGGTGTGGCCCTAGTTGGAAAATCCTATACAAGAAATGTCGTGAAACCCTAAGATAGAACGAGTTGTATTCTGGCTTCTCTATAGATTTGGTGGAAGTATAAGGGTGGCAGTGAAGGTCTCACATACGGAGAGTATCCCTGGAAGGCCGTTCCCTTGGGGCAAACCAATGATGTTATAACCTGAATACGTGAATTTAATGCGTAGGCATCCTTGGTATCTACTGGCATGTTCTAATATACCAAAGGGGAGTCCGAATAAGCTATGTGATCATTGCTTAGGGGATGGGTAAGGACGATGTTCCACGGGGAATTTTCTAGATAAACTTAGAAAGTAAACCTTAGGGAGGATTGGAACTTGTGATGATATTACTTTGCTTTAAGTTTTTAATATATCATTGTGATTGCTTCCGCTATGCTATTTATATACTTGTTGAGATCGTATATTTCATTTCAAAGCTACAATATTGGTTTCTTGTTTTCTCTATTAAGCGTTGCTGCTCATGGCTTTCTCTGTATTGCCTTGGCGTTTTATGCTAGGTAACTAGGTTAATGAGGACTATGAGATGAATGTAATAGAAGATATCGATGTACAACCATGGTTCACTTAGGAACCAAGATTTAGTGAATTCTTATATCATCTTTTGTTTATCCTAATGTAATATTTGCAACTTTTAAATTTGTAATATTGAGACAACCGTGATTTAATATTATTTAGGTATTAGACCTTATGGATGGAATTAATTAATGAACTTTTAGAATCTTTTAATACCCAAGTACTTTAATTATAAATGGATTGTAATTAATTGAGCCCATAATTTGGGACATCACAATTTCTTTGAATTCAGGGTATCCATCATCTTCTTCATCTAATGACCCTTTAAGACTGATCAATTCATCATCATTATTAGGATCAGAATACAAACCAACATCATCTGCTTCATTCATTGTAGGTGGTTGTTATTCTTAGTTCATGTGTGAAGTTTTATAGAAAATGTCATCATTGGGACCCTTTAGGTCTTCATATAACCAATGTAGGTCATCACTTTCCTCTACACTATCCTCAACACTGTCAGTACTATTTGATTCCTCATTTACTACGTAGTCTAAATCCACATAATCATCAATATAAGCATCCTTCTCATTGGCCAATTCATTCTCACTCTTTGCATTGTCACTCTTATTAGCCTCATTACCCTCTTCAGACTCAGTCCCAGTACTATCAACCAACCCCTCTTCATTTTTTCTATTATTACCTTGAAACCCCCTTGCATTTTAATTTGCATTCACCCTCTTTTGCTGACCCTCAGACTCTTTAGTCCCATGCTCACCCTCAGTTACCTCTTCATGATCTAACTCATTCCTAATGTCATCATCAATTATGATCTCAATATTAGACAAGTTGAAATAAATTATACTTGTGTCATCACCACCTATGCTATTACCTTTCTCTTCTACACCCTCAATCTGCAAGACCATCTCTTGTGTACCATTACCTTTTTGTTCTACACCCTCAATCTGCAAGACCTTCTCTTGTGTATCATGAGGGTATCTCTCCATTGGATTACAAAACAACAACAGGATCTAGACCCTTCTTTACATAAACTATTACAACCTCAAAACCCTTGTAAACCTCAAGCATATTCATCACATTAGTATCACTATAAATTTCTTTCAAACCAACATCCAAACTATAATCAGGCCATTTATAATACATATCTATGTCTGATCGTTTTCCACCTACCAGGTCATAATAAAGATCTCTTAACTCAAACAATGATATTCTGTCAAGCTCACAATTAATTATGTGATTGACCCTACCACCCTCATAAACAACATGTTAATTAAACAAAAAGTGTCCCCCTTTGATGCATTTCAATAGTAAATAAATGGTTTGACATTTTCTAGGATACTAAAAAAAATAAACACACTTCCATAAATACATTTTGGGACCACAACCTAAACCCTCAACAAAATAAGCAATTTTGAAATTTTCAAAGCATACCTGTAACGCCCTGAAATAATACCAATAAACTAATAGATTAATAAACTTGATCATACAAAAGATGACATATGCGGGTATGCATTCATAAATCATAGATTCTGAATCTATAGCATATGACATGAATAAATGAATTAAAATAAAGGTAAAATCAAGTAATTATGCTCCATAATGGTTACATCTTTCCAAGTCAATACTTGTGTATGTGAAAATGAGTTTAACTCAATACAATTAAAGCACAAGGCTTGTAAGAAAATAATTGCATCTAATAACAAGATAAAGCCCTTGGCTCCAAGTCTTCCCAAGCTATGTCCTTGGTGGAGGCAAATCATCAGCACCTGAAAGTTGTTTTCCACATAGGGTGAGCCAAAGCCCAGTAGAGATACTTTAACGCAATATATGAATCTTAACAAAGTCATAAGGTGAATGCACATGTATGCCATTTGTCAAACATTTCACATTTTCATCTCAAAATTATGCAATGCTAGATTATATATATATATATATATCAATTCATGAAAATAATCTTTTTGTAATAGAAAATAGGGCAGTGGATACAAAACACTAGAAATCTCTAGGTACGTGTCTGCTAGTAGATTATACAACCACTACCAATGCCATTTTACTAGCACTAATCGGAAGGATCGGCCCCTAAACGTGCGGGTTTCTGGACTTTCACCAAGGACACACAAGCTTTGTTTTGCTTAAGTCTTTAGCCACCTTTGCATGCTGTTTTGACCTGAGTTTCAACTGAAAAAAGTTCTGTATTTAAGTGCTTAAAATGGTTGTTTAAGGCTTTGTTTGAGTTAGGGGTGGTTCACCCACTTTGGTGGCTTTGGCCTTGCTTTGTGCCATCACTTAAGGCCTTTGAGGTCATCTTTGTTTCGCCTTTTAGCCACACTGAAATCCAGTGGATTTTCAATGGTAGAAATGTGGTTTTGAGGTCCAAAATGAGAGGGGGTGGCCTTGTTTCAGCATGGCATAACTCTGTTTTAGCTTGGTTGTGTCACCTTATGCATGCTTTTTACACTTGTAGTGTAATCTTGCCATTTAGCCTCGTATGCTCAATGCTTTGATCTATCATGCTAGCCTATTCTAGTTCTATCTCAGCATGTTTTTGGTGTTATTTTAACATGCTTAAGCTCTGTTTTAAGTGGTCTAGGCCATGTGAGGCTTGCTTTGTATACCCATAGTTAAAATTTTGCTCACTAGTTTTGAGTTTCAAAGTCTCTAGCATGCTTTACTTGAGTGTTGGCACGTATTTGGCCTCATTTCTAACATGATTTCAGTGTGTGTAGTGTATTCATAGTCTCTCATGTTTCACTCTTTCAATGCTTTTGGAGGGTTGTGCCTTATGCTTTGGTCATGGGCTAATTTGTATGCAAGCTTGCCTAAGTTTTTGGGCTACCATCTCAGTGTGTTTTTGGTCTTATTTTGCCATAATACAACTCTGTTTTTGGTTGGTTAGAGTATCCCTCATTTGCTTCTAACACTTGTAGTGTAATCATGCTCATTGGCCTAGCTTACTTGGTGTTTTGGCCCTTCATGCTAGCTTGTCTTGACTATATTCCATACATGTTTAAGATTTTTTTTGACATGCTTTAGGACTGTTTTGGGTGTTCTTGACATTTTGGGGCTTGCTTTGTATAGCTATAGAGTAAATGACTTCACTAGTCTTGAGTTTTGAAGCCACTACCATGCTATACTTGTGATGTTTGCATGCATTGGCATCATTTGGCATGGTATTTCAGGGCTTATATCTTTTCCATACTCTCATGTTTATCACTCTTTAATTGTGTTTAAGAGTTGTGCCATTATGCCTTGTTTGTGAGCTAATACATGAGCATATCTTTCTTGCCATCTATGCTGTGAGTCTAGCATGTTTTTGCTACTATTTTGACCTGCCTTAGGTCTATTTTGAATGGTTGAGGCCATTTGAGCATTACTTAGTATGGTTGTAATGTAAAGCCTTTGACTAGCTTTGTGCTTCAAGCCTATTGATATGCTTTCTTTGAGCTATTTAGATGATTTTGCATCATTTAACAATTGATTTTAGAGCATATAGCATTGCCATGTTCTCACTTCTTCTACTCTTTGAGTGCTTTTAAGTATTGTGCCATCATGCCTTATTCATGGGCCAATGCATGGGCATGCATTTTTTTGCTTTTAATGCTAGCATTTCAGAGCATCTCTGCCACTGTCTTGGCATGTATGGGGTCTGTTTGGTGTTGGTTTAGTCCATCGAGCCTTGCTTTGCATGATTCTAGTGTTGTGTCTTTCACTAGCTTTTAATGCTTAAGTATTCTAGCATGTTGTGCATGAGTGTTTACATGTTAGATTCTCGCATTTCATGCCAAGATTAGCATGTTGTTTGCATGACATGTTGCTTGCTTTGCATTGTGTTCAATCAGATGTTGTGTTGAACACAAGGTGGATTAGATCATTTCATACTTGAAGTGATGAAGTGAGCCAATCTCCCTTGATCTCCATTTCCTTTGATTTCTTATGATAAGGAGATGGTCTAAGTGTCTTGTTTGCATTGCATTTATTGAATCTGTACATGTTGGATCTTTGACCATTATGCATTGAGATGCTTGATTGATGGTTTTGGATCCAACGGTGCCTCTCCCTTGATGTTTTGAGGTGATATGGAGGGGCATAGTACGTACATGTTCTTGGGACCTCAATTTTTTCTATTTTGTGCTCTATTGCAGCTTGGTGTCATAGCACACCAGTGGCCGGCACCCTCTCATTGTTGGCCGGCACTTCTTCATCTGTGGCCGACAGTGTGCATCTTTGGTCGGCAGGGGGTCGGCAGAAGCCTCTTATGGCCGGCAGGCCACTGGTGCACTCCCCAGCACTATTTTGGTAAGGTTTAGCATCAAGTTCTCAAGGACACCCTGCAAACAGAGCCTCAAGAGAGCAACTGGAGAGCTTTTCGGGGTGGAAACCGAGCATGCACCTTCCACCTTCTTGAACAGAACTGAGGCAGCTTCATTTATAGCTTTGCTTGTTGTCTAGCTGGAAATTGTAACTTAATTAATTTGTTAATTAGTTAAAGTGATGTAATAATTAGTTGTAGTTAGTTATTCAATTTGGTTGTGTAATAATTAGTTTAATTAGCTTAATTAGATTAATTGCTTAGCGTAACTAGTTAGCTTGTTATTCAGACCCTCCGTCGAGAGGGAAAATGCTGTAATAAGTGTGCGTGTGTGTGTGAATGTCTTCCGACCTCACGTCTTTCTTCCTTTTACTTAACTTCTTTCGATGGTTAGTTTTAGGGCATATTTCAATTAGCATCCTTATGCTTCGCATGCGTGCATCATTCATTTGTCTTGCATGCACCGGGCTCGGCTCATCATACAAACTGCATTGTACTTTAATACACTTTCTTGAATACGTGTTTCAAAGCATGTTATTGAGTGTTGCATTCATATGCCATTCTAGATAGCCGAGCCTATTTTAGTTGCATTTTGCATGTGTTGCATCAGGCATTTCAAACATAGCTAGGATTATGCATTGATTTCTAACATAGCTTCTTTTTTGGCTCGAAGTACACTTGAGTGTTTATGCTTTAGCATCCTTGCATGTGTGTAAGTGACTGCCATGATAGCATGCTTGCCATGAGGCTATGTACTTATGTGTTTAACTGCTTGAATGCCTGTGGATGAAGGCTTCATTGCTGGAATTGGAACAATTCATCAAAATGTGCGTTTTAAGCCCGCTTTGCGGAGTGGAAAAATCATGTTGTTTTCTAAGCCCACTTGAGGGTGGCAAATCCGCGTCTTAGCCTACTTGCGAATAGCACTTTCAAACCATTTTCAAAAAAACATGAGTTGTTTTGTTCCAATTCTTGTGATTGAGTCTATACTTGTATGCTATGCGCATTACGTAGTAAGTTAGCCAATAAATCGGAATAAGAATGCATGTGTTTTCAAAAACAACATATCATGTTAGTAGAGGCCGATCTTTGATCGGGCAAGCGGGGGTGCTCATTTCAGGACCTTCCCCTCTCATACCCAAGTTCCCAAGCCGAGAAAACTTTGGTGATAACGGACACGTGGCCTTTGGCACGAGTCAGGGTTTCCTCAATTTCCCAAAACAAAATATTTAGGTGGTGGCTCTGAAATCTGGCAAAGCAGTCCATGTTTGGCGCTTTTTGATTCAAAATTGATTTTTCAAAACCAATTACCAGATTTGGACTCTTTGGTGATTTATCAGTCTTACATTGCACTTTGTGAGATTAAATTCAGAACCGTGATAGGAGTCTGAACTGTAGTAGCAGAACTACAATTCGCGCCCTCGCGCACGGAGCGAGTTCGGGAGGTCTACAGTTTCTGGCGACTCCGCTGGGGATTTAGAGAACTTGACTCGAACATCATGATATGTTGTTTTATCTACACTTATGTGTTTCGCTGCATTGCATTTGCATAGGTGCGCCTAAGTCACAGTGTTTGCTATCTGCTATTCCTGAACGATTTACCAGAGGCTTGCTTGGAAAAGCTTGCCATAAGGCTGACCGGTTACGGGCTCTGCCACAATGGGAACACAAACCTCGGTTCTCCCGAGGCACCCTTTTTGACCATTCAACCTAGTGCATATCAGAATCCGTAAAGACCATTCCAAACTAGGACAGGTTACTTACCTGATTATAGGTTGTTTGAAAACCGCTGCGTGCGTAGTGAAACCCTAGCTCCTGAAAAAATAGGACAGGGAAACCTGATCCCTCCATAGGGGTGTTTTGGCTCTTACTTGCTTGATATGTGCTGTCAGAGTGTGTCTCTATAGGTAGTATGTATCAGTTTGCAAGTCTGGGTATCAGGCCTATGAGCATCAGTATTTTGGGGAATCAGTTTTACCTGAGGGTATTAGATTTGAGGCACCGATTTGGGAACCGTGATCAGTGATTGAGAATAGTTCTTTCAGCTTGTGATTATCAACTGTGTGTTGTGTTTATTTAAGCCGAAATGCTGTCTGTTTTTCTGCTTATTGTTTTCTTATTTTGCTTTATTTATCTTTTTGCAAGGTAGTATAGCACAATTGCTTCCGAAGAGGAAGTTTCCCCCAAAGCACTCTGGGTTAGAGGTAGAAGGCTTCATCGATCCGAGGATCTAGTTGACCGACAAGCAGTGTTCTATTCATTACCCCCGGTTACTAGACGGAGGTCAGTTAGGCGCAGTTCATCAGTACAGCGGTTACTAGATCAACGGTCTTTATCCACCCCACCAATGAGTAGTCAGGCTAAGGTTTCCGTTTCTACCGCAGAGAGAGATATACTTGTTGTTCAGTCAGATAAGCACCTTATGGCCAGTATGGAGGACATGATGCGTCAGCTCCAAGAGACTATGCAAGCCATACAGCGGGATGCTGCCCGCCAGGCAGAATTTGTCGCACGTCAGGCAGAGGTTGTGGCTCAACAGACAGAGCTGATTGCCAGACTTCAACAACAGCAGCAACCACAACAAGCCGGAGCATCTGCTTCGCATCCACCCCCACCCCTGCCTAGGGTTCCGATACCCGGGGATGCAGCTTACGTCCAGGAAAATACGGACGTCCTAACGGGGCCAGTTCCACCCCCAATCTTACCTCAGCTGTCCAAAGCACCAGCTAATCCAGTGGATACACCGTTTGAATTTGAGGTGGATCCAATAGCGCTGAAAGTGAGCAAGTTAGAAAAGCTGTTCAAAAAAGCTCAAGGCGTTAATTCCATTCCGGACATAGAGGATGGATACACCGATTCGGCGGTGACTTTGTCGGACCAGTTCAAGATACCGCATATAGACCGTTTTGATGGTTCTGGGGATCCCATGGTACACCTGCGGTTGTTCTCAGATATCCTAAGGCCAATGGGCCTCTCCATACTGCAAAAGCTTTCCCTCTTCGGCCGGACCCTGTCGGGTGTCGTGGCCATCTGGTATGCGAAGTTGGAAGATTCTATCAAGAGGAGTTGGGAAGAAATGGCTGAGGCCTTTATTGCCCAGTACTCATACAACACACAGATCGAGATCACAACTCGTGATCTCGAGACAACGAGGCAAGAGCCAAAAAGAGGGCTTCTCTGACTTTGTAACCCGTTGGAGAGCCAAAGTTTCTATGATGACCATCAGGCCGGTCGAGAAGGATCAGATACGGATGGTTGTGCGTAACCTCCAACCCAAACTGATGCAGAAAATGATCATCTTACCCCTCCCTACCTTTGCTGATTTACACGAGATTGGGGTACATATTGAAGATGCCATGAAGCAGGTCTGATTGACCATGAGAGGGAATAGCCCAAGAGGGCATTTACGCACAGTTCGAATGCAGGCACGAGTAGTGCTGCAGTTGCCAGAACTTCTGATGTGGGCATGGTCACCACCACCACTCCAAAAACACCTACAGCAACCCCATTCACCGATGCGTCCGGTACCAGCTCACAAATAGCCAAATATCCACCCCGGGGCCAGAGGACTTTTACCTCGCTGTATATGCCTTTGTCCAAAGCCCTGGGGGTTTTAATCAGGAAGGGGCATCTGAAGCCTCTGGAGCCGCGGCCATTACCAAATAACCCCCTACCAACCCATAACCCGGCCAAATACTGTGCCTTTCACCAACAGCATGGTCACGACACCGACCAGTGCTTCAGACTTCGTCATGAGATTCAAGATCTCATTGACAACAAGGTGATCGCGCCTCCAGAAAAGCCGAATGTCACCACCAACCCACTCCCATCACATAACCAAGCTCCACTACCCAAACACATCAACCTGATCCAAACCGAGGCCATTCCATATGACCCAAGCATATACATCACACCTTCCACCTACCCAAGCCTGAGGTGTTCATCCTAGACAGCACGGACTTGTGCATGTTGAGCACTTCCCAAACCCAACCTGAACCGGTGTTAATGACCGTCGAAGACAGAACTGGGATGACTTTGGAGGCAGATGAGAATATTGATTAAGAGCCTGAGGGGTCTGGGAGCTTTGCGTACAACCCGAGTGGTTATATCACATCAATAGATCAGTTTAAACCGAGGGTAGAGTTGCCGGTTGGGGCAGAGATCAGTGTGGTTCGGGAGGATGGACCAAGTCAAGGGTTAGATGACCTAGCAGAGCTGGAAGAGGATATTGCCAATCTGCAATTCTTCAACGAGTAGGATCCAGGGGATGTGAACATCAACTGGTTCGACTTGGATAGGTCAGCAGAAAATACTGGGTGGCTCAGCGACGAGCCAGATGTTGTTGAGGTGCCTTAGCCAGAGCAGGGGCAATCAGAAGCCAAAATATCAACAGTGGCCGGAATGGCCGAGAATCAGGAAGAATCGCCGGAGAGCACCAGTGCGAAGAATTTTGCTCAGAATCTGGGCAGTTTGAGTACAGTAGATACTGAACATGAGGCTGCATTGAAGCGTCTTGAACAAGAAAAGATCAAGGATCTTGAGAGGGCTAGGAAGGCCAAAGCCCCTGCGGGGACGAAATGTGCTGTGAGCACAAAATCAGTTACAACGGAGCCGGACAGCTATCTGTCGGTTGCCGACGAAATGTGGTAGGAAGACGACGACTTACGTCTTGCCCACACTGACGAAGATTGGGGGCAGAACCAACCAGATGACACCTCGTATGTTGAGGAGGTTGACCATATGACCAGGAGTGGGCGGTATTTCAAACCCCCACACTTGGACCATCCAGAGGCATCCGAGAAGGACAAAGAAGCGGAGAGGCAGAGAGAAAAACTACTTGAGAAGGAGGCTGTACTGAAGCAGCTTAAGAAAATCCAAGCAGACATCTCCATTTGGGGACTGCTTATGGCCTCAAGGGTGCACAGACAAGCCGTCCTTTTTGCAATGGACAGGGCCAAGCTTTCAATCAATACAATTCCGGAGCAGTTGGTAGGGCTGGTTTTCCCGAGAGGAGCTTCCCCGACCTTGACCTTCACTGACAAGGAACTGCCGCCTGAGGGCTCAGATCATAACAAACCACTCTATATCTCTATCGAGTGTAGAGAGAAATGGATACCGGTGGTCCTTGTTGACACAGGATCTGCTATCAATGTGTGTCCGTAAGGAACGACATATGCTATCAGGTTAAAGCCTGCGGATTTTGTGCCTATTGCCCAGGTGATACGGGCCTATGATAATACCAGCCGAGAGGTGATGAAGACTGTACAGATTCGGACTCAGGTTCGTCTGGGACAACAGGATATTGAGTTTCATGTCTTGGATGTCCTGGCCACCTTCAATCTACTTCTAGGGCGGCTGTGGCTGCACCAGGTAAAGGCTGCCTCTTCCACCATGCACCAAATGCTGAAGCACCCCCACGGGAAGGGGGAGGCAATCGTTTTTGGGAATTCTTTGATACATCCACCGCCAGAGGTTTCTACACCAGTTCTGGAGATTGAGCATGGCGCAGAAGTTGTATTTTTGTCAAGATTCACCCTAGCTGAGGCCCAGGTTGTACAGGATATGCTAGCTGTTGATGAGGGGCTATACGTCAGTGCACACTCTGTTTACCTTATGAACAAACTTCAGCACATGCCTGGAATGGGATTGGGGCGAAGTGGCCGGAAGGGCGTTGCAGCATCGGTCGAAGTGCCGCATAACCCATATACCTTTGGATTAGGTTATCTGCCTACCAAAGAGGATTGGGCGAGGAAAGGAAGAGAGATGGTCGGAAGAGCCAGGGCAAAGCAAGCCGGGAAGCCTTATGAGTTGGTGCACCGACCTATCCAGGGGACCCTGAACAGACGCTTTGTGCAGGAGGGGAAGACTTCCCGTTTTGCGACTTTCCGGAGCCTGGATGAATTCAGAGAAGCGGCACTTGCCGGCTTCGAAATCTTTTTTGATCTTCACTTGTCCGGGGATGAAGTTGCCGAAGAACAGACATACCCACCAGCTGAGGCTATGCAGTGCAAGGAGGAGGATTCCGAGAGCACAGAAATTGAGATGGGGGTAGCACTGGCTTGTCTCCTCTCAGATTCTCAGATCATACCAGAGTGCTTGGGGGATAACTTTCAGTTTCCATGATCAAGGATGAAGCGGTTGCGGGCCCATCTTCAGGCATTCTTGATGCATCCATCGCACCTCCCTCGTCTGGAAATACGATGAAGGCTTTTTATCGAGTAGTTCCGGGTCAGGTAGTGAGCTGGAATCTAATTCCACTAAGTCTGTGGAGTCGGAATCAGATTCCAGCTCTTCTGAGTCTGAGTCCAGTATTCTTGGGGGTGATAACCCGAATGCCACTGTCCTGTCCAGGTCATCTTTTTCTTTTTCCTTTGAGTCTGTTGTCATAGAGGAATCAGACGGGCTGGATATTATTAATGAGAATGGTACGGCTGTGGCTTCCGAGTACTTTTCTGTGCCTTTAATTTATTGCATTAATCAAGACTTTCAAAGTTTTGATGAAAACGACGAGGAAGAAATTCCTCTGATTTTACAACGTTTGATTGATCAAGAGCAGGAGAGGTTTGTAAAACCTTTGATTGATGAAATCACCACAATTAATGTTGGTACTAAGAAAGACCCGCGGCTGGTCCAGATCGGGTCCACGTTGTCTTCGGAGGAGCGCGAGCACTTAGTCGCTTTATTAAAAGATTTCAAAGATGTTTTCGCATGGTCCTACGAAGACATGCCTGGAATCAATCCTGAGATTGTATAGCACCGGATCCCTCTTGATCCAGAGGCCCGACCTGTTAAGCAGAAGCTCTGAAGGATCTGCCCGAACTGGGCTCTGAAAATCAAAGAAGAGGTCACCAAGCAGATTGACGCAGGGTTCCTGTTGGTATCTGAATACCCTACTTGGTTGGCCAATATAGTTCTGGTGCTGAAGAAGGACGGCAGAATTCGGGTATGTGTGGACTTCAGGGATTTTAACAAAGCCAGTCCAAAGGACGACTTTCCTTTGCTGCATATTGACGAATTAGTGGACTTCACTGCTGGGCATGCGCTGCTCTCGTTCATGGACAAGTTTTCAGGCTACAATCAGATTTTGATGGCACCCAAAGACAGGAAGAAGACTGCTTTCACCACCCCGTGGGGAACCTATTGTTATAGGGTGATGCCGTTCGGCTTGAAGAATGCTGGGGCTACGTATCAACGGGCTACGACCACGATTTTGCACGATATGCTTTAAGAGTGGACCATTGTGCATGCCTTCATGTTTAGGCCTTTGGAATGCCATCTCAGGAGGTTTTTGGGCTTATTTTGACATGCCATAACTCTTTTTTTTTATTTATTGATTAAGTCATGCCATGTTTGGTTGTAATAGGTGTAATGCAATTGTCCCTTTTGGCCTTGTATGTGTCATGTTTTGTGTTCACCTTTCTAGCATGTTTTGGCCTCATTCTTTGCATGTTTTGGACTCACTTTGGCATGCTTTAGGACTATTTTGGTTGCCCTTGGCCCTTTGGGGCTTGCCTTGCGTAGCCATGGTGTAAGTCCCTTTGCCAATCTTGAGCTTTGAGCCTCTTGTTATGCTATGCTTGTTTTTGTTTGAGTGGTTTGGCACCACTCCTTGCATAATTTCAGAGCTTACCTCATTGCCACATTGTCATGTTTGTCACTCCTTGCTCATGTTTGAAGATTGTGCATTGTTACCTAGTTTGTAGACCAATGTGTACACATGTTTGTTTTGCATTTTGGTGTCTTGGTTTTGGGTGTTTTGGCCACTATTTTTGGTATGGCTGAGGCCTATCCATTTTCAGCATAAGTCCATGGATCATGCGGTTTGTGTGTTGTTGCATGCTTGTCGCATTGCATGTTGTTGCATGCTTGATGTTGGTATTGTTGTTGCATGCCTATTACATTACATGTTTGTATGTTTAGGTTGCATTTTGCATGCTTGCTAGTTAGCACTTTGTCACATGCTTGTTTAGGCTGCATTGCATTTGGCATGCTTGTTACCATTAACCTTGTGTGCATACTTGAGTCATATTGCATTGGCATGCTTATGTGGCATTACATTATATTTGGCATACTTGCATTGCATTGTGTTTGGCTTAGGGTGTCAAACCAAACACGAGGACCAAGGGACGTTTCGTATTTGAAGTGACGAAACGTGCCTCAAATCCTCGGTCGCCAACGCTCTTGATCCAACATGATAGAGTGTGAAGCATTCATGTATTTTTGTGCATTCATTCCATATTGAAATGCACACTTGGCTCCTTTGGCCATCATGCATCGAAATGCGTGATTGATGGCCCGAGGGTCGAGCATTACACACCTTTGAGTCTCAAACATGATAAGGGGTGTAGTTGCAAACATTTTCTTGCAAATGTATTGCCATGCTCTATTTGTCCTCTGCTGCAACAAAAGGAATAGTTTTACAGGAAAAGATGGCTGATCGGCTATATGGAGTGCCGATCGGCTACAAACATTTGGTCGATAGCCTCATATTTGGTCGATGACCATTGTACATGGGCCGATGGCCACCCCATTTGGCCGATGGCCTCTCAGCATGTCCATAAAGTGGTTCAGAAGCATCACAGGAGTTTGTGCAGTTTTCAAAGGTGCAAAACAGTGCAAACAGAGGCAACATGAGGCATGGCAATGGATTTCAGAGAGAAGCCGACCGAGCGTGCATGCATCGCTCGTCACGAGGCCATTTCAGTGTTTTAATAGCTTAGAATAGTTATTTGTTTCAATTTGATTATGTAATAATTAATTAGCTTGTTAGTTAGTTAATTAGATGGTTTGTATTATTCATTCGGACCCTCCGTCGAGAGGGCGAACTTTGTAATAAGTGTGCGTGAGTGTGTGAATGTCTTCCAACCCCACGTCTTTCTCCCTTTTACTTAACCGCTTATGATGGTTAGTTCTAGGGCATGTTTCAATTAGCATCCTTATCCTCGCATGTTTGCATCCATTCATCTGTATTGCATGTACCAGGCTCGGTGCATCATACTAACTGCATTGTATTTTAATTTCTACTTGAATACATGATTATCAAATTGCATCTCATATGTCATTTTAGGATAGCCGAGCCTATTTCTAGTTGCATTTTGCATGTGTTGCATTAGCCATCTCGACATGAACTAGGATCATGCTTTGATTACTAACTAGTTTTTGTTTTGGCTCGGAGTACTCGGTGAGTGTTTATGCTTTAGCATCTTGCATGTGTGTGAGTGTTGCCATGACAGTATGCTTGCCATGAGGCTAACTGCTTAATTGATATAACTGCCTGAATGCTTGTGGGCGAAGGTTAGATTACTTGAATTGGAACAATTCATTGAAATGTGTGTTTTAAGTCCACTTGAGAGAGGCAAAATCATGTTTTCTAAGCCCACTTAAGGGTGGCAAAACCATGTCTTAGCCTACTTGCGAGTAGCACCTTCAAATCATTTACAAACAAACAAACATGAGGTGTTTTGTTCCAACTTAGGCAATCTAGTCTATACTTGTGTGTTGTGCGCATCACATAGTAATTCTAGGCTAATAACCGGAATAAGAACGCATGTGTTTTCAAAAACAAGATATCATGTTAGTAAAGGCCGATCCTTTGATCGGGCGAGCAGGGGTGCTCATTGCATGACCTTCCCCTCTCGTACCCAAGTTCCCGAGCCGAAGCAACTTTGGTGATGACGGACACGTGGCCTTAGGCATGAGTCAGGGTTTCCTAAATTTCTCAAAACAAAATATTTAGGTGGCGACTTTGTATCTGGAAAAGCAGTCCATGTTTGGCACTTCTTTATAAAAATCAGTTTTCCAAAACGATTTGTCGGATTTGGACTCTTGGTGATTTATCGGTCTTGCATTGCACTTTGTGAGATCAGATTCAGACCATGACATTTGAGTCTGAACTGTAGTTTGCCCAATGAACAAAATGGGATTTCGTGCCATTTTGCGCGCAGAGGCCCAGGACGTTCGGGCGCGTCTACACTTGGTTTATGGGATGGAGGCTGTCCTGCCTATCGAAGTTGAGGTTTTGTCATTACAAGTATTGGTTGAGTGTCAGATAGCTGAGGCAGATTGGCAGCAAAGTAGGTTCGAAGAACTCGTGCTCTTTGATGAAAGGAGGCTGAAAACACTGTATCACGTCCAGGGTTATCAACGAAGAATTGTCAGGGCTTTTAACAAGAAGATTAAGTCCAGGAATTTGAAAGAGGGGGATCTAGTGCTCAAAGACAACCGAGCTCCCATCCATGACCCTAGGAGCAAGTTCAGACCCAATTGGAGTGGTTCTTACATCATCAAGTCTATCCGGTCGGGTGGAGCTGTCGTTCTAATGGATTTAGATGGCCTAGAGTTCTCCCAGTCAGTCAACATGGACAAGTTGAAGAAATACTGTCCCTGAGTGGCTCTCTAGGTTGAAAACCCAAAAAGGGTAACCATGGCAAAAGTTAGAGCACAAAAGGAGAGTGTTAATACACGAGTGAACCTGAACCGAACTACGTAAGGCTTGATTCCCATCTTTGGGATACGTAGGCAACTTCATTCTGAAGTCCAGCCATAAACACTTCCAAATCAACTCTGTCCATGTGATCATATTAGTCATCTTTGTCTATTCTGCATTCAAGAGCTCGGCTGTGATCTCCAGTGCAGTGCTATTCAGACTAGGGGCAACTTTCCAGTTGCTGGATCCAGGGTTTTACATCTCAGTGATAGATCTCGGGCGTGTCCAGTTGTGATCCATATCGAAAATGGTTTTGTAAAGTTTTAATAAAAGTTGATTTTGTTCAAATTAATCTTTTTACGATTTAGACCATTTTTGGACCAAACGGAAAATTTTTAGTACCCACAACCTTCAATTACATTGATTTCAGTACAGAGTTCTCCTACTCTTAATACAAATTGAAATTTCTTTTTATTACATTCATAAAGAAAACTTGGAAGTACTGATAAAGCAATAAACTTGGGGTATGGATAAGTCAGGTGTTCCTGCGCGCCCCCTCCCAGAGCTTGTGGAAGCCTCTAATGCCAAAGTGGGCCAACCTGCGCCTCTTCATTGAGCCAAGTTATGCACTCATCGTTGTCGATCAAATCTTGCACCTCATGAGGAGGCGGAAACAATTATCGGTAGCATGTCCTGTTTGCTGGTGGTATGCGCAGTACAAGGAGCATCATGTGTGGGAGGGAGATTCTTCGGGAGAGGCGAGGCTCCAAGGGTTTAAGGTCCCTCTTTCGGCCAGGATCTGAAGTGCCTTGGACAGAGGCATGTAAAGAGCATGAAAGACCCTGTGCCCTCGGGGCAGGTACTTTGAAGTCTGATATTCTTGCTAGACGCACTAGCGAAAGGGTCGGCAGGCACTGCCTTGACTTTCTGATCTTTCCCGAGTACAGGTTTGGGAGCGGAAGGAACTGTTCGGCATGACGGGCCTATCCCGGTTTTCTGACTGGCTGGTACTGCCTTCGGTTGGAGTGGAAAAAGTCATCCACAGTTTTGGTCAGGACCGCGAATACTTGCTGCTTACTCACCCCCCGGCTTTCAAAGCCTCGACTGCCCACAGCAGTTGTTCAATAGGATCGGCATCTGCCTTCATTTTGTCTTTACCTCTGGCCTCAGCCTGATCGAGGGTTTGGGTTGATACATCGTTGTTATAGTTGGAGGCCATCTCCGGTTGGCTAAGCTCGATCACAATCCTCCCAGCAATGGGGGCTCCTAGGGTACAAAATGCCCAGCATATGGTGCAGCTGTGGCGAAGCTAACATTCCGTGGGCAGATCCGACGGACCCTGGAGGTCACCTATCATCCCCATCAATCGAATGTGGTGGCTCACGAGCCTGATACAACTGGGGTTCCCAGATCAGGCGGCAGCAGGCGACCTGGGTGGATGCGTACATAACATTGGTCTCACTTTGCAGAGTGATTTCTTGATCTAATGCGCTGTCATAACCACAATCTCTTCCGAATTCTGCTCATGATAAATCTTGCCTCAGCAGGAGGGAACACTGGCTATCCTAGATCAACTCTCTGAACTGAAAGGGAAAACAAGCAGCATTTCAGCCCAAACGGATCAAACGCGGGCTAGCCGAACAACTTACTCTACTACTGATCACTGTTCCCCAGAATCACTCCTCAAAATACTGAATCGGATACCCACAGATATAACTGATTCTCACAAATACTGACACTGGTGCCCTCGGGTCTGATACTAAACTTGCAAACTGATATGCGCGTTCCTGTAGAGACACTCTCTAAAAGCACATAGCATGTAAAAGAGAACCAAAACACCCCTATGTTTGGGGTAGGGTTTCCCTGTCCTGTTTTGTCAGGAGCTAGGGTTTCACTATGCATGCAGCGGTTTCAAACAACCTATGATCGGGTAAGCAACCTGCCTAGTTTGGAATGGTCACTATGGATTCCGACTATGCACTAGGTCGAATGGTCGAAAAGGGCGCCCCGGTAAAACCGGGGTTTGTGTTCCCATACTGGCAG